>CM035806.1:27675070-27952570 GCA_020466095.1 Chlorops oryzae | reverse complement strand
TTTATCGTAATTTGGTTTAAATGTGCAAATTTTAAGTTTATGAGTGCTTTGCTTTTGTTTTTTTGCTTTGATATTTTTTTTTGTTTTTTTGTTTTTTGTTTTTCATATTGAACGCTTTTTTGTACGTACACCACTTGCTGTTGCCATTTTGCTGGAGGCTACACAGATACCTGTTTCCAAATTGATCCGCAATGCTTTTGTAAAAATTCGTATAGCGTCGAATGAGCAATTGGGATTTCGTTTTCCTTTGCTTCGAGTTTTCATGGTTTTTTTTTTTTTTTTTTTTTTTTTTTTTTTTTAGAGAGATTTAAAAAAAGTAGTATACGAATATTTTTTATATGCAATATATATGTAAAGATATGTATATACTTATATACAGTGAAAGCTCCCATAAGCGGAAAAATTTCCAACGCACGCGGGCGCGGACACTTGCAGCCCTATTTTAAATGAATAATCCCCGGGAATTTTCCCCCTAGAATTGTTTCCACGCGAAAAAAAAGGGAGACTTCTAGGAAGAATGTGAAGACCTTTGCTTAAAAATACTTGAAATTCTTGCTCGCTTTTATTACTTTCTTAGTATGCCTAGAATGAGAGTATTTTTTTTTTTTTTCAAATCCGCAGAGAAAAGTTCTCGGGAAATATTTCGAATCGGACGGAAGAATATTTTGATTTTTCTTGTTTAAAAAAAAATCTCCCACAAAACTCTTACGAAAAATGCAACGGCATTGAATCTTTTGAACCCGTTTGAAGGATTTCGTCCAAGACGACTGTGCGCCTTTGGAGAAATTCAAAAAAAATGCATAGCGACGATTTCAAGACAGCCCCATTCTAAATGAATATTCGCCGGGAATTTTTTTCCTATAATTTTTTCTGTGTTGGAAAAATAATAAATAAAAAAAATTAAATGCAATGAAAAGTTTTACTGAAATATGATTAAAATTTAAAAAGGAATATATATGTATATGTACACATACGTGTGTATGTATAAATAAGAAATTCAAACAGTTTTTCTTGTACTCTCCTATAGGGATGGGCAAAAAACATCGATATATCAAAATATCGATATTTTTAAAACGGTATAGATATTTTTGATCGGCTATATATCGTACATCGATATACTTTTCCCGACATCGAAAGCGATACTTTATATATGTCTGTCGTTGTAAACCTGTTTTTCACTCGAATTTCTCTTGGATATAATTCGGAATTTTAGTCGTTCATGTCTTATCTTATCGTATCACATCCAGTGATGCCAACTCTTACGAATGAAAGCCGGCTAGATAAGCTCAAAAAAAAAAGGCTAAAAAGCCCCAAAAAATTTTGAAATCGACCAAAAAAAAGGCTGTTATTATACCCGACACACTCTGTGTCGAGGGTATATTGCGTTTGTTGGGTTGTGTGTAACACCCAGAACCAGTCGAGATAGACCATACAAAATGTATATAGAAATGATCAGCGTCACCAGGAGACTCGATTCAGACATGTCCGTCTGTCTGTCTGTCCGTCTGTCTGTCTGTCCGTCTGTCTGTATACAGTTATCTTACCGAAGGAGTTGAGCTATCTTGACAAAATTTTGTATGCGTGCTCACGGGGACATGAGTAAGAACAAGTTCGAGAATGGACCCGATCGGACCATTTTTAGGGGTACCTCCAGTACTAGGGTCTGTTGTGAAAATCACAAAAACTGCTCTAAAACCTGAGTTTTTCAAGATATTTTGATGAAACTTGGTATTTGAACATGTTTAAAGGCAAGTAATATGATTTCAAAAAATTTAAAAAGTGGGCGTGGCATAAGGGCGTTTTTCGAAAATTGTCTCCTACACCCGAAATACAAATGGGACTTGAACGAAAGTTGGCACGTATGCTTCCTTGATAGCCAGTAACGTCCTCCCCAAAAATTTTTTCGATAGAACCATTATTAAGGGTACCTCTAGTACTAGGGTCTGTCACAAAAATCCCAAAAATGCCTCAAAAGCAGACTTTATTGAAATATTTCAATGAAACTTAGAATTTAAGCGTATATATAAGAGTCCGATTAGAGTCCCAAAAAAATTGAAAAATTGGGCGTGGCAAATGGGCGGTTTTTATAAAGAAATTTAACAAAAGTCGGTATATGGGCCCAATATGTCCTTAAACACCTCTTGATATTAAAAATTATTCGAACATAAGTGTCTGTGTCGGGTATTCTATTGTCAGGCTCGCCTGACTATAACACCCTTACTTGTTTTTATATTTTATTTTGGTTCTGCTTTATCAAACACCGTCCGATTTTAAATATTCCCGAGGAATTTTTTCCTGCTGATTTGAAAAAAACTTCTCCCCTCTAAGTAAAAACAAGTAAGAAAGCTAAAGTCGGTCAAGCCCGACTTTGAAATACCCAGCGTCCCGACATTATTAGCGCACTATGTTTTGCTTCTCTATTTGTGGGCGTGGCAGTGGGAGGGCAACATAAATTATTTCCCTACACCTTGCGTTCGCCTTGGTGAACTTATGTTGCGAATTTGAAGCTTCTACGCCTTTTATTTCGGAAGTTATGAAAATTCTTCATTTGTGGGCGTGGCAGTGGGCGGGCCACATACAATTTTTTCCTACTCCTTTCATTCGCCTTGGTGAACCTTTGTTGCGAATTTGAAGCTTCTACGCCTTTCACTTCGGAAGTAACGAAAAATCTTCATTTGTGGGCGTGGCAGTGGGCGGGCCACATACAATTTTTTCCTACACCTTTCATTCGCCTTGGTGAACCTTTGTTGCGAATTTGAAGCTTCTACGCCTTTTACTTCGGAAGTTGCGAAAATTCTCCATTTGTGGGCGTGGCAGTGGGCGGGCCACAAAAAATTTTTTCCTACACCTTTCATTCGCCTTGTTGAACCTATGTTGCGAATTTGAAGCTTCTACGCCTTTTACTTCACAAGTTACGATAAGCCCTTATTTGTGGGCTTATTTGTGGGCTTATTTGTGGGCGTGGCTCACGGAGGGCGGCGTCCAATTTTTTCCAGGATATGTCCCTTTTCGTAGTTTACCAGTACACCAATTATCAATGGAATGTGTTGAGTGGTTCGCAAGTTACAAGCATTTTACTGAAAACACATTATATTAATTTGTGGGCGTGGCAGTGGGCGGATGTCTCCCATTTTTACTTAGTATCATACTCGGATCCCGATATACCTGTGTGCCAAATTTCGACTTGATTGGTCCAGCCGTTTCGGAGGAGATCCGACCACGGACAGACGGAAGGACAGACGGACGTGTCTAAATCGATTCAGTTTTTGATCCTGATCATTTCTATATATATTTTTCTATATCTCCGGAGCTTAATTCTCCCTGTTACAAGATTTGCACAAAACTAATATACCCCGCTTACGCTGGGTATAAAAATCTCAGGCACATTCATTTAGATATGGTCTTATAATATAAGTACACAGAACACAACAATATCAAAGAAATCAAAGTTTAACAAATTGATAAAAGTATATACGAGTATGCGTATGTCTGCATCTACAGTATATCGTTCCAGCCCTTGTTGAAATGCATAAAAACTGGTATCTGGTTCGGAATTGCATGTAAGTACTTACTTTTTTGCATTTAGCAAGATATAGACGTGCATACCGTGTCTGTAGACATGGTTTGGTGTGTATTCGGTCCCAACGTGTAAATCTTTGTGTTCACATCGGAAACACACTGGAAAATTTGGTTTAAAACAAGGAAATACAAAAAATAGCTATAAAAAAAATGCTATTCACCACAGAAAAAAAGCTAGATTTTTAGCTAATAGCAAATAGATGATTTTACCGGCTAAGCCCATTAAAAAACGGCTAGATCTGACTAAAAAAAAGGCTGAATTGGCATCACTGATCACATCTTATCATACCATCTGAGAACTCGAAAACGTTCTTTTGTACACTCCAATTTTGTCTAAAATATGTACAGTGTACTCTATCTTAAGCAGACACCTACGGGACCCAAAAATATGTCCGCTTAACAGAGGTATTCGCTTAAGAGGAAAGTATTTGAGAAGCTGGAGCACTAAAAAATTCCTGAAATCTGTCCGTTTAGAGTAGTGTCCGCTTAGGAGGGTTCTCCCCAAGTCATTTTTATACTAGTTTTATATTAGTTTTGTGCGAATCTTGTAACAGGGAGAATAAAGCTCCGGAGATATAGAAAAATATATATAGAAATGATCAGGATCAAAAACTGAATCGATTTAGACACGTCCGTCTGTCCTTCCGTCTGTCCGTGGTCGGATCTCCTCCGAAACGGTTGAGCCAATGAAGTCGAAATTTGGCACACATGTATATCGGGATCCGAGTATGATCCTAAGTAAAAATGGGAGACATCCGCCCACTGCCACGCCCACAAATGAATATAATGTGTTTTCAGTAAAATGCTTGTAACTTGCGAACCACTCAACACATTCCATTGATATTTGGTGTACTGGTAAACTACATAAAGGGACACATCCTCGAAAAAAATGGATGCCGCCCTCTTCGAGCCACGCCCACAAATAAGCCCACAAATAAGCGCTTATCGGAACTTGTGAAGTAAAAGGCGTAGAAGCTTCAAATTCGCAACATAGGTTGACCAAGGCGAATGAAAGGTGTAGGAAAACATTTTATGTGGCCCCCCACTGCCACGCCCACAAATAGAGAAGCAAAACATAGTGCGCTCATAATGCCGGGACGCTGGGTATTTCAAAGTCGGGCTTGACCGACTTTAGCTTTCTTACTTGTTTTTAATTGGTATTTATAATTCGATATATCGAAAGCTCGATATTTCTCCACCGATAGTATCGTTTCAATTTCGATGCTTTTTAAATATATCGATACGATATATATCGATGTAATTTCCCGCTCTGCCCATCCCTACTCTCCTATAAGTGGGCAAAAAGACCGCGACCATCGGTATCCGCTTATGGGAGCTTTCACTGTATATACACACATACGATATACATATATGCACCTGATATACAAGCGCAGGCGAAAACCAACATATCATGGGTCAAGCTATTTTTGAATTGCTTTTTGGAAAAATGTATAGGTTGCTTGTCAGAGCTGTTGCTGTTGCTGTTGTTGTTGCGGCGGACTTGCTTGCCTCGCAACAATAGCCGGAATTGGTTTCATGAAACTTTTTGCAACAACCTTCAATACCTACCGTTCAAATTTGAAAATATTACTCGAAGTCGTCCCAAAAAAATTTGATGAAAGCCTTTTGAATAATACAAATATTATATTATCGGAAAATTGTAATAATTTTTAACGGAAAAAATAAATATGCCTGCTTATTTGATTTTCTCCACCGTTGGGAGTCAAAATATGGCTGGATACTTTCGCATATGCATGCCACAAACAAGCAAGACGATTTTTGAATAAATTCTCATTATCAACGAGAATTGGAGTCAGTCGTTAATGTGAAGGAATAGAAAAAGAATGTGAAAAAAATTTTATCATAACATATATGTACATATGTATGTATGTGCCTTAACTGCTGCCAGAACTTTGTCGGGTGTGAACTGTAGCACGGTTTTGCGTGGCAAAATTGCCCATGCATCAGCAATGCTCTAGAAAATTGAAATTCAATTTCTATTGAAACCACATTGATTTCGAAATTCTTTTTATTCGGGTTCGATTTCTAGAGCATATCTTCTTAATATTTTCTCCACTAGGAAACTGTAGTTAGAGCACTTATTGCCAGTTGCATCAAATTCTTTATACCTATTAATTTTTCTAACTATGAGAGGGGGACTGTCTTTATAATAATAATTCATTATTAATGGGTGATGACAAGTGGGCCCCTTTGCGGGCTATTTCACCCGAATTTGAATATAAGTGAATATAAACCTTTTGTTTAGCCCTGTTGAGCAAACAAAAAAATCCTCAATTAGGTAGAATTTTTGTGGAAATAGGATTTTTCGGATAGTAAAGGTACACTTTCGGAAAAGGTCAAAATCATGTCACATTCCGTTTCTTTCTTTCCTTATTGCTTTCTCTCTATTTCACTCTTTCTTTCTCTCTATTTCACTCTTTCTTTCTCTCTTTCTCTTCTCTCCTCTTTCTTTCTCTCTCTCTCTCTTTCTCTTCTCTCTCTTTCTCTTCTCTCTCTCTCTCTCTCTCTCTTCTCTTCTCTCTTTTCTCTTCTCTCTCTCTTTCTCTTCTCTCTCTTTCTCTTTCTCATCTCTCTTTCTCTTTCTCTCTCTCTCTATCACTTTCTGTCTTCTCTCCCTTTATCTCTTCCTCTCTCCTTTTATCTCTCTGTTTCCCTTCTCTCTCTCTTTCTTTATCTCTCTCATTATTTCTCTCTCTCTCTCTTTCTCTTTCTTTCTATTTTTCTCTCTCTCACTCTTTATCTCTACCCCTCTCTACCTTTACCCCTCTCACTCACTCTCTGGGTTCTTTTATCGCCCTTTCCCCCCCGGGCAGCAATTCGTTTGCTCCTCTTTTATACCTATAGGCAACATATGGAGATTGTGTTTTGGTACAAAGGAAAAAATCCGACCCATAATGTGTAATAAAAATATAAATTCAATTTAATTATAAATTTCCACTGAAGCGAGTGGTTATTCAAGTTTTCGGGGGGAGAAAAAAAACGGAAAACAATGGAAGGCTTTGATTTTATTTTATTGGATTTTTTCTTGGAGTTATTTTTACTGGAAACGCAACCTAACGACGCATCAACAAGATATTTATGCATATTGTACATTAATACATATTTTAACAAAAGCAATGGCGATGGTGATGCGATGCGATGGCGAAGGAGAGGAAAACGACGAAACTGAAATAATCAGAAAAATCCAAACTTAAACGAACTCAAATAAAATAAAATAAAAACCTCAAGGCCGAAAAATTGTTGCACATTGAAGTCAAGCCAAGCCAAGCAAAGCCGAGCCGAGCCGAGCCAAGTCGAGTGGAGTCGAACCAAGCCGTTAAGTTGAAAGTCGGAACAACGAGCGCAAGCAAAAGACGCGTGACTCAGCAATGCGTTGGAAATGATTAATTTAATAGGTGAATGGCAAAGCATACCATTTTCGAGAGCAGCTTCGTGGGCAAATAGAACAAAATATGTATTATTAAAATGGCCTAGTAAAAATCTCTTAACCTCCCGCTTTACGGGCCAGTGTTTACGGGGAAAAATCAATCCCCTGAATGTCTCAAAACAAGGCCGAAAATCCATAAAATTTCATTTTGGAATTTATTAAACAAAAAAATTGTGTTCGAACTTTCTACCCATAAGACTCCCACCCTGTCATCCTCAATAAAAACCCGCCATATCATCCTTTTCGCCAATTGGCCCTCATTTTATTATTATTATTATTTATTATTCGAAAAGGATTTTGATTGGATTGTGACACTAATGCTGAGTTCCTTTACTTAAACGTCTTCTTTCTTAAATTTTTTGGGGAAGAGATTTAATGTAGAATTGAAATTTGATCCACACCCATAATAGTCCTTACCCTATCTATTTAAAAAAGGAGAATTTTGGCCTCAAGAAAAGTAAATTCCCCGGGAATTCGTTCACCGGGGGAATATTCAGAATCGGGTTGAATATTTTCATTCGATATACAGTCATGTTCTAAATAAACATTCGCCGGGAACTTTTTCCCTAGAAACATTTCGCCACGAAAAAAGGAAGTGTTCTATGCATCAATAAAGAAAAGAATATGATGACCTCTGTTTAAAAATGATAGCTTTTTGCTCCCTTTATATTCTCCTCCCAGTGTGCTTAGAATAGCAGAATTTTATTTTTCAAATCTGCGGGCAATATTTCTCCGGCAATGTTTCGAATCGATTTAATACAGATATACAGCCCGATTCTGCTGAATACTCCCGGGGAACAAGAGTAAACTTGTTCTTTTTTAAATATTTGGGAGAAGAAATTTGATGGGGAATGGGTATCTGACCCATATCCTCATAATTTTCCTTACCCTATCTATTTGAAAAAGTAGAATTTTGGTATCGAGAGAAGTAAATTCCCCGGAAATTCGTTCCCCGGGAATATTCAGAATCGGGCTGATAGATATAGATATATAGATATAGATATATAGATATAGATATATAGATATAGATATAGATATATAGATATATAGATATAGATATAGATATAGATATAGATATAGATATAAGATATGATATAGATATAGATATAGTATAGATATAGATATAGATATAGATATAGATATAGATATAGATATAGATATAGATATAGATATAGATATAGATATAGATATAAGATATAAGATATAGATATATAGATATAGATATATAGATATAGAGATAGATATGATATAGATAAGATATAGATATATAGATATATAGATAGAGATTTAGATATAGATATAAGATATAGATATAGATATAGATATGTATATGATAGATATAGATATAGATATAGTATATAGAATAAGGTATATAGATATATAGTAATTATATAGATATAGATATAGGTATATAGATATATATGATATATAGATATATAGATATAGTATATAGTATATAGTAATTATAGATATATAGATATAGATATAGTAATGTATAGATATAGATATAATAGATATATAGATATATAGATAGATATAGATATAGATATATAGATAGATATAGATATAGATATAGATATATAGATATAGAAATATAATATATTGATTTAAAATTTTTGACTTCCAATGAACGCTCTGGGCATTTAGACGCCTGAGACAATGATCAAAGATCAAGAAGAATAAATTTATTTTTTAATATAATAAAATAAATTATATTATATTACAGTTTATTTTTGAAGTCTACTAAGATACTTTTTTTGTTCTTTCAAGATAGAATTCGCATATTTTTTTGAACGCTATTGATTTGTGCTCTTGGTATTTTGAATAATGAAGTCTTTACAATTGATAATTGAACAATCTTCTACTCTTTAAGCCAAAATATCCAGTTGGACTTTTATTCCGTTTTCTCATGCTATTTCATTTGCGAATCGTGTATAGAGACGCTTGGATATGTTAACTGGCTGACTGGTTTTTTTACTCTTCTGCCTCTCTTCCCGGTCCGTCTGACAATCTATAAATGTGTATCCGTGCATTATATACAATATACCCATGAATTTCGTCTGTCTTTGGTGCTAAGTTTTTTTGTTTGTTTTTTTTTTCGCCACGATTTCACTGTCGTGTGTCCGTGCCTGGCTGTGATTCTTCTCTTTGGCACGCACGCTGAAGCCTTGCCTTTGCAGTGCGCTTAACTGCATTTTGAGTGCCATGATTTTGAGTGTTGTTTACCTCGTTTGGCATGCATATGTGTGTTTGCGCAGGTGGATTTCACTTCAACAATATTATCTGCAGGACTATGAGTACAATGGTGTGTCGCCATTACCTGTTCTTCCTGCAAAATCCGAAATACATGCACACAGTCACGAAGCGAAACATTCAAAAGCAAAACAAAAAACAAAACAAAAAACCACCATACCTTTTCTCTGGTACTAATTTTTTTCTCTTTTGTTTTTTTTTTTTTGTGTATTTTCAGTTAGTTCCGGTGTGCCTCATACAGTTTATAAGGGAAATCACAGAAAATATACGAAAGAATGTCTAATAATATTCGACAAGAAAACAGGTGATATCACGTTAGAGAAATTAAATCACAACATCCAGGTTAAGAAGACAAGGTAAGTCGCTGAACTCTTTTGCAATTTCGCAACCAGTTTCTCTTTCTTTTTCTCCATCGATCGGTCGGATCGGTCGATCGCTTGCTCTCGATCTCTTGTTCTTTCGATCTTACTATCATCATTTTGGTGTTTTTTCTAACTAAATTTTGTACTTTTTTTTTTTTTTGTTAAATTATTATTTTTTATTATAATTTTTTTGCAGAAGCGAAATGACAAACAAACCGAATCCTGTGGCCATTTCTGTTGCGGCGGCGAATACAGCAGCGACAACGGTTGCCGGTCATCCTTTGCCAACATCGGCAGCATCGACAACGGCTGCAAAGCTGGAGAACAGCACAAAACGCGTTTCAACGAAAACGAAAGTCTCCACAGGCAGCCGGCGGAATAATATCAGTGAGTGTTACGACGACGTTCACGTCTATATATACACATATATATATATATGTTTATTTATTTATTTATTTTTATTTATAGTTGACTTCAAGCCCCGAAACTCGCCAATGCAAATCGCACCATCCATGGTCTCTCATAGGAGCCCGCAATCAGCTCCAGCGTAAGTCCTTTATAATTATGGCGCAGGCTATACGTAAATTGTTATACATTATGATGTGCGATGCTTTCTAAACCGTGTCTCAAAGGCATACATACATATTAAGTATAATCTTTCGTTATGATTCAAGCGTTCGGGAATGGCTCTATGAAAATCGATCCCAATGCAAAATGATCCCAAAACGAAAATGAAAGAAGGATGCAACATTTTATATTGAAAAGAACAACAACAACAACAACAACACGAACTTTGGGGCGATTTTTAGATTTATACTTAATTCTGATTTGGGGCGAATAATTCATAGTGCCAAATATCCTGGAAATCGCACTAGTTAGATCTGCACTACTTCCGAAATGGTGAAGATGAATTTTCGGCGACTACTCGCATGAAAAAATCATTTGCAAAAGGGTCTGCTGTTGTAGCGAGATCTTGCTTCCATGATATTTTCACTAGAAGATCATTCAAAAAAGCACCGATTGCTCTCTTTACAAATGAATGCTTCCGAATTCTGTATTAATGATTTGGTGGCGGCATGCATGCGATCAAATTCGGATGGGACCCCAAATTTTGAACCATTTTTCCTTGTTTGTTAATAGTGGGGCTATAATTCATAATGCTAAATTACCCCCAAGCTTGATCATCATTTTGCATTGGGGCTATTTTTCATATTTCCTTCGGACACTTGTCAAGTGTTGAATGGGTTTTCTATACATATTGTATCCCTACTTATCCCTACAAATCGATAAGTTAAGGGGCTATCTCCAGTTCTGTCAGAATTGAAACAGAAATGCAAAACTTCATACATATAAAAAAAAAAAAACACTTCAGACAATTTCTGATTCATTTCTGAAGCGTTTCTTTATATGAAGTTTTTAATTTCTGACAGAGCTGGAGATAGCCCCTAATAATCCTTAACCCTTTCGCGCATTTGATGCCATATGGCAACATCCACGTTTTAAGTTCTCTGACCTAATCTTTTCCACTCTTTGATCGTTTTTTGTGATTTTGTTTTTTTTTTAACAGGAACTATTTCTTTTGTTTGCAATCATTAGGAGCGAGAAAAATTAATTCAGTCCATTATGAAAACTAATAGAGTAAAGGTCAAAGGTAGGACGTGATGGAATTGAGAATATATATTCAGTGTGCTCTTTGGAAACTATCCTTAATTTTGATGACTCTACTTCCAGAATTTGTTACCAATTAATCAAGTAACAGTCTTAAGTGATTGGTTACTCTGAAAATAAGGTTATTTGGGGGTAGAACCAATTTTCTGATTACATATTTAATCATTCCCAAAAATAACAACAAAAAAAAATGAAAAGATATGGAAATTTATTTATGTTTATGAATAACAGCATCCGAGGTAATTAGAAAACATACAAAATTATCATTTTCATTTTGATTTATAAATCAAAAAAGATGTAGCGAAAGAGAGTTAATAGTGTTCACTAGGTTCGGTCAATTGTTTTACTAAGTAGTCATAAGAAAAATCTGCTCAATTGGTTATAAAATGGATCTGTAGGGTCCGGTTTTTTAGACTAGGCAATTTCGATTGAAGAGTTGCCAACACTTTTTGGCAAGGAGGCGACGGGGAGTGTACTCGATTCCACTCACCGTCGCCTACATGTCGACATATGTGGGCAACTCTTCAATCAGAATTGCTTGGTCTAAACCGGAACACTAGCCAATGCCATAAATTTATTTACCTAATATTGCTTAGAATAGAAAACAGTGGAATATTATACATACATGTTTTGTATGTACCAAGATTAATATACAATATGGGTCCTTATTTTTTGAGTCCATGATAGTGAATTCAATTTACAGAGTGTCCTCTTATATCGCCATTACTTCAAAGTGTAAAGGCAGCGGTATATACACTTTCAATAATCAATTCATACTTCCGTTGTCTGCAAATAATCTCTAATCGTATTATATTCTTTGCTACATATTCTTAAAACGAATATTTATTTTGATCGAAAGCTAACTGAATTTTTCTTTTCTTGCAAAGCTGGAATGCCAATAACGCACAAGCAACGTTGCCAAGTATACCAATGATAGTCGATGATGATGATGACTTGATGTTCGGTTTGGGTGGCATCACTAATAACGGTGTGACGGCAGCGACGACAACAAACAGCTCTTCGTCTTTATCGCTGGCATCAAGTCAAACCAATTTGACACAGGAGCCGCCTAAACAGCAATCGCAAAAGCTCAAACAGCAACCGAAATCAACAAAACAATCGAAACAATCGAATCATAGCAATCAGAAACGGTACAACAACCAGCAGCAGGCACAACAATCACAGAGCAGCAGCAGCAGCAGCAGCAATTACAACGACAACGAGATCAAGTGCAGCAACTACTGCCACATCAACAACCGCAGCATCATCATCTGCAGCAGCACCAGGCACAGGAACACCAACAGCAAAGTTCGTTTCAAACGCAAATGCAGCAAGTTCAACAATGGCAGCAACAGTTGCAGCAACAGCAACAGCAACAACAACAGCAAATGTTGCGACAAAAGAGTCCATCGCACCATCACCTTACACCGGCTACTTCTGAGCTCGCACCCCAGCAGCCTAACCACTTTCAACAGCAGCAGCAACAGCAGCAACAACAACAACAACAACAACGTTTGCAACAGTCAAACAATCGTTTATACCATAATGTTAATAGCAGTAGCAACATAAACACTAACAGTAACAACAACGATAGCAGTAGTTATAGTAATAGTAATAACAATCGCTTTAGCAATCAGCAAAACAACGACGATGATATTAACAGTGCCGCAGCTGCCTTGGAACAAGTGAGTGTCATTCGAAATTTCATTTAAATGATCATATTAATTAAATAATTCCCTCAACATATTGTGTCGATAAAGATTTTTCGAGCGGTTTAGGACATCTAAACTCTAAAGCGAACGAAATTTTTTTTTTTTTTAAAGTAATTTAAAGCATCGAACCTCATCATGATTGTTTCTTTTTTTTTCCCAGCGGATTGGTGTGCTTAGCTCATCAAGCTCTAGTTCCGATTCTGATTCGAGCGATAGTGATAGCAGCTCCGATTCAGATGATAGCTCTGATGATGAGACCACAGCGACACGTAATACAACATCAACATCGGCTATGTCGTCTGGATCATCGGTACCACAAAATCTTCACCATCAATTGCATCAATTGCCAAATTTAGGTGTTGGCCCAATAACGCTATCACCGCAACAGCGGCACCAACAGCAGCAGCAGCAGCAGCAGCAGAAACAACAACATCACTATACTCAACAGCAACAGCAGTTCCACAGCTCAACGTCCTCCGGCTACGCGTCCAACAGTGGTGCATTTCCAAATGATTTATTACAAAATGATTTGCAATTATCATCGAATTCATCCGATGATGATGATTAGTAACAATTTATCTAAGCGTATAAATAGCTAAGGAAGCGCTATATAAATTAAAAACAATCTTGTATGTATACATACATACAAATATTATATATATATATATATACATTATATTATATATATATATATATAAAGAAATTATAAATACAGATATTTTAAATAACGTGTCTAAAGTCTTTAAAAAAAACACACATACACATTCATATGCATACATATACTATGTATATATAAATATACATATATACGGTGTACTCTCTCTTAAGGGGACACCTACAGGACCGAAAAATATGTCCGCTCAAGAGGAAACTATTTGAGCAACAGGCGCACTAGAGCATTCCTACGAAGTGGCCGCTTAAGAGAGTGTCCGCAAGGAGAGAGTACACTGTATTTATAATATATATATATATATGTAGATATATAATATATAAAAAATATATAATAACTATAAATAGTATTTATATGTAGTAGGACAAAAATTTTATTATGTATGTATACAGAAATCATTTAAAAATGAAATTTTTAACTCTTCTCAGTTGATATGTATATTCATATGTATCAGCGTAAGTCGATTGCCGCCTGACAGTGGAAAGTGAAAACGATTTTCGTTGGATTTGTTTTTCCTTTTTACACATGTGAATTTAAAACTAGTGAAATTTATATTAAATGATTTTTTATATAAACATTACGATTAGTTAAAGAGAGCGAGAGAGAGAGAGAGAGAGATAGAGAGCGAAGTGTGTGCAAGAGTAAAGATTAACTAACATTTAACGAGAGTAAAGCTAGCCGCTCAATAGCAGCATTAACGGACCATGGCACTGTTTCGAAATTTTTGGAAATTATAGACTATTTTATTAATACATACATATTTTCTTCGTAGTTTATTCTTGTTGAATTTTATTCAAAGAATGTTCAATTGCAATTATTTTTTTTATTAATTTATATTAAAATTAAAATGGAATGGCTTCTACGAATTTCAACTCTTTCATGCCTCTGTCACACTGCAAGCAGAAGAGAATTTAAGAAAGACCAAATGGGTATAATATTTCAAACAGTAAGGAAACAAAAAGTTGTCAAGCATTCTGAAAAGACTCAACAAAACTCTCTCAAAAAAAAAAAAAAAAAAAAAACTAACTATTAATGATTGTATATTAATAATCTCTAATGTATGAAAAACTTTATTTTATTACATTTTCAAAATGTCAGTTGGAGAAAATCGAAGTTTTTTTTTTTTTAGCTGTAGCTCTTTAGTTCGATATATGGGTTCTCAATACAAGTCATGTTCTTTTATTAAAGAATATTACTTCATTCATGGGAAAAAATAAAAGAAACAAAACGACTTGCGTCATTTTTCATTGCGCTAAGCTAAGAAAAAAAAAAAATAGACGGAAGGCACTGGGGTATGAATAGCTGTAAGGAAAAATAAAACCTGTAAAATTTCTTCAAAGTATTTGATACATGAAATGGAATTTTTTTATTTCAGTTACGCAAATCAAAATCAAGATATAAAATTTTTGTCCAATCATGAAAGGGGTCCAATCCTAGTCATGGTTATTGTTATATTTAAAGGTAAAACAATTTGATTTTATATTCAATTTACACCATTCCAGACTCAACAACGACAGATAAAAAAAACAAATGATTTCCCTAAGTTCGAACAGTGTCAAAATAAGCTGTAAACCAATTGCCAATTTCTATATAATTTGTAAATTAAATTAGAGATAATTACTACTGAAACGAAAAGAGTGCGATCTTCATTTGAACGAAGAACTATGCAAGATCAAAAGACCGCACGACTAGGTACAGAGAGAAGGAGAGAGAGTGAACGTGAGAGGAGGGAGAGGGTGGGAGGGAGAGAGAGCGAGGGTGGGAGAGAGAGAGGGTGGGAGAGAGAGAAAGAGAGAGAGAGAGAGAGAGAGGTGGAAGAGAGAGAGAGAGAGAGTGTGAGAGAAAGAGAGAGAGAGAGGGTGGGAGAGAGAGAGAGGGTGGGAGAGAAAGAGAGAGAGAGAGAGGGGAGGAGAGAGAGAGAGAGAGGATGTGAGAGAGAGAGAGAGAGAGAGAGAGAGGAGAGAGAGAGAGAAGAGAGAGAGAGAGAGAGAGAGAGAGAGAAAGAGAGAGAGAGAAGAGAAAGAGAGAGAGAAGAGAAAGAAAGGAGAGCGAGAGAAAGAAAGGAGAGCGTAAGAAAGAGAGAGAGGTAGGCAGGGGGAGAGAGAGAGCGACGAGAGAGAGAGAGAGAGAGAGAGATAAAAAGAGCGATATAAAGAGAGCTAGAGATAAAGAGAGAGAATGTAAAGTAACTGCAATTTAAGTCAATACAATAGAACACGATAAAAGAAAAAGGCAGTAATAGTTATTTAGTTTATAATTATGAGCAAATATGCTTCAATTTTTTTCCGTTTATTATCCTATTTTGTAACACAATTTTAGCACATACTTCTATATGACAAAAGCATTTCTTCTAACAAAATAAAACTACAAAACAGAACCAATGAACTCTAAGAAAAACAACTCAGCATAACTAAAATGGTTACAAAAAAACTTTTAGACATTTATATGACTACATATAGAAATGACACCAAAAAAAAAAAAAAATAATAATAATAAACAAGAAGCAAAATACTGTATTTTGTACACATTTTAAAGAAAAATGAAATTAAAAATATACATCAAAGGTCGATTTAAGTCAAAGAATTCCTAATTATCGTTCAGAAACATAGAATGAGCGTAAAAGTTAAATGGCAGGTGTATGTGGAATTTATTGCTATCTTACAGAGCTGAGCTATAAATGTGAAGTTTTGAACTTAAAAAAAAAAAAATATTAAATCAAAAATATAATTCAAAAACGTATTTATTTTTGGTTTAAAACTACATTTAATTAACCCGTACTTCGATTTTGCAATTCAAATAAGATCAGCCAAACAATTCTTTGAATTGGCATTAATGGGGATCATACAATGGCAAGCGCAAAATTTAAAATCAAAATACCAAATCTAATTATAAATGGGCAATTCCATGCAAAACGGTCCAAGAGGTCCCACCTGCCACAGCCATTCTGATCGGAAATTAGCTTAACTGTTGTTAAAAGTTTTCAAAATTTTAACTCCTTGAGAATCACATCCTTCTTTTTTTTTTGAAATATTATGTGAGCTCAAAGGTGCTGTCGTTTGCCAAGTGGGGCAGCACCTTTATATGATACTCGTTGCTTCCCCAATGATATGCATAAATAGCGCTCAAACGAAATATCCCTTTCAACGTTCTTTTACAAATGATGATGCTGCGACAAAGAGTGGCTTGCCATGGGTGACGGACGATATGGAATTGTCAAAATATAAATTGAATTTTCTGTGCTAACCCAACACCGTTGTATGTTAAATCAAATTCAAATTCATTCAAATTCAAGTGAAATTCATTGATCCTTTGCTGGATTTGATTTTATATTTTTTGTAAGAACTTTTTTTGCTGCAAATGGAAAATTCCCAAATATGTATACCCACTGCGATAGAAACATATAAAGTCGAATCATATTAAATCCAATACATTCGAAGAACCCTGCCATCATTTATCGAATCTAAAATGATGAAACAACAAAAAAATACGCTCATTCTGAAAGTGAAACATATTAAACGATTTAACTATGTAGCAATTAAATCCCAAAAAGGGTGAAATGATTTCTTTACAGAACATTTTCTCAACAGTAAAAAATAATATACCTGTACAATTGATTCTCATTTGCCAACTCAAGAAATTCTTATAATACGTCCTAAGTCGTCCTAAGCATAAATAAGGAAGAAAAAATAAAAAGGGGGAAAAAAACTGATAAAAATGGATAGCAAGGACTTGTAGAAAAAGCGAAGATGGAAAAGTAGAAAGACATTGTTATTGAATATTTTAAATATAATTTGTACATTAGTTCTAATTTAGCTGCTAATTCTCAACATATTTTCTGTTGTTATACAGGGATGTTATGGAAAGCGATTACTATCAGAAGGACAATTGAAATCGATGGAGTTTTCAATATTGAAGCCGATTTCATTTTCGAAATTGCTTTTGTATCGATTTTAGTGGATAATGTGTGAAACTGATTCACGTATTTTGTCTGAAAATGCTTAGAATTTGACTCTAGATTGCGAATTTCGTCATTGTGTCAGGCTATCTATCGGGCAAGTCGTAAAAGTCAGCTTTAAGAAATAATCTCAATTTTAAAAGAAACTTTCGAATTCATCGAAAGGCATTTTTAACCGACTTCATTTTAAAGACATTTTTCATGAAACTAACAACTAAAAACAGTAATTTAAAGATTTTCTCCGAAAAACCAAAAAAAAAAAAAAAAAAATTTGTGTTCGTTTATAAAACTATTTCAAACCAATATCGATTTCAATTCGGTTTCTCTTTTAATTCTGTGTTGATTTGCGTAACACTCCTGATAGTCCTTTTGCCTATATTACTCTACATATATATGTATAAGAAAAAGATATATATATATATATATAAATAATATATATATATATACATATATATATATATATATATATATATGCCTACAGATGTGTACATACCAAGTCTTACATTTTTGATTTGTAGTCTTTTTTTCTGAAGTGCGTGGGAAAAACCAAGCTAAGATAATTCCCACTTTTTTTTTATTTAAAATTTAAGTATAAGTGCTAGTGCAGTGAAATGTGTTTTATAATTAAGTATTTTTGTTGTTTTATTTTTTAATGCGCCATTATTTGCTTCCAAGAATTTAAGTTGCAAATAAAAAATTTTTTTTAATAAAATTGCAATTATATGATCATATGGAAAATGATAACTGATCGCTCCGTTTTGCAGAGATGTATTTGAAAAGAATATGCAGAATGAAATGTTAAAATTTCACGACCGAATTCACGAAATTTCGAATTTTTCCTTTTCAGAATGTTTTTTGTTGTTTTTTTTTTTTTAAGTTGCTCTCAAATATTTTTCATAGTTTTGCGATTGAACTCATCGTTAACGTCACAAACCATATACATATGTAGGTGTCGATGAACAGCTGAAGTCGGGAAGCATCTACGTCATCTCTGGAATATGTAGTGCCCATATGAAAAAATTTGTATTTTTCGTCCTGAAATCATGGATTTGAGAGAGGGATTGATTTTTCGAAAAAAAAAAAAATACCGTTACCAAAACCCATATTCAATTTTAAAGACACCTGCACAAAATAAACGATGATTTCAAAACCGATTCGGACAACTATTGATTTCCATAACAACCCTGAATGGGTGGACGTTGGAAGACAACAAATTGGTATGATTTAAATTGGTTCGTTGGTTCGTCGAGCTTTGTGAGCGAATAGCTTTAAGAAGAATTAGGGCCGCCCTTACTCTGTAGTTCGACTCGAACAAAGATTTAATCGGACTCGAAAGTTTCATACTCTCTTGTTCGAGTGTCGGATGTTCGTTATACATACATCATTATTCAGGGGTGTCACAGAATCCGATAGCTGTCGGAATTGGAATTTTAGCCGACTAAATTTTCATATATATCTCAAAGACAGCCGGATAAAATAGGGTTCTGTGCAATTAAGAACCGATAATAGTTCCGAATCAAAACCAAAAACAAAAAAAATTTTAAATTTTGTATGAAATTTCGATCGGTTTTAATTCCGATTCCGTCAGCTATCGGATACTGTGACACCCCTGATTGTTATTCGTTCGACTCGGATTTAGTTGCCGAGTAGAATATCACTCCGAGTCGAACTAACAGAGTAAGACCCCAGCCCAATTCTAAGTATTACCAGGGAATTTTTCCGTGCGGAATTGAAAAAATTCTGCCTTTCTAAGCACACTGGGAAAAATGAATATAAAATGAGATTAGATTGCACATGTGGATTGTGAATTGTGGAAAAATTTAAGCTTTCATATTTAATGTTTAAAAAACAACTGTCACGATTTCGAACTGAATTGGTCTAGTAGTTGACTTTCCCTAAGTTAATAAGCCAATTGCAAAAGAACTATGTCACTCTCGACGTAACTGTCGAAGGGTCAAATTCTAATTTTAAACATAAAGTAAAAGCAAAAGGATCCAAGAATCCAATCAATCCAAGAATCCAATCAATCCAAGAATCCAATTCAAGGATCATTTCAGTTCTGTTCCTGACCACGGTCATATAAACGATTAACAATTTAATTACAACGGATATCAACTCTACTGCAACATAGAGAAACTGTAGAGGCTGAATCCTGCATTTTATAATCAACACATGGAATTCTAACCTATAAATTTTTGCAAAGGATCCTGACGATTGGTCATATAATAGTTTTTTCTGTTCATTAATATTGCTGCAAGAGTTCTGTTCCATGGCTTATGTCATGCATCTCTCGACAAAACATGGTATAGGCAGTGATACAGAATTTTATCTATTTTCAATCAATTAAGCGCCAAAATATCGAGGTAAAATACGCCATTGTGCGACGCATTGAAAAAGTGAGAACTTTATAAGTAATCTTAACGACTATGTTTTGATAATTCCAGAATGATTGATCTTGTATTCAATCACTTCAAGATAAAGAACGACTTCCGTGTGCAGGAAAAAAAATTTAGCTTGGAGCTTTATTCTAACACAATTCAAAGATCATCTTTAAAGCTTAGTATACAACATTGATTTGAGTTAAGGAGAAAATATTTCCCTGAAATTACTCCAATAGCGTGTATTTTGACTCTTTTATACGGTATTCGCATTGAAAATTTCAATCCAATAGCCATCTGGATCTTTTATGAAAGCAAGGCCCTTCATGCGTCCGTCGACGGGTCGCTTTTGAAAATCAACGCCTAATTCTTCGAAACTGAAAGAACGGTATCGTTGGATTAATTTCAATCAAAATGAAAATGTCTTTAATGCTCACCGTTTACAGGCGGCGTAAACATCTGGCACCATAATGCCAATGTGACCGTAACCACGAGGATCTGAATTTCCGGTGTGGTAATTCACGTTCGGATCATCTTCTGAGCCCCAATTGCTATGGATTAAATGTGTGATTGGATTAAATAAGGCGTCCTTAATGGCGCAATTGTATATTTACTCACTGTGTCAATTCGATTGTTGCCTTACGCGATAACGCCCATCGTTTACGTTCACTCGAATCCTTTGGAACATCAGCTGGATTCTCGTAACTGGTTGAAAAACCACATATGGAATGTATGTAATTATCAATCGTTTGCTTCCACCAACAAGTACCTACCCCACGAAGTACAGTGTGAATTTCATTTCCGGAAAATCTAATTTCGTTAAAAGCGTCATTCCGAGTACTCCAGTGTAGAAGGGCAATGATTTACGTGGATCTTTGATGCGATACATGGTTTGTTGGAACAAGAAGTCCTACAAGTGCGCATAACTCAGCGTCAATTGAACTTTGAACTCAATCGAAATTGAAATATTTAAGTAGGTTTAAAAAAACAAAATTCTTTATTTACCTTTGTGGATGCATCTGCTGGCTTGCATAATGCCGCAGCTTCCTCGTCACTCAATCCCGAAGACATTTTCACCGCACTCGTTTTTAATAAGTCAATCGTTTGCCAATTTCTCGCACCGGCTGAAGCGGTTTTATGAAGCAAATGCTTGGAGAAATTTGACAGTTGTGGAATTCTCATATTTTCTAGGGATGTGTCGGATACTGCATTTTCCGCACAGTAAATTGCCGGATAATCAAGTAACATACATATCTAATGAAAACTGTTAGCTGGATAGCGAATTCAGCTTTATGGAGCTGTCCATTAATTACGTTAGGGAGATTTTGACAATTTTTGAACATCCTCCCCCTCTCATGTAAGCATTTTTAATCATAAATTAGACTCCGATGTAAGCGAGCATAAAGAATTTTCGAACTCTCTCCCCCTTTTTATGCTTACGTATTTAATGGACGGCCCCCAAATACGATTCCCGATGGAAAAATTTTAACCGGATAATCAGCTAACCAAATAACCGGATATCCGATTTTTTATCGGGAGACCAAATTTACCGAATATTGATGGCAAAAATTTACTGCCTAGCGACTTTACCGGATAACCTGATATTCCAGGGAAAACTTTCACCAGGTAATGAACATAACGGATAGACGAATATCCAATGAAAAACTTTAAACAGATAAAGAATTTACGGATATGCGATATCATTTTATAACATACCTACTTAACAGGCCTTGTAACCGAAATAAATAACGTTCGGGTTATGCTTTCGATTTTTAAATCATTTTGTTTTCGATTACGGTTACGTTATGAAAAAATTTTTTTCGGTTTCGTTTCGTTCCGGTTACAGGTTTTTCAAAAGTTTTAAGAATCACGGAAAAAGTTGAAGATATTAACCAATTGCAAAGCTGTTAAATTTTCACCTCACTTAAATATGGTCTTCAAACGCACCCTAAACCTTTAAAAATCGAAACTGCGATGAACAACATACATTTTGGTTTTTAAATTTTTTGAACGAAATACCTCTTTGTTATGCTTTAACATTGTTGAATTTACTGACTGACAACTTCTTTTCAAGTTTAAGGCAAGTTTTCCTTTCAGTTTTAAATTAAATTGAACTAAAAATGTCCCTCTGGGCAGGGATAGAACTCGCGACCTTCGAATTGTGAGTTAAGCACGCATCCACTACGCCACTACACCACTACGCCGCTACGCCACTTCACTCTAACACTCGACTGACGCTAAAACCCTATTTAAATTTCAGTAGCCAATGAGATTCAAGCTCATGATCAGCACCCTTCTACGATGACTTGTCCCCCAAGGTGGCATGCGTGATAATGTCACCTGTATGTCCCAGTGAAATCACGAATGTTTTTATCCTGCTCGATATATTTGCCTGCTGGGAATGCACACGGGTGACTGATTAGCGAGACTGAATGTTTATGTGGCGCATTAATGAGTGACCATCAAATGAATGAAATTTTTGGGAAGATGTTGGAATTTGTTTCAGAAACGGTTTCGAGCCGGATTCAGTGTTTCGGTTCGGGAACCGGTTTCCAAAAAAAAAAAACACAAAATATGTATCGGTTTCGGTTTTATTTCGGTTAGGAAAATAAATCGGTTTAAATCGGTTACGGTTACGGTTCCGGTTACAATACCTGATACTTAATAGTGAATTTATAGAGCAACGGGATAACCGGTGAAAAAATTTAACCGTACAGTCAATTTTATGTATAAACGGATATCAAACTGCAGAGACCGACACACGAACAAATGTTTTGAAACAATTAAGTAAGTAGAGAAAGACGTGCGATGAAAAGAGACGGTTGTTTGTTAAATGTTCCGGAAAAATATGTGCTTCTCTTTCTTTCATATGCATTCGAATGGGATGTTTTCGAAGCAACATTTCGTACGTCTGAGTGTGGAACAATAAAAATTTTGAACCGGATAGCGACTTTACCGGATAACCGGATATTCTAGAAAAAAGTTTGATCTAGAGGAAGTTTAGAGGGTAATGGACCAAAAACCAAAAAAATCCGATAAATTCATGGCGTCCGATTTGGATGAAAATTTATATATAGAAGAAGTGAAAAATTCTAAGAATTTTGCAATCAAAATTTTTTTAAGAAACGGATTACAACTAGTCTAGTTTTGGACTAGTTCCAAACTGCTACAAAAAGGACCCGTTTTTTGAAAAATTTTTAGTGCTAAAATTCTTAGAATTTTTCACTTATTCTATATATAAATTTTCATCCAAATCGGACGCCATGAATTTTTCGGATTTTTTTGGTTTTTGGTCTATTACCCTCTAAACTTCCTCTAGCCCTCCCCCCACAAAAAAAATTTTTTTGGGTTAATGTCTTATAATTGTTCAATATACCACTGTGGAAAATATAAGCATTATCAAAGCACTCTTTCTCTGGACACACCACTGATCATTTTCTCCAGTTCCAAATAAAATTAAAATCGAAAAGTTTGGTCACAGCGGACTCTAATTGTGGCAACACAAAAAGAAGTTTCAAACAAGGCAGTTCGTTGTCTGAACGCTTCCATAACTATAAAACGAAAGTGCATAAACGAAATTATATGTAAATATATGACCGGATATCCGGCGCAGCCCAAACTTTTTGCTTCAAAATCAGCGTGGCCTAAAACAATATTTTCCGCCCACTAAAATTGGTATGAAAGGCGCTAAATTTCGTTGCTATAACTTAACTTAACATGGATGATGGAAGAAACTGTTAACTCTAATCAAAAAAATTGTTAATTTATTGTAAATGGTCTCCGGAAAAATTGTTCCTTGAATCAAGCGCCACTATGCCAAATACCGCAACCCAAATTTCAAATACAAAAATAAAAGGTTACCAGACTAGTCGAATTTTGTATGAATTTTTAAATTAATCAAATAGTATTTACCGAATATGTTTTTGTTTCGAGAAAATCAACATCAATAGAAAATGGAAGTAATTCCAAACGCTGATTGCAATCAAATCAAATGAAATTTGTCGATTATTCATTAATAGAGAGCAAACAAAGTGGATTGAAGTTATTCTCGCCAACATTTCTATAGCGTTTAGAATAATCGATAATCGATGAAATATAGAGAATTAATTTTGGAAAAAAAAAAAATTTCACGACTCAAAAGAATATTGAGCACGCACCATCTTCATAGCAAAGGCGACAACCGTTTTGCCTTACAAACGCCCGTAAAATAAATGCATCTCCATGCAAGATGATTCACGAAGGAATCCAGGCATACTACATCAGATTTCAATTTTGTTAGAAAAGGGAAGAAGGACTCCCTTCAGTTGGCTTTCATATCTAAACGTTCAACCAAATGGTCTTATCAAGCCCATTCTCTATCTATTTTCTATTTAATGCGCAAATTTGAGGGAAAAATTCGACGCACTTCGAACTAAAATCCATCTTTCACTTAAGTATGTTGTCTTCCATAATTTTATTTACCATTGAGTTTCCTTTTTTTCAATTCAATTGAAGTTCATTGTATTGTGAGTAAACAGTAATTAAATGACCCTATTGCTGGGCGCCACTTGTCGAAAATTGTTGCCACTAAAGAATGTTTACCCGACATCAAACCGGAACTCACTAAACAGTTTTTATCACGCTTTTATATTTACGAACAAATTGTACGTACTTTATTTATAGAGGACCTTTGCAGTATTCTGGGGGTAAGTTAATCAATATTTTTTCCAAAGCCCTAGATTTTGTAAACAAAATTAAATTAATACAAATGCGCTGTGTTTTTGATATTGCAACATATTCGTTGTATAGAAAAGATGTCACGGCAATCAATGTATATATATATATATAGTCAAAAATCTGTATAACGAACTCCTCTATAACGAAATCCTCTATAACAAAATACTCTATAACGAACTCCTCTATAACAAATTTCTCTCAAGGATTTTTGGTAACATTTTGAGTACCTTTTCTCTCCTTATAACGAATTCTCTCTATAACGATTATTTTTTCTGGTCCTTTGGAAGTTCGTTATAGAGAGTTCCGGCTGTATATATATTATTTTGATTTAATAATGATATTTTTTTCGCGAAGGCGCGGAGGTAAAAAAATCCTATCGGCCTGCCAGCATTCCGTCCCTGCTAGGTGTGTGGTGACACAACTATAAAACGTCCCCTTCTCAACGGGACTCGCGTGGCAATACTTCAGGGTAGGATCCATTTCTCGTTAATAAATTACGGTTCCCATAGTAGCCCGCGGCCGGGTCTTGCTTTCATACATTTATTAACCAGTCTGTATGATTCGACTGGGGTAGTCAGCTAGCACCGCGACTCGGGAAAGGTCCGTGCGTAGGTTATTAATATTCAGGTCCTTAAAGGCCGTAGTATAGTTTGCATACATCTTATACATGCAGCATGAGAACAATTGATCAAGTCTGTCTTCAATTTTTGTAGCGTATCTTGAAGTCGACTATGACCATTGAAAAAAATTTTTTTAACGCTGTCCTGTCACCTTTTCGGCCGATGATTGCCATCTTTATTGTTAAATATGCATTTAAAGATTACAACAAATCGGACAAGAGTGCGGGCCTTATAATTTGTGTTTATTTGAACAAATTCGCACTTAAATGCACATTTGATTCCGTGACACATGTCAGTATTCGATTCGATTTTCGAGTTAACAGTTCGGAAAAAAAAACCCTTAAAAATGGAGGTCGCGGATTCAACGATTGGTATTTTTTACTTGAGCAAAGCATTTGCATTGGCCCCACTAGCTGTGTATAGAAACCCCAAAGGATTTTTAGAAATACGACGCAGCCGCTTTTTTACAATTTATACATTAGCTTTGATCCTAACGATGGGTATGATCAATATACATACTTATATTTGTACTACTAGTAATGATGCTTTCGTGCTTTTAAGGTGAAATACATATGTATATATTCTTGCAGTTATCCTCACATATCGTGGTCTTTTATTCGATGCAAATTCAAATATTCCCGTACGGTATGTAGAAACGAAATTATCTCATAAATAATTCTATCTCTGTTATTTCCTTAACTCTCTGTCTGTACTGCTAACCAAACTATGCCTCCATGCCGCCTATGTCTATGCTACTGTCTTTCTGTCTTTCTTCTATCAACTTCCGATTCTATCATTTTGCTACTCGTTTGAAAAACTAAAGCGCATCTTTTAGAATGAAATCGGCTACTTCGAAAGTGGTCACGGCACTGGATGTATCGGTTGTGGTGCTAGCAACAGTTGCTGGAGCTTTTTGTGGGGTTTTTGGTCTAAAGTCGATACAAGAACTGAATACGCGTTTGAGAAAGGTACAATTTATTGATGCACCCTTTCACATACCTAAGAATTTTATTTAAAAAAAAAAATTAAGGTCGACGAGTCCTTGCACTCGTATAAACACTTCAAAAGGGATCGAATTCGCTCAGTTTTCATGATAGTCGTCCCATTGTTAACAATTGCCATACTATTAGGTAAGTTTTTGTCTAGTCACTGCGATTATATTCTTTTTAGATAAACTCATTTTTCGCCAAATTTCGAATAACATAATTAATTCAATATATCTTTAAGGACTAGACGTTTGGTCTTGGATGCAAGTTGCCGAAAGCTTGAATATCGATAACTCGAATACAGGTAAAAAAAAAAAAAAAAATGTGTTCACATCATACATGAAGAGTTTCCATTTCATTATTATTATGATTATTTTTAGAACTAAACGTTCAATGGTACATTCCCTTCTACAGTCTGTACCTCATACTTACAGTCTTGCATATTTCGTTTGCGAATACAGCTTTCGGAATCTGTTTGAGGTATTATCGCCTGAATATGGTACTTCGAAGCACGTTTTTATTAGGTAAGTTGATTCCTTTTTTTTTTTTAGCGATGAGATTCAAAATTACATCACTTCTTTCAAAATATATGTACATGTTAAGTCGTTTGTTATCTTTGATAGGACGTTATGCAGCGCTGGTTTATGCATGTCACCACATGAAGTGTATGCATAAGTCAGTTTCTTACGAATTTTTGTGATGATTTTCGATATTTTTTTTTTTTTCTAAGATACCTATTTTGTTATTTGTTGCGAATAAAATGCTACCAGAATTTCAACAGCTTCAATTTATATTTCTTTTAAAGATAAGAAAAAAGAAGCGTCCCCGCCGTTAAAGATTACATTAGTAAAGGCATTGTTGGAGCCATCCATAAATCTGAATGCAAACCTAACAAAATTCGTTCCGGAGACAATGCAAAGCGAAGGTGATTAAACGAAATGCACATCAAAGACAATGAAAATAAATTTCTAATTTTCTTCAAGGAAAATCGAAAGTCATGATTATCCGACTTATGGCCGAAAATCATGGCTCCTTAGCAAGATGTGTGGGTATAATTTCAAGGTTAGGATAGTCAGTAACTTTTTTATACAACATATCGCATTCAAGGCAGTTTGTTTTTTGTTTTCTTTTTTTTTTTTCTATTTTAAAGGCACCAAATTATTACTAATGCCTTCAAAAAATTCTACGCTATTTGATTTGGCTCAGAGTTCCGATTCTTTGCAATCGTTTTAGCTCCTACGGTATGGCTGTACTCTTCATACTCGTGTCCTGTCTTCTTCATTTGGTGGCGACAGCGTATTTCCTCTTCTTGGAATTGCTAAGTAAAAAAGGAGTTGGCACAATTTGGCTGCAAGTCCTTTGGATATTATTTCACACCTTTCGACTGTTGATGGTGCTAGAGCCATGCCATCTGGCGACAAAAGAGTCTCGGAAGTCAGTTCAAATCATTTGTGATATCGAACGAAAGGTGCGAGATCCCATTCTAGCCGAAGAGGTGATTCACTTGTACAATAAACGAAAATTTTTTCGCCTAAATAAGCTGGTTTTTTTTTTTTTTTTTTTGCCTGAAATAGCTAAAGAAATTTTGGCAACAACTACTTGTGCTGGATGCAGAATTCACAGCCAATGGCCTTTGTAAAGTCGATCGAAATATTTTGACATCGGTATGTGATCTGCGAGTAAAATTTTTCCGAGCTTCATTTTTTTTAAATAATTACCCTTTCTACATTCTCTCAGTTTAGCTCGGCGATTGCCACATACTTGGTTATTTTGATTCAGTTCCAAAGGACGAATGGTTAAAATTGATGCCTGTTTTGCGTTTGAAAAACAATTTTAGTTCCTTTAGGTTTTGCCGATGCAAAACTCCACATCCCAAATCACAATACGATTTCACATACGCAATTTTTTGCGAATGTGCTTCATGCCAGACTTTATGTTAAAGATAAAATTGCAAGAAATAAAATCATTTAGAAAAAAAACCCTTAATCGTTTTGCTTTTTATGTTACTTATTTGAGAGAACAGGTATACAATTATGTAAGAATAACAAAGGGATCCCATCTCGATTAAGATGTAGTCTTATAGAAAAAAAGCTCAGCTTAGCTTGAAATGCCCCATATGTATTTTGAGAGCAAGTGACGACCGGAAGGGACAGAAGTACGAGGGGATAACGTTACTTTTTTATATTGATTTTCACCACTAAAATCTTCAAGAAACACGTAAAAAACCTACATATTATGACATACCTAGGACAAGGAAAAACGAATCCAGTTAAAACATCGAGCTATAGAAGCAAGGAAAAAATATTGAAGAAAAGGTAAAACTGAAACATATTTTAGATGCATAAATTGAAAGTCCCCGTATCGAGGAACAAAAATGCCAAAGAGAATAAAACTATGGGCAGTACCAAATCCTGCATACATCACAAAAAAGTTGTACTTTTTGGCCCTTTCACATACATACTAAGACCTTACATTTGAAAATATGAAGTTTTATTTTAATAAAGTGATTAAGGCTTATGCTCTAATATGACGCGGAAAAGCCAAAAAATATATGTTAACATACTTCCAAAACCGATAGATGATAGCCCCACGACTCGGAAAACAATGTGCGGGAGGCCCACTCGCACTCACAGTGATCTTATTTTTTCGTGGTTTCTATCGAATTATAATGCGTTTTTCTTTGAAGTTTAATTCCAAGTAATGTGTAGGGACGAAAATATAACTCATCACTAAAGCAATAGAAAATATTTACGAAAAACCATTTTTTTAGATGTACTTAGAAAAAAATTTTTTTTCAACATATTTTTTAAAATGCCGAATGCTTATAATTTTTGAAAACGCAAAGACAGCTTTAAAGAAAGCCTTTGTTTTTATTTACACCGCTACTGCGACTCGTTTTTATTCATTGAGATCGGTCATTTTTTCTTTGAAGTTACTAGGTATATTTTAATGTTAACATTCCAGCAGAAAATTGTGTCGGCGCGGAACAAGTCCTCGAGCCTTTCAGAGCGGACAGCCAAGTGAAATGCTCAGCAGGACAGCGTCATCGAGACGGAGCGAAATGATCATTCGTACCGGCTCCGTCTCGATGAACATGTCATGCAGCGCGTCCTGTGGACTTTCCCGCTGCCATGCGAATGAACTCGTCCGAGGTGAAGCGTAATGACATTCGTCTAGAAATATCACGGCGCGCATCCTCCACGAAGGCATGTGATGCGGCTCCCATTTTCACGAGGACATTCTCGCGGATGTCCGCGGGACATTTTCTATTGGGATACCATTATAAAAAAAGAGTAATGTACAACAAAAAAAAATGGATCAAAACACAACATATACAAACGTATAGAAACATCTACAATAAACAGCGCAATTTATTGAAACTCCATGTATTTGGATATGATGAAGGTTTGCTGGAATTGATGCGCAAGAATTCCTGCATTATTGGAAGCCAGGCATCAAACGCAATCAATCGAGAGAAAGAAAACACATTCAAATGCAATCATTTGAGAGAAGGGAAATTAATATATAAAACACTCACCTAATCAACATATGTTGTCAAGGATGTCACCGCTACGCAAAAAACATACGACTTCTTTCATTTACAAAACGAGCGCAAAGCTCAGAGAGCGAAGAGTACAATTTATCAAACGAGCGAACTCACTTGCGTATCACGCACTTTAAACTCCGCGATCCGACACTCCCGAAAACCGACCGAACAGCCGCGCGCACAAAAAGAAACTGAAAGCTTGAGCTTGTCTTATGCAATGCTTCGAAGTTCGAACACATTTGTTTGAGTTCGACTCAAATCGAAAGAACTCTTCGTTTGTTCTTATAGCTGAGAGAGGTTGAATTTATTAATGTTTTTACTTGAATTTGTTCAGTTTTAAGTTTTAATTAACTTTGAATTGCCTGTTGTTCTCCTTGAACTCTCAAGACACAGTTTTAAGCACTTATATGATGCCAATACAATATGTACTTGCCTTCAATAAGATGAGTTTTTCCGCGAAACTACACACTTAAAACCTCCAAAACAATCCTCCTCCCCTGCACACGGGCCTGATTACAGAAAAACGAAGTTGATCTTTTGATATCCCAAAATTGTCTCGAAAATGTTATGAAGAACTTGCAAAACTTGCGTGAGAATGATGATTCTTTCGTTTCGAAAGCTATATCTCAATGGGAGAAGATGGGATGGAAGAATTCGGATTTTCCGATCATTAGATAAGGACGAACTAAAAAAAATTGCCACGCGAGAAAGCAGAGGACAGTTCTCTGGATATGGCAACGAAACATCGCATTGGGTACATTGAAGTTCTGGACAGAATGTGCAGTGAATTATAAGAAAGGCCCAAAGGTTTTGATGAGATCAACTCAGTTTTCGGATTTCTCAAACCTGATTCCTTCAAAAACATGGAAGAGAAAGAATTTGAAAAAAATTAGCGTGAAGAAATTTTGCCCACTGGGCCTTTTTCCTTAAATCCGCCAATGGGAAACTCGCAACAGACCAAACTATCCACCCGATTGCTTTGAAACTTTAATATAAGTATGTATATTTACCATTTTGAGTTATTCTCGCAGGTAACAGAATTGCATTTTTTCGAAATTTATTTATAATTATACCCGACACACTTTGTGTCGAGGGTATAGTGCGTTTGTGTGTAACACCCAGAACCAGTCGAGATAGACCATACAAAATGTATATAGAAATGATCAGCGTCACCAGGAGATTCGATTTAGACATTCTGTCCTTGTCCGTCTGTTTGTATACAGTTATCTTATCGAAGAGTTGAGCTATCTTGACAAAAATTGGTATGCGTGCTCACGGCGACATGAGTAAGAACAAGTTTGAGAATGGACCCGATCGGACCATTTTTGGGGGTACCTCCAGTGCTAGGGTCTGTTACGAAAATCACAAAAACTGCTCTAAAGTCGAAGTTTTTCAAGATATTTTAATGACATTTGATATTTGAACATGTTTCAAGAAAATTAATACGATTTCCAAAAATTTTTTAAGTGGGCGTGGCAGAAGAGCGTTTTTCGAAAATTGTCCCCTACACCCGAAATTCAAATGGGACTTGAACGAAATTTGGCACTTATGCTTCCTTTGTGGCCACAAACATCCTCCCAAAAAATTTGGTCGGTCCATTATTAAGGGTACCTCCAGTACTAGGGTCTGTCACAAAAATCCCAAAACTGCCTCAAAATCGGACTTTTTCGAAATATTTCAATGAAACTTAAAATTCGAGCGTATATTTAAGCCTCCGATTAGGATTGCAAAAATAAATGGAAAAGTGGGCGTGGAAAAGGGGCAGTTTTCATAAAGAAATTGAACAAAAGTCGGTATATGGGGCCCCTAATGGCCTTAAAAACCTCTTGAATATTCTTTCTTAGTGGTCCTGTTTTTTGGGGGTGGTTCAAAAATTATTTAAACATGTGTCTGTGTCGGGTATTTTATTGTCAGGCTCGCCTGACTATAACACCCTTACTTGTTTTTTTTACGATTTTTTACAAAGAAAAATCACGATATCACACTTTTTTCCGCAGTCCGCCATTTTTATTTTTTTATATTTTTTTAAAATCAATTACGTATTTTTTGAGCTGATATTCGTTTAAAATCATACTGTAGGGACGAGAGCGCCAGGTGTACTCAATAATAATCCATTAAATTTTTTTATTTCAGACAATCTAAACAGCCTCTATTGAGCTGCCCAACGACCTATTTTTTTCAGTGTATTATTCGACTTTAAAAAAAATACATTTACAATATAGGGATTCAGGCAGCTTTGAAAATGCCGTAGTAACTTTTCCCATCGGAAATTTTCATATAATGTAAACAAAGCCAAAAACAATTTTTATGCAGTTCCAAATAAAAACGGATAAAAAATTCAAATGGTTGAAATGATTTTTTGTCTTGCGAAAAAAAAAATATCAATTTTTCGAATAATTGATCAAGATATGAGTGGTTAAATTTATGTAGATAGGCTTTGTTTGTATCAAGTACCTTGCTTGAACCCTGTAGTAAACAGTTGGGAAATTATCTGGGAAAAAACTAGTACTTTTACCAGAACTAGAAGAACCAGTGAAATTTTTGGATAAGCGTCCACCATAAGTATACTAGTGATAATTGGAATAATCATATGCGTACATTAAACTTGAACTACAAATCAATCGATAGTGACTGATTATAAATGTTTTTTCCTACGATGTGCTTACAGAATAAGGAAAACAAATCAACGATTCTGGTACCTTTTTCCCGTAAACAGCACTAGTATTTAACTGGTTCATATTTACCCAATTGCATCCAAAAGTACTATGTAGAATAGTTCTGGTGCATACTGCACTAGTGCTTTCCCGTACAGATGTTATACTGATTTTCAACAGAATTTTATATGGACGAGGGTATAGAAAAGAGCTAGTAGTACTACTAGTCTAGTACTGATGGCTTTTGCACTAGTAAAGTACTAGTACAGCACTAGTTCAAATGCCTACTGGGAAGTTAATGGGTAAATTCAATTTATACAAAGAGACACTTAAAGAATCATGGAATAGAGCAGCGCGCTCATTTCTTTTACAAAAGAACAAAATCAAAATTTCACGGAAGCATATGTACGTATTTGCCTTTCATAATCTTATTTGCAATGGAATTTTGTTGTTGTTGTTGTTGGTGTAGTTAAATTCCAGCACTTTCTATCAAGTGTAAATACCAATTAGATGGCTCTTTTGCTGCACATAAATTGACGGCAATCGTTACCACTAAAGAGTGTTTGCTCGACATCACACCGGAATTCACTAAACAGTATTTATCACGCTTTTATATTTACGGACATATTGTATGTAGGTACTGAATTTGTAGGAGACCCTTGCTGATTTCGCTCATTGCTCATTGCCAGGCTTAATGTGGTAAACAACCATAACGTATTTTTTCTGAGGTAGCTATACATTTTTTGAGCGTGCATTGTCTTGTTTTGGTATCATTTATTTTTGTCGATTTTCATTATATTTTAGCTTTATTTATGATCTTTTTTTTTGGCTTCATTTGTCAATCTCATTAGAAGAATCAAACTATTTAATTATTTTTTTCGAAATTCCAAGTTCAATTTTTCAATTGCGTACGAAATCCAAAAAACACCTTCGAATGTCCTTAGAAAATGCTTCGAGGGGGTCTAAAAGCAACCCATCGATAGTCATTTTTGACCCCAAAGATGATTGAGATTCTTCCAATCTTCTTCTTTTTGTATAATCTTATTTTATAGCGCATTCAAGGAACGACTCAAACCAGTTAAAATACTCAAATTGTACTCTGTCACCTTTCGACTTGATTGTCATTTTTAAATTCAAACATGCATGTAAATATTACGGCAAATCGAGCAGGATAGCAACCATATAATTTGCACATTTAACAAAAAAAAAAAAAAAAAAATGTCCCTTTTAAATATAACTGCAATTCCGTGACTCTTTTCAGTGTGCGATTAAGATTTCAAGTGTGCGGCTAATAAGTCCATTAAAAAATGGAAATCTCGGACTCAACGATTGGAATTTTTTATTTGAGCAAAGCCTTTGGACTTGCTCCTTTGGCACGGTATAGAAATTCCAAAGGTTTCATTGAAATTCGTCGAAGTGTCTTTTTTACAATTTACACCCTAGCGTTGATCCTGACATTGGGTATGTTTCCCCCCCGCCCCCTTTTTTTCTTCCTATTAACGGGAGCACCACGTTATGCTTAGTTCAAAATTTTCAACATTTCTTCTAGTTTTTCTCACCTATCGAGGACTTTTATTCGATGCAAATTCAAAAATTCCCGTACGGTATGTTAATCGTTCAAAAAAATAAAGAAAGAAAAAAAAAACCAAATCCACCTATCGCTTTCACCTTTTCTTCTCAACCATTTGCTTATCTTAATCCTTCTTTTATAAATTTTCTATTTTATATGCCTTATCGATATATTTTTTGTCTTTGTCTTCTTTCCTGCTTAACATGCTATGTGTTCATTTTGTGAAACTCCGAATGATTTTTGATTTTCTAACGACAACTTTAAAAAAACTAAAGCGCATCTTTTAGAATGAAATCGGCTACTTCGAAAGTGGTCACGGCACTCGATGTATCGGTTGTGGTGCTAGCAACAGTTGCTGGTGCTCTCTGCGGTATCTTGGGTCTCAAGTCGATACGAGAGCTTAATGCGCGTTTTAGAAAGGTACATATAAGTACCTATAATCTTTTCATAGCTCTAAACTGAAGCCCAAAATCCAACATTGCGAGAGCCCGATGCGAGAGCGCGAGACGAGACGCACCGCACATAAATTTCAATACATTCAATCATATGATATGTTTGCGATATGTCTGCTGCGTTGAAAAACTTTTAAGTAATCAAACGGTTCGGAATTTTCACTTTTATTTCAATCGCCTTATTTTGCTTATGCTCTATACGTATTTCGGCGAATTCGCTTCCGCCTTCATCAGGATGATTCCTAATTAGGAAGGCGGAAATGAATTCGCCGAAATACGTATAGAGCATAAGCAAAATAAAGCGATTGAAATAAAAGTGAAAATTCCGAACCGTTTGATTACTCAATCATATGGTTCAAGCTCCAATGTATCGCACTGCGAGACCTCGTAGCGAGAAAATTTTGAAAAATTGAATATTTCTCGTTGCGAGGCAATTTGATAGGTTAATGATGTAGCTATTTTTTGAGTACTCGCTATTGGGTACTCGTTTAAACTAAATAATAAAACAAAAACTGTTCACTGTTCCGTGAAAAAGAGCTTTTAAAATATTTCGCGTGCTTTGGTTCATTTTTGAAAATTTTTTGAAAGTTTTTGAAAATTTTGAATTAAAATTTTAACTCAAGTGATAGCGTATAATTGTTATGAGTACTCGGTTCTCGTTAGATTGGTACTTGGTTCAAATATTGCATTATTAGAAGCAAAATTATGCTATCATCTGCGTGACGCAAAACTCTCATTGGAGATTGAAATGCGTCACGCAAAACATTTTCGTGACGTCGCGCACTCTCGCATCGGGCTCTCGCAATATTGGATTTTGGGCTTCTATCTGATACAGTGAATTTTCATCGAAATCCTTTTAATTCCGTGCACTTCCTTAGGTCGACGATTCATTGCATTCGTATAAGAATTTCAAAAAAGACAGAATGCGTTCGATTTTCATGATTGTCATTCCATTCGTAACTATAACCATGCTAATGGGTAAGTTGAAAAAAAAATATTTAAAAAATTCTAGACGAAAAGAGAAATTCATCCAATCTATTAACCCCATTTTTACAATGAGTATTTTTCGATAAGAAAAATGTATTTTCTCTGCGTTGCTTTCAGCTCTTGATGTTTGGTCTTGGTTTCGCACGGCCGAGGGCATGAATGTAGAAGACAATAAAACCGGTAATTATTAATTTATTATTTAGTAACACAACGACCCATCTAATGCCTTAGCATTGAAGGTTTAAAAATTCAAAATTTTATACTTTTAATAATTTTTTAATCTCATATACAGTATACTCTCTCCTTGCGGACACTCTTCTTAAGCGGGCAGCCCTTTTAAACTTCGATTTTTGGCGATCCTGCTTCTCAAATAGTTTCCTCTTAAGCGGAAACCTCTGTTAAGCGGAAATATTTTCGGTCCCGCAGGTGTCCGCTTAAGAGATGGTATATTGTATTCATATGTACCTTTATAATTATAGTTTGCTTCATGATAGATTTAACAAATTTGTTTGCCCTTTTTTTTTTTTTGCAGAACTAAATGTTCAATGGTATATTCCGTTCTATGGACTATATTTCATACTAACCGGGTTACATATAACCATTGCAAATACTGCTTTCGGGATCAGTTTACGTTATCATCGACTTAATGTGGTACTTAGGAACACGTTTCTGTCGGGTAAATCATTAATGTTCCTGTACTCCTTGACTTTGTATGATTTATTGATTGATTTAATAATGCTATGTGTTGGTCTGGAAGTCGAAAACCCAAACAAACTAATCGAGGCGAACAAGAATTTTAAATAAAAGAACTATCAGGGCAACGAATTCCCGGGGAATTTACTTTTCTCGAGAGGAAACTTCTTCTTTTTTAAATATTTGGGGGAAGAACTTTGATGGTGAATGGGTATTTGACTCACACCCATAATTATCCTAACCATATCTTTTTAAAAATGGAGAATTTTAGTCTCGAGAAAAGTAAATTCTCCCGTTAGTATTCAGAATCGGGCTGTATTTATTTCTGTTTTCAAATCATACAGGGGGGGTGGAAAACGCGTTAAACTCGACAGATAAGTCCAGTTCCATACTAGGCGACAGTCGCCGGAGACACATTTTGTTTTGTGGAAGAGAGAGAGGGGTGCTGTTCTCTCCATTCTCCGGCCGTCCTTCGCCATCAAAACAAAATGTGTCTCCGGCGACTGCCGCCCAGTATGGAAATGGACTAAGAAAGCATACAATGCAAACGAAACGTACCTTTAATATTGCTTGCGTTTTCAGGATATATGTATGTAAGGCTCAGTTGGTCAGTTGAAGTCGCAAATTTGCCTTTTTGTTTTCTCCCTCTACAGATAAGAAAAAAGAAGAACCGCCGAGACCGAAAATAACGACAGTTAAGGCATTAGTTGATCCACCTTCTGCTCTGAATGCAAGCTTAAGTAAATATTCATCGGATGCAATACAAAATGAAGGTGATTTATATTTATTTTTAAGCACAAAACTCTATAGCTACCAATCTTTATAAAGGCAAAGCCAAGGTGATGATCATCCGGGCTATGGCTGAAAATCATTCGTCCTTAGCAAAATGTGTAGCAATTGTTTCGAGGTGAGTTTGATGGCTACCAACTGCATCGAGCAAATTGATTAATTACACTACTCAACACTAAATTTGCCTTTGACTCATTTTTTCAAAAAAAACCCAATTAAAATATGAACCATTCATCGGATTTTTTTTGACGTGATAACGTCTATTAAATCGATGATAGGACATTATATCTGCGAAAAAATGACGACAGAAAGTTCAATGTGCGTGTGCACACAAACACACTAAAAGACACAAAATTTCAAACCGGTTTAGAGCAGAGAGTTCGCACTCATGAGAAAGCAAATCGTCTCAATCAGTGTTCGGACTACGGAAATCCCATTTCGTAGTAGAAGACCACAAAAATCGGAGTAGAAATGAATTTTTGGGTAGTAAATTGGAATTTCTCATTTTCGCACAAAAAACAAAAAAAAAAAAAAATTCAACAATTTATTTGAAGCAAACATTTATAACTTACATTTACATATTACTTACATTTTTTATCTCCATCAGTCAAGATTTAGATACAGAGACATCTGTATGGAAAACAACAACAATTTGTTTGCGAACGAGGGAACACAAAAAACTCGTTCTCATTACGTCTAAATCGTGACATAGACAAAATTATTTTGAGTTTGGTGAAGTGAAAAAATCGGAGTAGATTTCAGGTATAGGGTAGTGGCGGAGTAGATTTCAAAAATTAAAAAAAAAAACCGAGTAGATCTACTCCGATCGGAGCAGAGTCCGAACCCTGGTCTCAATCGTCTCTCACAAGCAGACAAGGCGAAAATATGCAAACGTCCAAATACAAATTTACGTATGGCTATGGGGCACACACAAATTCACACATGTCACGCAATCGACAGACAAGCGCATATAGACAAGCGGGGGACTGCCGAAAAACAATCAAAATGAAAAACACTTCTCCATGTGTTGAGGGGAGATGTCCGATTGTTTTGTTCTTTCCGTGATCGTTTCTACGTATTCCTAGCGTGTGCGTTTTCTTCATACAGAACGTTGTCTTTCTTTCCTCGATTTCATGCTTTCAGTGTTTGATATTTAAAAGCAACGGAAGAGTACATTATATCCTATTTTAGCATTACATACATACTCTTTGGATATGTGAACAAACAAATTTGAAAAACAAAGACAAATTCCTGAATCCTGTATTTTTAAAGAAAATAACCGAGCAACAAAATATTTTCGCTCCCCCTGCATACTTTATCGAAATTTTTAAAATTTGCGTGTCGCTGTTCGTTGGTATGAGCGTTAGGCTGCAATTGGTGTGAAGCTGTCATGTGTTTGTTGTTGTATTTCTGCAACAAAAAATTACAAGAAACACATGACACCCTACGCTTTAGCTTCAATATAATTGCAGCCTTGGACATCTTAGTAGTTATACAGTCTTTGGTTGCATTACTTCAACCTACAATTCTCATAAGCATTATGCGGATTAACATATAAGACGTAACAAATTTGCAAAACCTTTCCTAGCGGATATTTAAAAAACGCGAGCTAACTTTCAAATTTTAAGCATATATTTAGATTCAGAGAAACAAATGTTACAAAAAAAAAAAAAAAAAAAAAATTGGTTTCAAGTCAAAGGCACGCAAAAAGTTAGATTTTGTTGTGTAGTGTTATCAAAAAATAAAAATAAAATAATTACTTCGAATTCTTTTTTAGCTCATATGGTATTGCTTTACTCTTCATACTCGTGTCCTGTCTTCTTCATCTGGTGGCAACAGCATATTTTCTTTTCTTGGAATTACTTAAAAAAAACAGAATGGCACTATTTGGCTTCAAGTTCTTTGGATTTTATTCCACATTTTCCGCCTTTTGATGCTCGTTGAACCGTGTCATTTGGCTACAAAGGAATCTCGAAAATCTATACAAATTATTTGCGAAATGCAACGTACAATCCACGACCCCATTCTAGCAGAAGAGGTGCATATTTATCCAATAGTTTCGAATTTAATATTTAAAAAGCATTTTTCCCCCATTATTAGCTTAAGAGATTCTGGCAACAACTACTTGTGCTGGATGCAGAATTCACAGCCAATGGTCTTTGTAAAGTCGATCGAAACATTTTGACATCGGTATGTGATCTGCGAGTAAAAGTTTTCCAGGCTTTTTTTTTAAGATAATTACCATTTCTACATTCCTACAGTTCAGCTCGGCGATTGCCACATACTTGGTTATTTTGATCCAATTTCAGAGTACAAATGGTTAAGCATGATCATAAAATTTCTTAGGGTACATTCCTTAAAAATAGACAAATAGTATTTTCCCCAATAGATCGTAGAAATAAATATAAACCAAATCTGAGTGAAAATTCATTAATGAATAACTAAGCGTTAGCTATATAAGGTAGGTACTATGTCTCCAAATATAACTTGATTTCGTCACGTCGCACAGTCGGACGGCTTCATACATATTTTTGAAAAAAAATGAATTTGTTGCAGAGAAATGAAGTTTTATTTTACCTCCAATACACTCTAGCATACTTGTATATCGTATACTAGAATTCCTGCAAATATTTAATATATACAAACATATAGAAACAACTACAATCGACAGCGCAATTTGTTGAAACTGGTTCCATGTATTTGGATATGTTGAAGGTTTGCAGGAATTGATGCGCAGGAATTCCTGCATTATTGGAAACCAGGCATCAAACGCAATCAATCGAGAGAAAGAAAACACATTCAAATGCAATCATTTGAGAGAAGGAAAATTATAATATAAAACACTCACCTAATCAACATATGTTGTCAAGGATGTCACCGCTACGCAAAAAACATACGACTTCTTTCATTTACAAAACGAGCGCAAAGCTCAGAGAGCGAAGAGTACAATTTATCAAACGAGCGAACTCACTTGCGTATAACGCACTTTAAACCATATAGTACTATAGGTCTAACTGTCGACGTCGAAAGGCCTCTGCCGCTAATAAGAAACTCCCCATTAGGCAGGGATAGGAAACTCAACTCTTTCGAGAAATTCACCAAAAAGCTACCAACAAAAACCTTAAGCAGGAATAGGAAATTCAACTCTTTCGAGAAATTCACCAGAAAGCTACCAACAACAATACGGGCAGACAAAAAGTGGCACTATGATGCCACATGCAAGAAAATTATAAAAGAAACACGGCGTCGGCTCTGTTTTTTTATATTGCTTGAAAAGTTCATAATTGAAACTTTACTAAATGTATTACGATATGTTTTTGCTCAATGTGCACGAATGTGTTCATTTTGTAATAAATTGACAAACATTTTTGACTACGACTACGAATTTGATTGTACATAGAATTTAGTATTTTCGCTGAAACAGTGTGATCAAAAAGTTAAGTGGACAGGGTAGAACTAAAAAAACAATTTATTTTTCTCCTTGATATTGAGATTCCTTGATTAGTTTTATGTTTTTCAAGCTTTTCATATCATTTTATGATTTTGGTAGATATTTTATATGTAATGTACTCGAAAATCGCCCAAAATTAAAAATAAAAGTGGCAATGCAATTCACCACAGCAGAGCTAAAGATTTCGCTGCCATAGCATGCTTCTCTTTTCCTCATGCTATATGCCTATGTTGAAGCAGCGTAGCTCTAACACATTGCAGGGATTAGGAAGAAGAAGAGTTAGACCTATAGTTCTATATGCTTTAAACTCCGCGATCCGACACTCCCGAAAACCGACCGAACAGCCGCGCGCATATAGAACTATAGCTGCAACTTCGGCCAAAAGCCATTACGTGGTACACCACACTTACTATTACGTGGTTCACCACAACACTCGGCTTATGGCGTGGTTCACCACAGTTGAACTTTTTCACCAAATCATGCCATAACGCGCCAAAATTTGGCCGAAGTTGCAGCTATAGTTCTATATGGCCGCGCGCACAAAAAGAAACTGAAAGCTTGAGCTTGTCTTATGCAATGATTCGAAGTTCGAACACATTTGTTTGAGTTCGACTCAAATCGAAAGAACTCTTCGTTTGTTCTTATAGCTGAGAGAGGTTGAATTTATTAATGTTTTTACTTCAATTTGTTCAATTTTAAGTTTTAATTAACTTTAAATTGCCTATTGTTCTTCTTGAACTCTCAAGAGACAGTTTTAAGCACTTATATGATCCCAATACAGTATGTACTTGCTTTCAACAAGATGTTTCTTTTCATAAAAAGGGCCGAAAATTCAATGGGTGCACTCAGCAGACTCAATTGTTGAGCCACTGTTGAGTGAGCGATTATTCAGTTATTTTCGCTGAACGCTATGCTCACTTCACTGAAAAGTGTATTTCGTATTTGTACTGACGGAAGTAGGGACTATGATATGTACATGAAATCGATCACTCACAACATGAATTGAAGAAGCATTTCTCGTTTTTGATTCATTTTATCAGGCATGTTCTAGAAATCGAATCCGAATAAAAAATATCGAAATTGCTTAGATTGCTACTGAAATCACATTGATTTCGATTTTTTTATTCGGATTCGATTTCTAGAACATGCCTGTATATTTTGAATCTTCTGTCTTTCAACATGTTGAGCAAAAGTTGCCTAAATTTAATTTTGCAACCAAAAATTGAGTCCGCGCAGTCAACATGTTACGAACGCTCAGTAGGTAGCACATCGTTCAACCGAATTTTACTTAAAAGTTGCCCAACAGTTGAGTCTGCTGAATGCAATCATTGATCTCTTTTTATTCAAACATTTCTTTATAAGATAAAATCATAAAAACAACTAAATTAAGGGGACAAAAACCCCATTTTGCCGCTGAAATCCCACTGTGCGTCATACAATTGTGCATGATGATGTTTGTTACGAAAATTAATTATGAGTAGAGCATAATTATCCTGCTAATTGATAGAATTCATGATAGAAATCGAATTCATCACTTGCTTCGGTATGCCTAAGGCCGCAATTATAGTGGAAGTAAAGCTGAAGCTGAAGTGTAAGCTGTCATGTATTTGTTGTTGCGAAAATACAACAAACTCATGACAGCTTACGCTTCAGCTTCAGCTTTGCTTCCACTTTAATTGCGGCCTAAGAGTTCTGCCGAAGCAGAAATTTCTCATATTGTTGACCTCATTAAGTTAATAAGAAGAATTTTGTGCAAAAATATCTTAGATATCAATTGCATTGCATTTTGGCAGCAACCTCGAATTTTTGTTTGTTTTTTTTTCGGTACAAATATCAACAATATGTAGAGATTTTGAGATAAAAAAAAAAAAAAAAAAAAAAAAAATAAAAAAAATAAATTTAAAAAAATCATTAAAAATCATTAAATTACTCAATTGCATGGTCCTTTCCTGTTAGACAAATTTTATTTAAGGTTTCTACTTCCAAAGCGTTGTAATCTCATTTTCGAACAAAAAATCATGTGAAAATTCAGGGTTAAATAGTTGTCTTCTTATTATAAGTATATTATGTATTCATAAGAGTGGTACGAAGAGGCTTTATGTGCATTCAATAGAATTTCACATTTAGGCTCAAAGAGCTTCTCGGATAATACACAACAATTAAACTGTGCATTCAACGGAATATATATGGGTTTCTTAATTAATGCATTAAAATGTTACATAGAAAATTATGCGTCTACAACAACTTAGTGTCTTTCTAAAAACCTTTCTTAAACTGTTTCGTTTCCATACGCTGTTGCAATTGTTCCAGTTGCCGTTTAGCTTCGCACGAAGGAAAGTTTTCCATGTCATAATATTGTGGTGCCAATGAAAGAAGCCATTCCGCTGTCGCCAAAAAGAAAGAAAAAAAAAAAAACAAATTTTTTTGTGAATAAATGAATTATTAGAGTTCAATGTTTTTTTTTTTTTTTTACTCATTTTTTGGCTACTAAATTTTACATACGTTTAACATCTGTTACGGTGCGTATATAGTTCTTTGTGGTCAATACAAATTCATTGTAAATAACCCATTCGGGCTTGTGATCAAGACAAGTTGATGGATGCAGTTGCACAATTTGATTATCTTTGATGGTCAAGTAATGCCCTGTCCGCTCCAAGTGCGCCACTTGCATAAAGAAACCTTGCACAAGTGCCTTACGAATATTCAAGTAATAATCCTTTGAGGTAAAGTCAGTGCTAGTGCGTTTCAAACTGAAACGATCCATAATGCGAGCCAATTGCTGGCGTACATTGTCCGCCGATTTAAGCGAACGGAAATTTATGAAGTTCTCATAACACCAATTGGGGTCCTCGTTACCTAGAAAATAAGTACACACATTTTTTAGTACACGCCAAAATAAATAAGAAAAATAAAAATAAAAACGCATCTGAGCAAAAAACTCACTTTGCCTAAAAGCATGATAGACATTCAGCATTGTCAGGTGATCCCCATCGATGTGAGCGAAACGCATTTTCGCTTCATCAGCGGCCTTCTTCGCCTCGCCGGGACGCACGAAACATGGCGTTACTGTATACGTTGTTTTTATTGTATTTTATTTGGTGTTTGTTGTGGTGGTGGTTGTTGTTGTTGTTGGCATTGTTGTTGATGTTTGTGATGATGTGTTGTTGTTGTTGTTGGGAATGTTGTTTTTGATGGTGATGATGTTGTTGTTGTTGAACGATACAAACATTAAATAAAACGAAGAAGAAAAGTTTTTTGTTTGTTTTGGGTTGGCGCGTCACCGTTTGCGTTCGTTTTTCAATTATTTTAGTTGTTTATATTTATATAAATATATATATATATATATATTTTTTTTGTAATTGAAAACGCACAGCACGGCACATCCCACAAACATATGAGTTCATTTTTAGTTCATTTTTCACTTTGATTTTGGTTTTTTTTTTTTTTTTTTGGTTTTTAAACAACTGTTTCAAAATATTTCAAAAATACGATTTTTTTGCCTGCGCTCATCTTGGCAGCAACGATATCCTTTGTGCTTGTATCTAGTGTCAACTAAAGAATTACGATATGTATTTTTCGACATCAGTTGCAAGCGCGTTAAATGAGCAATTGGAGCGTTCATTAATACAGAAAGGTCCAAATATGGTATATATAAAATAGATGCAATGTAGCTGAAGATTCTTTAATTAATTAATTTTATTTTTTTTTTTTTTTTTTTTGGAATTTACTCTATCGCTCTTGCAACGTTTTTCAGTGGCGAATGCAAATGACAAATTATTTACAATAATCTTTGTCGTTTGCATTGAAAATTATTTAATCTAAAGAACGTTATGCTAAACGTTAGTAGAAAATGGCGAGACTTTTTAGAATAAACTTGGAATGAGAGATCAAGTAGTATTATATATATCTTGCAGTGAGTCATTCAGCAACTGGCTTTGGCTATGCAACCTCCACATAAGATACGTTTTGTCACAGGCACTAATCAGCTGTAGATGCTTGATGTTTTTTGTGAAATTTTCCATATACTTTGAAGACTGTTAGCAAAAATTTGGAAAATATGCACTCCATAAAGCTTCATACTTATTTGATATTCTCCGAGTCCCATATTTGAATTACGGGAAATCCAACTAAGGCAAACACAAGCACACAAATACAGCTATGATCGCATGGAGTTTCAAGCGAATTTTGATAAGAAATCAATAGCTAGTGCGCTGCGATCTCAACTTCAAAAAGGAAACAAACAAAAATTCATTTCAGGGGAATTTCAAGTCTGAGGCTTTCTAAGGAAACCGATCCTAGCTCTTTTTTCGAAAGCTCTCATATATATACATATATATATATATATATATATTCCCCTGCGACCTAATTTGAAGTTCAAAGACATAATTTCCACAGAATTTATAACCAATCAGGCAAAGTTCTCAATCATTTTTGCAAAAATTCTCACCCGACAGCATGGCCGTTATCGATAGAATTTCATTGGAGCAATTATGTTGGCAACTGGCTATTAACATTTTTGCCAATTGTGGATCCAATGGGAATTCTGACATAACTGCTCCTAAATCTGTTAAATTCCCATCATCATCCAATGCGGCCAAATAGTTGAGTAATTCCAAAGCACGCATAAGAGTTTCGGGTGCTGGTGGATCCATGAAATCAAAGTGCACCAAATCATCAATACCCAGTTTCTTTAGTTGCAAAACAACGGTGCCTGGTAACCCGAAACAAAATACATACAAATAAACAAAGCATTCGAAAATTTTCAATTGATTTTTTGCTCACCTAAATTCGAACGCAATATTTCAGGGTAAGTGTTCTCTTGCATTTCATTTTTGTAAGCCTTTTCTGTATACAAACGGAAACATTTTCCTGGACGTGTACGTCCAGCACGACCCGCCCGTTGTTGGGCTGATGCTTTCGAAATCGGTGAAACAAGTAAACTCTCGACTCGAATTCGCGGATTGTAGACTTTCTGCTTAGCGAATCCAGGATCAATAACGAAAACGACACCATCAATTGTCAATGAAGTTTCTGCAATATTTGTTGAGACAACAACTTTACGTCCAACCGCTCCACTGGCATTACGCGGCGGTGCTGGCTCGAAAATTCTTTGTTGCAAATTTGGCGGTAGTGTAGAATATAGAGGAATGCATTTTAACTCGCCAATATCAGTGCCAAGATTATCGACTTCCCGTTTAATACGCTTACAAGCTTCTTCGATTTCCTCTTGCCCAGTGAGAAACATTAGAATGTCACCTGGAAATATTTGATTTTATAATAGCTATGTAACTATAAATCTATAAAAAAAAAAAAAAAAAATTCGAAATTTGAAAAAAAAAAAAAAAAATTTACCGTCGATTTCCTCGCACATATGTATTTGTATGACTGTACGTATGGCTGCCTCCAAGTAGTCACGTTCGGGTTCAGGTGTATAAAATATCTCCACAGGATGTGTACGACCGGGAACATTCATCAAAGGCGCATTATCGAAATACTGCAAGAATTTTCCAGCATCCAAAGTGGCAGACATGACAACAAGCTTTAAATCGGGTCTTTGCCGTATAACTTCTTTTAGCACACCCATTAATATATCTGTAGCCAACGTACGTTCGTGCGCCTCATCGAGTAAAATCACCTGATATTGTTCCAGCATCGGATCGGACATTGCTTCACGCAATAACATACCATCTGTCATATATTTAAGTATGGTCTTCGGACCTGAACAATCCTCGAATCGTATAGAATACGCAACCTCTTCACCCAATAAAACATCCATTTCCTCGGAGACACGTTGTGCAACAGACATGGCAGCAACACGACGTGGCTGTGTACAAGCAACACCTTTGCGACCTTTTTGCATGGCGAACTCTACACACCATTGCGGTATCTGTGTTGTTTTACCCGAACCAGTTTCACCAACTAAAACGATGGTCTGATGATCATTGAGTAAGCGCATAAAATCGGCTTGATACTCGAACACGGGAAGCGTTATACGCTTTTTAAACAATTGAAAGAATCGCTCCGAATATGGTTTCAAATTATAAGGATTGCGCGTTCCAGGATTCCTTGTCGTACTCACGAGCGTTGGTGTACTATAGTTTGTTGTTGAAAGGCTCGTACTTGGCCTTGATGTTGTCGCTTCATTTTCTCTGAAAGCATTTACACATTATTAAATTGCTATGTAATTGATTAATTGAAATCAAAAATTACTTTTTCGATGGTTTTTTGCTATAGGTTTCTCCTACTTCTATGCGCCTTTTGGACATGTTCGTCGTGTTTATGAGAATCTGGAATTGTCACAAATGGTCTCTATTTTCAAATAATTTGTTTCTTCGCGAATTCTATTCCCAGAAACACACGCGGAACTGGGGATGGGTAATTTCGATAGTGGATTGCTCGAAAAGCTACTTAAAATCGATTTTTTTTTTTTGCCGCAAATGATCGCTTTTGCACTAGTCTATTATTGACCGTCAATTCTTATTTTTATTCCTTTTTAGAGTTGCATTCATGTTTCCACGTACAAAAGTGGTCACAAAACGATCTATCGAGTAGGTGCATCCAAAAAACGATAAATTTTTCTCTAAATTCGCGTAGTTCGATCACCCAGAAAGTGAGAATTGATGGTCAATAATTGCCTAGTGTATGTCGGCGTTCAAAACGGCGTTCGCCATCAAAACAACTTTTTCACCGGTTATGGAGACTTTTGCGAATCGAATTTCAGAATGAGGCCTCTTACACTAGTCAATTATTGACGTCAATTCTCACTTTTTGGGCCAGCAAAGTACGGAAATTTAGAGAAAAATTGATCATTGTTGGGTTACACGTACTCGATGAATCGTTTCGAGCGCTCTTTTGTACGTGGAAAAACGGATGTAACTCTAGAAGCGAATTAAAATACGAATTGACGGTCAGTAATTGATTAGTGTAAAAGGCCTCAATAGTGTAAAAGTCTCATTTTCTAAGCAAAGCGATAACATATCGCTATCGAAAAATTGACCGTTTCTTGGTCACCGGTCATATATGTTCACGAACTTAGCATGAATCATCATGTGCATAAAAGAACTATTGTAAACCTATGAGTAACATAACTACTGACATTAAGCAATAACATAAGCGAACATGTACATATTCGAGTTTATTTCAGATGAACATTTACATATGCAAAAGTGTCATATTAATGAGCAAACATGTCAATAGTGCGATAATGCATAAACAATTTGTCAATTCTTGCGAGTAAAGCAGCGATGAACAAATTATTAATCGTAACAAAAAATATTTCTCAAGATATATAATTAATCAAACTTACTTGATAAATCAGTTCGTAACATGACGAAAAGTAATAAAATTATTTCGTTCTTTCATAGAAAAATTAACATGCTTAATTATGTTTACAGCACTTATTATCGACGATATTTTAGATATATAATGGGTGCATGATGCAGCCACTTACATTATAAAGCTTGTTCGTCACACAGACACAAAAATCAAAATTTTTTGAAAACCGGCGAGCATGTTGTAGAACTTGCTTTTTTTGCGTTTACACACAGAGAGCAAAACGAAACAGCCCGGTACGGGCAATAGAAGAAATTCGCATCAAAAAGTCGATTTCGTAAAATATATAAAATATGTATGCGATGATCGCGCGAAAAATGGATTGATATTTTCAAACAAAAAAAACTTAACTGGTACTAAAATTTCAAATTTTAAATTTGAATTTTTTTAAATGCCTAGGTATGTCTTTTTTTTTAAAGATTATTAAATACGCCTTGAAATTAAATATTAAGGCCATTTAAACAAAACAGGTAGTGCTGTTTCCATATATTTGGTTTCAATTCTTAATCAGAGATGTATATTATAGTTTCTTTGCATATTTTTATATATCAGCCTGTGATGTTGACGGTCCACAATGGACTGGTGTAAGAGGGATTTTAAACTAGACCATTATTGACAGTCAATTCTCACATTTTAGGCGAAAGAAATGCGGGAATTTAACGAAAAACTAATCAGTTTTTAGTTGCAAGTGCTCAATGGATCGTTTCGTACCCTCTTTCATACATGGAAACACGGATGTAATTCTAAAAGCGAATAAATATGAGAATTGACGGTCAATAATTGTCTAGTGTAAAAGGCCTCATTGGCAAAATTCGCCGTTTCGCGGCAAGATATCGATTTTCGAACAATCGAGTGTTCGAATTTACCCATCCGCAAGCAGAAAAATGTATGGAAAATGTACATATTTATGGAAGATACTCAAAAATTATGCGTTGTATTGAAATGAAGCACATGCGATGTATAGAAAAAGAAGCGCATATTTTTTTTTACCAAACAATCGAGTATCGAATTGACCCATCCCTAAGATCGTATAAACTGTGGTTTTCCTTTTCCATTCATTCGAAAATTGTTTCTTGGCGAAAGTTCAATGAAATACAAATAAATAAATGTTTGAAAACGTTAAGGAGTAATAAACGCCTACAGTATGGAGCTGCCCATACAAGTTGCTGTGCGAGTATTCTGTCCGAATATAATTGTCGAAAAAGACGACAACGGCAACGTTGAAGAAAATGGGAATACAGAGACAAGTTCGTTTGTTTATACGGTTCCAGCAGCTCCTGTAACGCCACAACGTCAGTTCGATAATTTTATGACCAGTGGTTTGGTCGAAGTCGGACAACATTCCTTTCCAGTAACGCATGCGCTACCATTGAATTGCACGCAAAGTCAAGTTTATTACCAAACGGTATTCCCGTTAATTAATTTGTTCTTGGAGGGATTCGATGCGTCGGTGGTTAGTTATGGACAAAAAGGGACGGGCAAAACATATTGCCTGTACGGGCCTGAATTGAGCTGTTCTGGCAATGAAGCTGAACAAGGTATAGTGCCGCGTTGTGTGCGGGAAGTTTTCGCACATATAGCCAATAATGGAGGTAAGTCGTCGATGTAAGTAGAGGAGAAGAGTTTGTATAAATGAAAAAACTTTCAGATCGTACGTATGCTGTAAGCGTTGGCTGGGTAGAGATATGCGAGGATACGATCAACGATTTGCTTGGTGTTGGAAATGTTCATTGCAAGAATTCGGCAGAGGTCTTTCATTGGCTGCAAGTTGGGATCGCAGCTCAGGCAATGGAAAATTTTGGCGTTGATGCTGCGACACATACTCTTTTCACTATAACATTGGAACAACAATGGGTGTCCAAAGAAGGTCTTATTCAACATCGTCTCTCGACAGCTAGCTTCTCCGATTTGGCAGCTACCGAACGATTGCTTGTCATAAGCGCCTTAGATCAACCGGCAAATATACCAAAAAATAATGGACTACGTGCATTGGAGCAGATTGTCTACACTCTCACCGATCCAGCGTTAATGTATAGCGTTAATGGCAATATCCCGTATAATCAGACTGCCCTTACAACACTCCTAAAGGATTCATTTGGTGGTCGCGCACAAACGCTCGTTATACTTTGCGTCTCATCGTCGGAATCCGATGTGAGCGAGACGATCGCAAATTTGCAATTCGCATTTAAAATACAATGCGTCCGAAATTTTGTTGTCATGAATACGTTTTCGGATAATAATACACCGATTCAATGCGAATTGGGTGGAACTGAGATGATGAATAATGTTCTAACGCCGGCGGTTGTAGAAAATTTTGGTTTACAGTTTGCGGCGAGTCAATGGCTGAAATTGGTCTCCAATGCCGAGGGACTTTTCTCCAGGTTAGTGAATATTATTATATTTTTTTTTTTCTTCGATTTTTGGATATACATTTTGACATTCGAATATTGTTTATTTGTGTTTTTCGCTCAGATTAATAAATAACAATGGAGTCTCCGATTTTGATAAAGAACAAATCGAAGAGTGGCTTTTCCTGAAACAAGAATGTGAAGAATGCTTAAGTTCGAATGAAGTTCTACGTTCACAAAAACAATTGCGTCCTATACAAGAAACTGACGAACCAGAAGAAACAGTCAGTGAGCCAGATATATCGTGTCAGCAAAATTCCGATAATGATTCCGACTCGGAATCGCAGCGTCCGGACTTGGCAGAGAAATTAGAAATGCTTATGGATGACTTGCAGTTGAAGACCGATGAACTTGTTAATGACAAATACAAGGAATTTATACAGCGTCAACCAAAACCGGTCATGGAGAGTCAAGATAGCCTTCGACAACAAAAGCGAGAAGCTACAGTGCAACATGATGCCAATGACGATAATATGGATGAGAGAAAATCATCGGTTGGAGGTAAGTTAGTAATGAAACGGTAGCAAGGATAACATTCTCCTCCGGAACATTTATTATCATTGTTATTAGTGAGATTCATGCAGTTTCGGATTTTTAACGAAGCGCCTACAAAGGGTCGGTCGTTCAATCAACGTCGGAAGAATTGCGATCGCAAAGTTTACGAAAACATTTTGCAAAGTTACATTGATCCCACTATTCTCAGTGTAATATCACCTATTATGGACCCCCTAAGCACACGCTTAAATAAAAATTTTGTGAAGAAGGTTAACCGTGGTTTTTATATACCATTCGTTAGTCGACATTAATAGAAAACTTTCCATGGTAGCAGATCTTCAAAAGTTTTGTTTATAAAAAAAATTTGATTTTGAAAAAAGGGTAGAATTTTTTTGTGGGAAAAAATGCAACCTTGAGTGGACCATACGAGGAAAATTTCAAAAAACGTTCGAAAGCTCAAGAAAACCACATAACTACAACATTTTTTGAACTTTTATTGAAAGGCAATAGGTTTAATTATAACCATTACAAAACTTTGGCGATGCACCATTGGATTCAGTGTCATATAAAAAAGCCTTTGATACTGATGCACTACTCGACGACATGCCCAAATGCTAATTAAAAATCACCAAAAAAAAATTTAATAAAGCTTTTAAAACTAGAAAACACTGTTCCAAAGTCTATTTATATACATAAACATGCTAAATTTATATTAAGAATGAAAACTGTTGACGGTCCACTCAAGGTTGCAAGCAGTGGTCCACTTAAGGTGAATCATACGATTTCAAGTGAGCCACCAAAACTTATTCCAACATCTACTTAAATTTCCAAATGATTTTGATAAAAAAAAAAAAATAATAATAATAATAATAATAATTTCTTCCTTTAGGGCGTCGTCGTTCAATACAACCTGGTGCGAGCCTTTCAAGTGCCGAACTAGTCATGCTCAATCGTGTTGCCTCACGAGAGCAAACATCTACTGCGTTAGCAAAAGCGACAGCTAACCACGATGACTTCTCAAATATAGCATCTATAGATGAGCAACCATCGACAGTTTTGCCATTACGAACAGCTCAAAACTCCCCCTTGGAGCTAATACAAAAGAAACTGCGTAAATTGGAAAGTGACATCGAGGCACGCATTCGTCAGATCAAAGGAGTTGAAGAGACCATGCATTTAAAGCAGAATATCATAACCGAATTAGTTAAGAATAGCGAGACGCGATCGAATGCGAAGCAACGTTTTCATAAAAAGAAATCCAAACTTGAAACCGAATACGAGAAAGTGAAAAAACAATTGGATAAAGCGATTATGCAGGGAAAAGAAAAAGCTGAAATTGAGCGCATACGCGCGATACTCGATCATTTGAATCAACGTTTGCAGGATCTTATTTCGATAAAGCATATTGCTGGCGATGGAGTACAGAAGGTGAAAAAGCTACAGCAATCATTGCATGAATCGAAGAAACTTATGGAAGAGCTTCAGAAGAAGGTTAAAAAAGAGCGAAAGATACGAGATCAATTGCTTCTTGAAATGAAAACATTAAAAGAAAAAGACAATGATGGGGAAAGCACTGCAGCGGATGCTGCAATTTGTCCAGCGGGAATCGATAGTAAACAATTGAAAGAAATGCAATCCCGTATTTCTCATTTGGATCATGTATTGAGAGAGAAATCGGAAAATTTAGCTGAATATGCTGTCAATGAAGAAATTAATACCGTAACCGATAATAATAATACAGCTGAAGGACGAGAAGGTCTTCGACATGAGATACGCAATCTGCGTCGTACGCGTGATCATTTGCTCGAGCAGCGTTGCTCGTTGGATCGTAAATTGAAGCGAGAGAAAATTCTAAGCTATCGCGAAGAAAGAAAACTACTTGAATGTGATGAAGCTATTGAAGCCATAGATGCGGCCATTGAATTCAAAAATGAACTTATTTGCGGTCATAAATCGATAGACACGAGCGAGCGTTTACAGCGTGAAAAAGGTGAACAAATGTTAATGGCGCGCTTAAATAAACTGTCGCTCGAGGAAATGCGTACGCTGCTCTATAAATATTTTACCAAAGTAATCGATTTGCGTGACTCATCACGTAAATTGGAAGTGCAACTAATGCAGCTGGAACGTGAACGTGATGCTTGGGAATGGAAAGAAAGAGCCCTGTCGAATGCCGTAAGGCAAGCACGTCTCGAGGGCGAACGGAATGCGGTGCTGCTGCAGCGGCAACATGAGATGAAACTAACACTGATGTTACGCCATTTGGCTGATGAGACCTCAATCAGTTCGTCCGGCTTTAGTGACCAATTGCGACCATCGGTTGCGCAACGCTATTTAAATGCTGCCAATATAAGTTTGACACCTAGTGCAACTGATTCGGATTTCGATTTGGATTTCTACAAGAATTCACTGCATACGAAAATGTTTAAACCACCGAAGCATAGTGAAATTGAAATATGCCCAACGTTGCCCGACGCGCTGACGAAATATAAACCATTGGATAAGCTTAAAGATAAAGAACGAGAATCGAAGAATAAATTGCTCGCAAAATTCCAAGTCTTAACACGCTACGCCGGCCAGTCCGTAATGCCGGCTGGGACGCAAAATAACGTTGACGATAGTGAAGCATCGTATCGCGATGATAATGGCAATGGATTACATTTCAATGCGCTAAACACTGGCACAATTGCCAACAATGAAGGTGGTACTAGTCGAAAGAAGAAAGATAAACATCATAAAGACACTCATGCTGCCACGGCAGCAGCTATACCTCAGGAAAATCTCAAACGATTAATCTCAACACCGCCAACCACAAAAGTTACGAGGCAAAAGAATAAAATCATCATACAAGATGCATCGCGCAAAAACTAATTCATTTATTATTACATATTAGATAAGCGGATATACTTACAGTATTTACGTGACCAACCGGGGACATAAGATACCCTCAATTCGAAGCACTTTTTGTGAAAGTGCTCTTATCTGGGGAATATTATTGCATTAATATAAATTCATTTTACAGAATTAAGTTCTTTTCTCAATAGTTCCCCGATATTTGAATAAGTTTTATAGTTATGGGGCTCTCTCTCTTTCTCTCCAGCCAGTGCCGTAGCAACCATATGGGCAAGAGGGGGCTTTGCCCCCCCACGCATTTTTGTTTTTGCCCATGAATAAAATTGAAAAAATAATTTTTCCCCCCCACGCAAATTGGAAAAATTATTTTTCCCCCCCACGCAAAACAGAATTGCTACGGCACTGTCTCCAGCTCTGTCAGAAATGAAAAACTTCATATAAAAAAAAAAAGCGCTTCAGGAATGAATCAGAAATTTTCTTAAGTGTTTTTTATATGAAGTTTTTCATCTCAGTTTCATTTCTGACCGAACTGGAGAGAGCCCCTAAAAGAAAATGAATTTGTACGAAATCGATTATAAACGCTATTAAAAATCACATGGATGTATTCGTATTTTAGAGTGCAACGTTGCGCAAAATTTTTGAGGGATTTCCTGTTGGTCACGTAAGACATTATCGATAGTCACGTAGAAAATATTGCTGCCATTTAAGCACCGTTATTTAAGGTTGCATTTTAAGTTATTGTTTTTCGCATTTTCATATTTCATTTGAATTGATATTGAGGTATCTTTTGGTTTTTCATTAGTGTCCTTACTATCAGACTTTTCAAATATTCGATTGCGTCATATCAATCGAGATTTTCGTTTTTAATCAGCCATGTGCTAGAATCCGAAAGCTGACGGAATCGGAATCAAAATCGACCAAAATTTCATAATGAATTTAGAGATTTTGCTGGTTTTGGTTTTGAGCCGGAACTGCTATTGGTACTTAATTGCACAGGGCCACATTTTATCCGCTTGTCTATGAGATACATATATATATATATATGGAATTTCAGTTGACTGAATTTTCGATTCGGTCACTTTTTGGATTCTAGCACATGCCTGAATAACGCTTACATACTTTTTGTTTATTTTGTATTCGGTGCGTTGTTTTTTGGTTGTTAACCTCAAAATAATTTAGTTTGCTAGGACTATATACTTACATATATATATATTTTTGTACATCCTACCGCAGTGTTTATGTTAGGTTAGTTAATAGAAATATTTTTGCCTCCAGTTCGAAGAATCTTACAGAACTTTCTTAGGACGAAGTAAACAAATTGTTCTTTTTTTACGATGTCTGGAGAATGGATATTTTACCCATATCCGTAATTTTCCTTACCCTATCTCTTTATAAAAAAAAAAATGAGAATTATAGTCTCGAGAATAGTAAATTCCCCGGGAATATTCAGAATCAGGCTATATATTCCTTTTACCATTTACACAGAGAATTTTTTTCCTTCGATTTCAAGATATGGAAAATATTTCTGTTTTGACCAGGAATGCATTTATTTATTCTTATTTAAGATATGGTTTTTATATTATTTGAGTTTCATTTTCGATGACCGATACATATTTATCTTTACTTTTATATTATTTATTTATTAATTTTGTTTTTTTTTGTACTTTTGAGTTATTTTTTCTTTGGGTTTGAATCATCTTTTAAAATATTTTTTTTTTGTTCTTTGCATCTATTTCACATTCATTTTACATACGTTTTTTTTTATGTATTTTCAATTTTGAAAGTATATGGTTATTTGTCCATTTAAGAATAGTTATAGAATATACTTTAAGACTTCAATTTGACATACTCATAGTAAAATTTATGCTTCCTAAGTTTGAAGCACCATATTCATAAATATTCATAATGCTCAGAGGGGAATTCGCCTCAATACACCAATATAAGCGCTTACAATTTTGCTCATACATGCATAAATTAGCATTTAAATCTCCAAGTTATGTTTTCAAATACCTATGTTACTGAATATTTAAATTCATATCGGCTTGGGTAAACTAGTAAGTCCCAAGTCTACATAAGACATAAATAAAAATTTTGTTGAAAAAAAAAAAAAACTGTTTATAGTATGTAGGAAAAAGAACTTCAAACAATCCGCGTCTGTGAGCGAAAAAAAAAACAAATTCCGGAATAAAGGAAATTTCGAAGGGGAAAGGGAATTTTTTTTATCGCCCCTCATTCAATTAATTTTTGAATCATATTAAGTAGGAAATATGAAAGGAAATTTCAAACTCGTTCTAGATTTAGAATTAAATTCCACACGATTTTAAGAACTTTCTGAATTTATTTTTATAAATGAAGATTTACAATTTTAGAAAACGAAAAACGAAACTACTCGATGCCGGCACCTCAACGGACATTTTTATGTCAGATAATTTCCCGCAGGGGAAAAGTACGTTAATACGCTTGTCTCGCTCACACGCTCGCCGCACAGTGTATCGATTTCAGGCAAATCTGGTATAAAAATGACCGAAGTGTCTTTTAATATTTTACACCTCGAAGCGAATGCAGTGAACGCCCAATACCTATGAATTATATAATATCAGGCCCTGTCATAATTTTCGTATTATTGGACACAAAAAGTTTTCTTCCTATGTTTTTTTTTTTTTACAATAAGCCACATGCACATAGTTTAATTAAATTAATTTTTTTTATTTTGGGAACAGATATTCGTGCCTATTATGTATTCCGACGGATCGAATCCGTTCGGATTTTCACATTTTTATGAATGAAAAAGAGTTTTTTTCATTCCGAAAACGTGAAAAATCCGAACGGATTCGATCCGTCGGAATACATAATAGGCGCGATTGTAAATGATTGAGTTTTCAATGGTAATGGGGTTTAGTGACCGGTGTTAATTTCAAGCGTAACAAGCGTTAAATACACTTTATTAATCATCAGTACGAATTTATTTTTTTCATTTTAAACCAAGTTGTGTGGGCTGTCAAAGCATTTCTTCATTCCTGAACAGCCTTAGAGTTGAATACAGGGCACCAACATAAGGATTAAATTATGAAAGGCTTTGCCGGCTAACCGATAGAATGGGGAAATTCAATTTTGAGTCCCAAAACAGAAAAAAAATTATTCTCAAGAGTTGTGTATGAGAGTACGTTGTAAAGCTTTGAAACTATATTTTTTTTAACCCTCATCGGTTCCCTCAAAATGTTGTCGAATTGGTTCTTGTGTATACGTCCGTATACACAATTATTTTTACCCTTAAAGATACTACAAATAAAAAAATTTGGCCGATTTTCCAATTGGTTCTTGTGTATACGTCCGTATACACAATTATTTTTACCCTTAAAGATATTACAAATAAAAAAATTTAACAGATTTTCAGTATATTACATTGACTGGTTGTCGTTATATTCCATTTGAAAGTTAAAAATTGTATGCGATCGTATACAAGGAACCGATTAGGGTTAATATATTCCGTTTGTTTTATAAAAACTACCTTTCATAAGCATTTTGCTACTTTCTAAGATACAAAAACGACAGCGCACTGTGCTCATCGCTCAACGAAATCTTTTCGAATATTTTCCCAAGAAATATGTGTGCACGTCATACTGTGCAGAATCGCCCCTTCGAAATTATACGTGAACATTGTGTGTAAACACAACAAATACGAATACACTCAAATGCTGAACAAGTGAACAGCGACGCAACGGAATCAGTTGTGTTTTGAATTTCGTCGAGAGTGGATCGAGAGTTCTTGCGCGCGCTCGATTTGTAGCAGACGGTTCGTGTGTGTGTGTGCGTACGGCTTAGTACGCGGCCGATTACCGATTTGATTCGTTTCTTAGCAAACGAATTTGGTGTTATTTATGTAAATGAAAGCTAAATAAAAAAAAAAAAAAAATTAAAATCGAATAAAAAGCCAACCGTTCGTTGAGCGAAATCGCTTTTTTGGAAGCACCCAGAGTGCCAAAAAAAAAAAGAAGAAATAAAATTCAAATAAATAAAGACGAAAGGTGTCCGTTTATTGCAAAAGCCACCCACCCCCTGGATTAGTGGCCTTTTGCAAAAGTGTGTATTGCGAGTGATTTTAATTGATTGATTAATTAAAATCGTTGATTCAAAGTCTCCACTAAACAGTTTCGGGCCGAGAAAAAGGTTAGTTCGAGCATTCATTAAGTTTAAGCTGGTCTTATAAAAAATTGAAAAAAAAAATATATAAGTACTTAATAAAATAAAATTACAAAAATCAAAAGCGAAAAACGAAAAACGAAAAACAACGAACAGAGCAACGGTGGACAGAGCAGGTATTTAGCTAAAAGTCTGCCGTCTTTATTTTGGCTCTACAAACGTTCGGTCGATGTATGAAACTTTTGATATTTCATTCAGGAAATTTGTTTTCATTTCGATTCTCAATTCTTGGAATATTTCGCTGCCGTTCGCCATTCGCAATGGCAGTTAACTTATTGATTTTTCGCAGAACTCGGCACGTCCATGAGCGCTTGCTGTAAGAAACAACCACCCCCCGTATGCCGCTCAAAGAAAGGGTGTGTACGTCAGTGCTTTTGGGTGGGTCTGTTGATTTTCTGCCGTTTTACCGTGAAATTCACCTCGAAAGCATCATGAATCTTCAGAAGACATATCCATAAAGCAAAAAAAGACTGCAAGTTTCATTCATAGATTTCATAAAACGATATGATTTCATTCGTTTATTTTACTTAAATGCAATATTGCGAATGAAATTTCTTTCATCACACGTTGCTGCCTCATCATGAATTTTCTCGTATAATTCGCATTCAATGCGCATGCATCATCTTGTTTATATCATTTGCAATTGTCAAAGTGGCACAGGAGTGTATGTGACCAAACTTTAGAATTCTGTCGAAATTCGGATTTTCGAATTATTGATTTGGAGCTGCGATTAATTCACATCCCTGGATTACGAAAATATGTAGCAACCTGCAATAAAAGATTCGTTGGTTGACGATCTAAGGGCCCAGAATTTTCGTCCGCTCATCGGCGATTTTAGCCAGGCCTGTACACAGTACCTATGTATGTACAGTGTACTGTACAGTATTTTATGTGCATTTCTATTCATGTAGTAAATTGCAATTCATAATTACATAAATATGTACATATGTATGTTATGTATGTGCAAATCCACTTTCGAAGGGAAGCGACGAAAACGTTTCAAAATACGGTAATCATGCGACTGGCGAGAATCCGTGCTATCGAATGATGCTTGTGATGGCGCGTTAACATTTCAGTTGGTCACGTTTGACAGGAGAAAATTGTCCTTTTCGTGTTCTCAGCGACTTATGTATACTTCTCATATGACACGATTTTGATATTTTCCGATGGTCATAATTTTTGATACTCATGCGAGTATCATCCTGAAATGGTTCGACTGCGATTGATCCTACAGAAATTCAGTTTCAAAGAATCGGTGTTTTGTTCTCCATTTTTTTATATTTTTTTTTTAATACTAGACGTACCTAGAGGTCTTCGCTTAGACATGAAAAGATCGAAAAAGCGGAAATATGTCAAATTTTTCATACAAAACCTCGTTCATTAACTTCTAAGCCCTTCTTGATTTACGAGCTTCCGAAATTTCCGCCGTAAAATACACGTTTAAGGGAAGACTCCTATTCACTCCTTCTTGTGGTCAGTTGCGGAAGTTTTCGAAGCTCTCTTTAAGTTCATCTCGTAGCTTGAATTATCCTGGAAGTTACCCAAAAAAAAAAAAAATGAATCGAATCATTTCAAAAACCTCACAAGTGAATCTTTCACTAGAATGGAATTAATTCAAAAACTAATGAGTTTAGAGTTTTAGTAGCAAGGAGGAAGGAATCTTTTTACTTATCCCAGGACACCATATACAGATTGGTCCGAAATGGAGTGTAAAAGAACTCCCAACGGGCTCTTCGAAGTAGTGCTTTTACCAAGGCCTCAAAGAAACAACGAGCAGGAGCATTTTGGGAGACCAAACGAGTCTATTTTTACAAACGTATATCTGAAAGACAGTCCAAACAGACTCTTACGGAGCATTCTAATAATTATGAAAGATAAATTTTGAGCTCCCAAAAAGTACACTTTTTCTATATTAGGCTCCGTGCTCTTTTTCCCCCCCCCTCCCCCCCCAGCCACCCAAAAAAAAAAAAAAACGCTCATTTAGAGCTCCTGTCGGAGCGTTTTAGGAGCATTTACGCTCCGGAAAAGAAGTATTTAGGAGCTCCGTGCGGACTCTTTTGGTTGGCTGGGATGTGTTCTTTTCCCAAAAATACACATCTAACGTTAGAGAACAAATTTTAGCAAAAACAAAAAAAAAATGTATGTTGTAAAAAATGTTGCCTTAAGAGCTTCTTTAAATGAACGATTCAAAAAAAAAAATCAATTGTTTATTTTTATTTTATCCTGAACGGTCTTCGCTGCTTAAAATCAAAGATTAATAAATTCCTGAAAGATAATTGCTTTCTCTGTATGACACTATCGTTGACTTACATATATCAAAATCGCACACAGCACACACACACACTCATCGACTTGCAAATTAATACACACAAGGATAAGTACATAGACGAACATGAACACCCACACAAGCCGAAGAGTGCTTATCCCGTATATGTATGTATGTATTGAGTTCCTTTGTGCAGTAATGCCCGAACACAGGATTTCTGTCTTCATCAACTCGCATCTGCTTGCAGCCTGTAGGCCTAGCCATTATCCTTCTCGCTTCACGAGCCGTTTCCTATGTGGATTCCTTTGGATTCTTTGTTCCATGGGTTGTGTCTTCACGTTTGTTCCGCTACGTTTGACTCGAATGCGATGTTTGCTTTAACGTAAGCGCAGGTAGCGCAGTTTTTTTTTTCCACATTCGAAAGGATGCTTCACAAGAGCAGAGCCATCCGTCGCATTTAGCCTGGTAACAATTTATAAGTGCTCCACTCAAGTGCTCCTCGTGTTCTTCATCATATTTTTCGTTCTTTCGTTTCGTTTCGTTTCGTTTTGTTTCTCTTCTCTCTTCCCTTTTCAATTGCGCCCTGAAAGCAAGGATATTAACCCTTGTGCAATGTGTGCAATCCATGCGGTCGATACGTTTTTGCGGCTATTCGGTTTACGTTACGGAGAGGATTTTCCTATTCATTCTATTCATGTGGTAAAAACCATTGAATGGGGTTTCGAAGGCATAATATACACATGTCAATAAATGTATTGTACATATGTATGTAAATATATGTATCTCTATATATGAAGGATTACGAAGGATATACCTATATTTTAAAATAGTGCGAAGGTTTTACTTGAGCTCACTTTAAATCGGACAGTTTTCATTTGAAGGCTTCACGCGTTTTATTTCACACACGAATTCTCTGACATCCTATAAAAATATTGAAGGGACCAGCATCGAATTCATCCGGTTATTGAAATATTCAAGAGGAATTTTTTGAAATTTATTTTTTATTCATTTTTTTTTTGTTGCATTTTTTAACTTTTCACATATGAAAATATGTATCTATCAACCTTAATAAGTTTAAATAAGGTACGTATAGAAAGTTAAATGAACTCATATGCCATGAAGAAAATTTTGAACATCTAGTTTGAAGACTTCTCTTTAACTTCGGATGGTTTTCATTTTAAAAGGTGGTAAGTTCCATGATTTAACATAATTTCAATTTGGTTGGATTATGTTAAAGGTTCGTGTGGAGCGAGCGAATATAAGTTTGCTAAAGGAATATCCACTGGGTATATAAAAGTTTATGTATAAAGACAAGATTTATTCTGTGGTAAAAATTTCTTATATTTATTACAGTTAAGTATGCTAGGTCGCTAGAAACGCTCCTCCCAACCATCCACGTGGATATCGACTGGCAATAGACAGCCAAAGACTGTTCTAGCTAAGTAACAGGATAGAATTGGGCGCAGCTCTTTGCTGTGAGTACCCCCGGGTCAGTGCTCAAAATGGTTCTAGAGATAGGTGTTCACCTTTTTAGGGTATTACAGCGGATCTTAGGTCCAAGTGTTTAGATAAAAGACAGCCCAAGTAACCTAGTCTAACCGAACCTAAGTATGGTACGATCGTAGCTATTGTGGTGTTACCAATGGTTATCTACGAGTACTTATTTTTAGAAGGCGTTTTTGAAGCGTTGAGCTTAAGTCCGTCACTTGGTGCCCATAATAGGATGTTAGACAGATCTTCATTTATTCTGAAGATAAAATCCTCGGAGAATCCTATTGGACGAGACATATGTGTATACTTGGGAATCTTTCGCGTATAAATGAATGGACACATTCTTACAACAGTAAATAATTCCTATTGTTTATAAACATGCTAAATGAAATAAGGTCCAAATATTTATCAAACTTAAGGGGCTCTGTCCAGTTCTGTCAGAAATCTGTGAAAAATTTCAATTCAAGCCTTCATTTAAGTATTCCTTGAAAGTTCTCTTCAATTTAGATTCTAAATTCACTAAAAAGAAATAATAAATAAAATTCAAATCCATCCTCATTGCCTTCTTATACCTTGATATACATATAACTTCCCCATTATAATATTTAAATAAAAATCAAACACTATTACCATTTATAAAGTAGAGTAGATTTGAATCGAATAACGTTTTAGTAATTCAATTTCCTGTCCAGACACCGTCAGCTACTTGGGGTACTTCCTTTTTCGCAAGGTTTAGTCTGAGAGACCTGACGATGTTGAAGCTTCATTTCAAAAGAAAAAAAAAGAAAAAAATTATCTGCATAACCGCCTTCTTCCTGGAAATTATTCATAAGCATAAACTGACGGCTCCTGTGAGCGAACACCAAAGAGGCGAGCTTAAAAGAAATGTTAAAATATAATGAGAATTCAATTGAACTGAAGACGTCTACAGGAAAACGCTTCCTTTTAGTTCCGTTTTGGCTCGCCAAATTTCAATCTTCAATACAAACCCAGCAAACATTTTTGAAGTGCTCAGATGTATGAGTCCGAAATGGGTCAGAAATATTTAGAAAATATGAGGCAGAAATAAGAGTCAGATTTGAGTGCGGAAGGAGTCAATATGTTTTTCTTCGGTTTCTGACTTCGGACTCTTATAGAACGTACTTCGTAAGACGAAAAGAGAAACATGCTGGGTATAGACCCAACAAATGCCTTTCAGTAATTAGCCGGTAAATTTCCTAAGAAGGACTGGCGTTTGACTGGTCCAAATCCTCCCGGTTATATTATGGCAGTTCGCTCCATCGAACTCGGCTAGCCGGCCGGGTCGGTAATAAATGGATTGGTTTAAGGGTAGTCTGTAAATGGCACTTTCATCAACTTAGAATATATATAAGAAATGAGCTTTTACATTTTTCTTATCTGACTATCCTAAAACCACACAAAATTACGACAATTGACCCCAAAAAACTGCCGTTTTGAGGACTAGTCCCTCTCCAATGACAGGCCCATGTTAAAAAGCTCAGTTGAATACATTAGAAGTGGAATATTGAGGGCACTAGTACTGCTAACAGGACAGGAAGGACTGACCGATGGCTACACTTGGATCAGTCCATATAACTGCATGGTGCTTATCAAGCATTGTGAGAGTGTATTAGTGAGTTATGTTCACACAACGTATACGTGTGCCATTTTCACTTACACACTCTCAGATGCTTGACAAGCATTTAATGGGTCTATACCGCGCTTAAGACTCGAAAAAAAGGTTCATTCTGAGGGCTCCCATTCCAATTAGGACTCAGAATGTTGGCTGGGAATGCTTCAAACTTTCTTCAATATCCCTATACATATAAGTATACATATTTATATAATTTTTGACGTGTGACTAAAAACTCACCCCCATTTTGTTCAGCGTTCAACTGGAATACATTCATATAAATAATTTTGACCAGCTCAACAAAACCAAACAAAATACTGAAAATTTATGAATCATGCCCGCCGTGAAGCGAAAGCCAAGACTATTCTTTGTACATTGTTCGCTAAATAAATCAATTATTCTGCTTAAGGGGACCGTTTTTGTGCTTTGCACCCCTTTTTTCAGTTTTCAAAAATTTTTGTTTTTTTTTGTTTTGTGTAACTCTCTCGCGTCTCCTCGCGTTTGTTCAAATATTAAAGTCAACTGCGCAAAGCACAAATGCAAGCTAAATGCCATCGTTCGCGTATCCCTTGAGTGGAGATTAATTTGAAAATGACTCAAACTTTCGATTGTTCGGTATGGTCCGCCGAAGGGCTACGCTGGCTGAATGAAGAAGCCCTTGGAACTACGTATCCTACATACGAGTATGTACGCGATATGCGAAGAACAAAAAATATGACAATCGATATATGTTGGGAAGCAAAAATTTGTTCCCTTGATGATGATTTTTTCCCTTCGGTTACTTTTTTGGATGCTCCTGAACTAAAGAAAAAAAGGAAGGGGGCAAAAAAACGCAAATTTTATGGAACATTTTGTGCGAATGTGAATTCTGATTTTGTTATTCGCGAGGTTTGGCGAGGCGAGGCGAGGCGAGCCAACTCACTCCGTAGAATGTTTTCTGTCAGTATCGCATCAAATGCAGTTGTCCGGCTTGAGTGTGCTTTGCCGAACGTACGCAATTCAATTGAAGTGCTCATGCAAATTTCAGAGCTCCTCCTACGTTCACCAATTTTCATAGCAGACAGCGACAGACTCTACTTAATTATCGATTCAAGTGGATTCTGCATTTGAATTGTTTGTATGGTTCTTCACTTATATGAGTTTCTTTTTCGATTGCATACAGAGTTGAAGGACAAAGCGATGAATGGGTTAAGCATAAAAATTGCAAATTTATTTCAATGAGTTTTGATGGTTTCAAAATACCCTATCCATATACAACAACATACATGTGTACATAGGTAAACGATGTACTGTACGATCTGGATTATCAGCTTATCCGGTTTCATTCTTCATGGCTCTAATTGCTCAATCACCGAATTAGTTAAAAATGCGATATTTTCAACCAAAATTTTTAATCGTATAGGTTAGCTACGCGTTTTTGTTGGTTTTTTTTAAATATTTTTTTTTTTTTTTATAACTTCCCAGCAAACATTTTCGGAATGCTCCGATATACAAAATATGAGTCCGAAATGAGTCTGAAATATATAGAAAATAGAAGGTTCATATTTATGAGTCCGATATGAATCATATATGGCTCTTATATGAGCGGAAAAAAGAGTCAGATATGAGTGCGAAAGGAGTCATACATATATGGCTCATATTAAGAAGGAAATAAGAGTCAGATATGAGAGCAGAAAGAGTCATATATGACTCCAATATGTTTTCCTTCGTTATATGACTTCGGATGCTCATATTGTAAGACCTTCGCAAGAAGGGAAACACGCCCTTTAAGATTCTCAAAATAGTTCAATAGTATGAGGCCTCCGGCTCCTATTGGGAGTCATAGATATGAGCCTTTTAAGACTCAGAATGTTTGCTGGGATTATTGACTAAATCGATATACATACAGACATGCATACATATGAGAAATCGTTCTATTCTAAAAAAGTTATTAAATTTATTTTAGAATTGTATGACCAATAACCACAATATTATTTTGAAAATTGATTTCTGGCGAGCTTTTTGTTATTAAATCCAATTATTGTTCACATTGGCTTCGAAACCGATTGTCCGGACTTTCGAGAATGCGGAATAATCCTGGTTTCATTTGATTCTGATAAGCGGAAATACTGTATATGCCTAAAGGAGTCGGGAAATTCCAAACAAATCCATCAATGACTTCACTTGAAGTCCGCGAGCGTGGAAGAGAGTATTCATTCATACTCCATTCTGTCACTCTGTCATGCTGCCACGCTGCTGTTCTTCCGAATAATTTTGATTACAAAATAAACAATTTCGAAGTGACACACGCAGAGAACACAGTTCGTTGTCGCTCATAGCATTTATGGTTTAATTAAGAGGAATTATACATATTATATGAGCATACGCGTCCAGTCCACTCAGTCCAGTCCAGTCAGTCAGTCAGAAAGGCGTTTTAATCAATAGAGCGTAGTCACATATGAATGTATGTATGTATGTACATAACTCTCAATGGGGGATTTCAACTGTCAATCTCTATACAAATACGAGTGCAACCGAAAGTGGCATTTACTTATTTAATATGAAGTACTCCTCGTTTTACGTGTGTCTCGCTGTCTATGATTGTCAGCGAGGCTTTTGTCGACTTCATGGCATTTCCAATTTCATGACGGAAGTCACGATTGGCACGTACAACGGCGAAAAATGGATATTCATTCCTAAGGTACCTATTGACGAAGCCCCATAATGATGAATTTCATAAATGCATTTTCCTTCAGACAGCCGAATCCGATTCGGAGTGGCATAAGTTCTTTCAATTTTTGGTGTCTTTCATTTTATTGTTATTATTTTTTTTATATTTTTAATTTTTTTTACTTTGTATGTCTGCATAAATTTAATGAACTCTTGTAGTTCGTAGCCCAACAAGCTTGATTTGTGTACATTCTAATAGAGACGCGTGGCAGCTGCTGTTTTCGTGTGCAATACGCGTGCGTAAAACCAGTTTCAGCTTTCAACCCCTATGAGGCCTATGCTTTGTATGTGAAAAGCTTTCAAATGCCCAACGGCACGGATGTTCTTAAATTCATAATTAATCTACCGCTTACATGAATAGAACTATTTCGGGAAAGAATGGTGGATGAGTTATAGAACAGACAAGCGTGGGTACCTATGTACATAAGTCAGCAAAAAAAAAAAAAGGTATCGAATGTGTAGGAGGAAGCCATAAGCGTAGCGTGTATTTTCAAAATTTTTTTCCAATTTTCTTGTAACTGCAGCCCGTCCACTTGGTCACATCCTTACTTTCCGAAAGTAACTCTGTCTGTCTGTATGTTACGCATTGACGCCTAAACTACTGAACTGTTTTAAATGAAATTTGGCACGGACATACATAGTCTACAGCCTGAGAAATCACATAGGCTTAATGCGAAAAAATGGTTATAAAAGGTTGAAAGAGGGGATGTAAGTTTGAATGGAAATTGCGACATTTTTAAAGCTAGAAGCTTGAAAATTATTTTTGAGTACATATCAATAAATACGACATTCAAAATTTGTAAAAATTCTACCCAAAAGGGGGTAAAATAGGCGATGATAGCTCACAAAAGTGAGAGAAAAAGAAACTAGGAGAGAAAAAAAAGAGGAGAGACAAAAAGAGAGGAGAGACAAAAAGAGAGGAGAGACAAAAAGAGAGGAGGAGAGAGAAATAGAGAGAAAGAGAGAGAGAAAGAGAGAGACAAAAGAGAGAGAGAAAAAAAGAGAGAGACAAAAGAGAGAGAGAGAAGAAGAGAGAGAGAGAGAGAAAAGAGAGAGAAAGAGAGAGAAAGAGAGAGAAAGAGAGAAAGAGAGAGAGAGAAAAAGAGAGAAAAAGAGAGAAAAAGAGAGAAAAAAGAGAGAAAAAGAGAGAAAAAAGAGAGGAGAGAGAGATAGAAAGAGAGAGAAAGAGAGAGAAAGAGAGAGAAAGAGAGAGAAAGAGAGAAAGAGAGAGAGAAAAGAGAGAGAAAGAGAGAGAAAGTGAGAGAGAAAGAGAGAGAGAAAGAGAAAGACAGAGACAGAAAGAGAGAGAAAGAGAGAGAGAAAGAGAGAGAAAGAGAGAAAAGAGAGAGAGAGAAGAAAGGAGAGAAAGAGAGAGAGAAGAGAGAGAGAGAAAGAGAGAGAAAAGAGAAGAGAGAAGAGAGAGAGAAGAGAGAGAAAGAGAGAGAGAAGAGAGAGAGAAAAGAGAGAGAAAGAGAGAGAAAGGAAGAGAGAGAAGAAGAAGAGAGAAAGAGAGAGAAGAGAGAGGAGAGAGAAGAGAGACAGAAAGAGAGAGAGAAAAGAGAGAGAAAGAGAGAGAAAGAGAGAAAAAGAGAGAGAAGGAGAGAGAAAGAGAGAGAAAGAGAGAGAGATAGAAAGTGAGAGAAAGAGAGAGAATGAGAGAGATAGAAAGTGAGAGAAAGAGAGAGAATGAGAGAAAGAAAGAAAGTGAGAGAAAGAGAGAGAATGAGAGAGAAAGAGAGAGAATGAGAGAGAATGAGAGAGAAAGAGAGACAAAGAGAGAGAAAGGAAGAGAAAAAGAGAGAGAAAGGAAGAGAAAAAGAGAGAAAGAGATAGATCGAGAGAAGGTGAACGAGGGAGTGTGAGAGAGGAATTGAGAGGTTAAACCTAATTAATTTTTTCGCCAAATTTTTAATAATTGATTTTTGATCAGTTTCTTTGGAGGCGAGGCGAAGTCCGCCGGGTCTTCTAGATTGATGAATAAATGTTTTAATAATTTATTATTTCCCTGGTTTCAATTTCAAATTAATATTGTGCCACAAAATCCTATACAAACATACATATAATAAGACCTTAGGGCACATTAATAAAATAATAATAATATTTCAAAAGGTCATAAATTCTAGTGAAGACAGGACAGCCGACAGACTACGAAGTTGGAAGTGTCGTGCTTCATTTCTCGAATTTTTTCTTATGTATACATACATATAATATATATTATGTTATGTATTCCAAAGCCTAAGTGCTCTCTTCTCTTATGTCCATAAATCTAGCATTCCAACCAAAATCTTCTCATCTCATCTACTATTCGATTGAACAGCGTAGCGATGTGTGTTTTTTAATATTTTTTATTTTAAGTGTGTAAGAAAATAAAGGGAAAATTTCTTTGGAAAAAATAGGACTTTTAGGGCTAATATTACCAAACATATTTAAAAATTTGTTAAAATAAAAATAGCTTTGGCTTTTACCATTCAAATCTTTAAAAACAAATTTTTTTAAAATATTTTAGAACACCTCGACAGTGTTTTTAAATACGATAAACAAATTGAGTTCGATATTCGAATAACAGATTTTAACAAGAATCTGGGCATTTGCTCGGCTTTCCACACCCCTTAAATAGGGGCCTGGCAGTCGTGGTGTTAACATATGTATGTATGGACTGTGGCTTATACAACAGATTACGCTGTTAGATTAATTTTTCGCCCGAAGGCCATTCAAAAACCATAAGGAGAACATGAGAAACACACGTCCCTATTGAATCGTTTTTTTTAAATTTTTTATTATTATTTGTATGCCTACATATTTTAATTAAATAAAACAAATTAAACATACTAAATACTGAGCCACGAAAGTTAATATATGAAACCTTTTGAACGGAAAAGAAGCGAACTTGATTCAAAATGATCCTTCTTCCAAGGCTCTAAATTGAATAATCGCGTTCCCTTTGCCCTTTAAACGCTTCTACTTAGCATATCGCATTACAAATTTCCATCGAGTACTTGCCTACCAATTTCAACAATTGTCAACGTTTAAACTGTTTTCCGCTTCGTTTGCGGCTTTTAATTTTTGTTTCCATTGTTTGAAAAGAAAAGAAAAAAAAAACAAAAAAATATTTGCTTTGTTTTATGAATTCGAAAATGGAAATGAAATCTGAACCCTTTTGAGTTCGCCATACGTTCTTCTATGAATGCTTGCACTTCACAAGGATTTGGGAGACAACGGGTTCGAACATGCTTAAGTGGCCCTTTCGCATGAAGTGGGCAAATATGTAGCTCAAGAGGTTCAGGCATGTCATGCAGCTCTTTTCATTATTGCCACAAAGGAAGGCAGCTCTTCAATTAACGTGAGTGAAACTCTAAAATATAGGCGCACACGCGCACACATATACATAGGTATATGCACATATATGAATTATTTTTTATTATAAGGTACCTATATATTTAATTAAGAAACAAAAAAAAAAGAATATTCTTCAATTGAATTATATTAATTGAATGTCTTTCTTTTTACTCCTTTTCAGCGCCGGATTTGATCTTTTCTTGAACTTTGAGTGTTTGAGTGATTTACGATTTGCGATCTGCGATTTGCGCATTGAATTGCTGCCGCGCGCGATAGCTCTAGCTCTCGGATTGAAGTACGGGAAATTACGCATTTAAAATTTGGATTGAAGGAATATCCATCGAATTCAATTGAACTCTATCTGCCACTGCCAATAAAATATCATTAGTGTTTAGCGTTTTACTCTCTAAACCTCTAAATCCGCATTTACAAACAACATCGAAGAACGAAAGCAATCGCTAATCCTCAGAATTAAAATGGATTACGAACTTACCAGAATCAAATGGATAACCATTCTAGTGGCATTCGCTACACTCGGTAAGTGCTGTATCAATTTAAAAAAATTTTTTTTTTTTTTTAATGCGTACCATGCTACTTTCTGGAATGGAATTCAAATGTATGCATGTAGGTATGTATGAACATCGCGCGCTCACACATAACTATGTGTTTTTAGTGCGTTTCGGAAGTGCAAACAGACATTCTGCAGAGTGATATAAATGGTTTTCCAGATTCCAGATCTTTTGGAATAAGTCTAAAATTTGAATGTTTTTCTAGAATGTCGAAATGGTCCTATGCTTGCATCACTACCTACTCATATTTGTTCTCCTTTCATCGGCTAGATCATTCAATTCAATCCATTGTCAGCTTAAATTATTATTTTTTTTTTTCGTCCTATTTTAAACGTTCGATGTGATTCTCGCTTCGAAGCACCTACTTTTCTCATTCGATTCTAACGGAGCGATTTTAAGGAAATAGAATTAAATTTTCGAATTAAAAAAAATAATCTCTTTTCAATTCGATTAAACAGATTTATGCATTATCCAAAAATGCGCATTTAGGATTGAAATGAATTTATGTTAGTAATTTCTGCTTCAGTTGGAAGTGAAAATTAAAAACAAACGAAAGCGAGAGGGCGAGAGCGAGAGAGAGAGATAAAGAGATATAGAGAGAGAGATTATAGAGAGAGATATAGAGAGATATAGAGAGAGAGATATAGAGAGAGAGAATAGAGAGAGATAGAGAGATATATATAGAGAGAGATAGAGAGAGATAGAGAGAGAGATAGATAGAGATAGAAGAGATAGATAGAGATAGAGAGAGATAGATAGAGATAGAGAGAGATAGAAAGAGAGACAGATAGAGAGAGACAGATAAAGAGATATAGAGAGAGAGATATAGAGAGAGATATAGAGAGAATATAGAGAGTTATAGAGAGAGAGATATAGAGAGAGAGATATAGAGAGAGATATAGAGAGAGAGATATAGAGAGAGATAGAAGAGAGAGATAGAGAGAGATATATAGAGAGAGATAGAGAGAGATATAGAGAGAGAGATATAGAGAGAGAGATAGAGAGAGATAGAGAGAGATAGAGAGAGATAGATAGAGAGAGAGATAGATAGAGAGAGAGAGATAGATAGAGATAGATAGAGATAGAGAGAGATAGAAAGAGAGACAGAAGTAGAGAGAGACAGATAAAGAGAGACAGATAAAGAGAGATATAGAGAGACAGATAAAGAGAGATATAAAGAGACAGATAAAGAAAGATATAGAGAGAGAGATAGAGAGAGATATAGAGAGAGATATAGAGAGATATAGAGAGAGATATAGAGAGAGAGATAGAGAGAGAGATAGAGAGATATATATAGAGAGAGATAGAGAGAGATAGAGAGAGATAGATAGAGATAGAGAGAGATAGATAGAGATAGAGAGAGATAGATAGAGATAGAGAGAGATAGAAAGAGAGACAGATAGAGAGAGACAGATAAAGAGATATAGAGAGAGAGATATAGAAGAGAGATATAGAGAGATATAGAGAGAGAGATATAGAGAGAGAGATATAGAGAGAGATATAGAGAGAGAGATATAGAGAGAGATAGAGAGAGATAGAGAGAGATATATAGAGAGAGATAGAGAGAGATATAGAGAGAGAGATATAGAGAGAGATAGAGAGAGATAGAGAGATATAATAGAGAGAGATAGAGAGAGAATAAGAGAGAGATAGAGAGAGAGATAGATAGAGAGAGATAGATAGAGATAGAGAGAGATAGATAGAGATAGAGAGAGATAGAAAGAGAGACAGATAGAGAGAGACAGATAAAGAGATATAGAGAGATATAGAGAGAGAGATATAGAGAGAGAGATATAGAGAGAGATATAGAGAGAGAGATATAGAGAGAGATAGAGAGAGAGATAGAGAGAGATATATAGAGAGAGATAGAGAGAGATATAGAGAGAGAGATATAGAGAGAGAGATAGAGAGAGATAGAGAGATATATATAGAGAGAGATAGAGAGAGATAGAGAGAGAGATAGATAGAGATAGAGAGAGATAGAGAGAGAGATAGATAGAGATAGAGAGAGATAGAAAGAGAGACAGATAGAGAGAGACAGATAAAGAGAGACAGATAAAGAGAGATATAGAGAGACAGATAAAGAGAGATATAGAGAGACAGATAAAGAGAGATATATAGAGAGAGAGAATAGAGAGAGATATAGAGAGAGAGATATACCCAAGCAGCAAAATAGAGCGATTCGACCAGCAGCAAGTCGAATCGACCTATTTTGGTTGAAAATACCCTATTTCTGACCTATTTTCCGGCCTTAAATATGACCTAACTTAAAAGTCCGTTTCGGAGGTCCAAATTACCTCTATTCTACCTATTTTCATGACTTCAAAGTCGCTTCGACTTCCAAGTCGATTTTTGGTCGAAAATAGGTAAAAAATTCCCTATTGAGTGACTTAAAATTGACTTAACTTTGAATTCCAAATTAGGTAATTTTTCAAGGCAAACAGACCAATTTTTTGACTAAAATTCGACTTTAAAGTCCGTTTGACTTATAGGGCGAAATAGGGTCAAAAGTTGACTTATTTTGTTGCATGCTTCGACTTCAAAGTCGAGCGGACTTGATTTTTGGACTTCATAGTCGGTTTGACTTTAAAGTCGAAATAGGTCAAAATAGGTCGAGCTCCGCCATGTTTTTCGAATGGCAAATTGAGAATTATTCTTCTGCATATGTTTTTTCTTTAAGAAAAACAATTTTTTTCAAGCAATATTTATTTAATTTCCATCAATGAGAAAGCCCCTTAAAAATGAAGAAGTAGAAGGAACACTTTCACGAAAAATCTCAGCGGGCATATGTTTTTGGGACTTATTAGGCGCAAAATAATTTTTAATGAAGTCCATATTTTATTTATTATTTATTTCTTAAGACACACGAAGAAGAAAATCTCTCGTTCATTTCTGCTTTCGAGTAATACGAATGACTGAGTAAGATTTATGTATTTATATCTTTCTCTGTTACTCTCTCTCTCTCACTTTTTTCGTTTCCTTTTACGTTCTCTTTCGTTTTTACTCATAAGTCCAATTAGGTCGAAAATTGGTCATTGCGACTTCTTTTCGACTAATATTAGGTAAACGGACTTCTTTTCGCCCTGACTTTGAAGTCGAAATGCCCTATTATGACCTATTATTACCGCCAATCGACTTCCAATCTATTCCCCACTTACGTCGACTCGACGTCGAATCGACGTAATTTCGACCTATTTAGGTTAGGTCAAGTAAATATTCTGACCTAATATAGGTAAGAATTTACCAATTTTCGACCTATTTTGCTACTTGGGATAGAGAGAGATAGAGAGAGATAAAGAGACAAATAGAGAGAGATATAGAGATAGATAGAGAGATAGAGTGATAGAGAGAGATAGAGAGATAGAGAGAGATAGAGAGAGATAGAGAGAGATAGAGAGATATAGAGAGAGATAGAGAGAGATAGAGAGAGATAGAGAGAGATAGAGAGAGATAAAGAGACAAATAGAGAGAGATATAGAGATAGATAGACAGATAGAGAGAGATAGAGAGAGAGAGAGAGAGAGAGAGAAATAGAGAGCCCAGCGGCCAAAATGATGACTACAGAAGCGATGAACTGCAATAAATTTCGTTGGCCGTAGGCGGTAATGCATACGACCCCATATACCATCCTAGTACACTTTGTTCGAGCGTGGCCGTTTTGTAGAGTGAACGCCTACCTACGACCACCACATGCAGTAAGCTATTGAAAGGGAGTTTGCCTACAATTTCGTATACTTTGTAAGCTATTAATAGGCAGTTTACATTCTCGTATACTTTCTAAGCGGTAGGCACTGTTGGCCGCTGGGAGCTTTCAGTGGTTGGAATTTCATTAAATTATCTAACATTAATGAGTAGACAGCGGATTTTATGCACTTTTTTGTTTTAAGTCAGAATGAAATAAAATTTTGAATTTGGACTTCTTGAAAGACCTATTTTTGATTTAAGACTGCATATCCAAAATATGCAAAAACATATGCAAGAATATGCAAAAACTAGTGTCCGACCGAAGGTGGATTTTTAGCCGAAGCCGAAGCCGAAGCCGAACAATCGGCAGAGTTGAAGACTTCGGCCGAAGACCGAAGGCCGAAGCCGAATGCAAAACATTTTACAGTAAGGAAACAAAATCAGTCTTTATTCATTTGACAAGCACAAAATAACACCTCAGTAACAAAAAAAAAACTTTCATTTAATAACACTGGTCGGCAATGAAATCCTCCTTTTGAGTTTGAATAGTGGCTCTAGTAGATTTTGGACTGCTGAATAAATGAAAAATATCAAAAAAATTCCATCACGTAAGGATTTCGAGAAAATCGCGTTTGAATTTTTTAGCACCATTGTTTCATTTAAACTCATTTTTCTCCAATGTGGCTTAAGGTTTTTTAAAATTTTAAAAACTTTTGTATTTTTTAAACATCATTCTTCAATATTATATCAAAAATTATTATAAAATCTTTAAATGAATCGTGTAAAATGATGCTCAAAGTCAACAAATTTAAAAATTTATATAAAATTTTCATTATTTTTTGAGTTTAAATGAAAATACCACAACCATTAACAGCTTCTTTTTCTATATCGATATCTTAAATGGCAGGCCAATCAATTGTGTGCAGAAAATATCAAATCACACAACTGTAGCACAAACCTCTTTCAAGATATAAAGGCTTTTCTAAAACAACTCAATTCGGATTTTCGTATACACAACAAAACATAACTTTGAATTGAAAATCCTCTTGTTTTTCGTCTCGAATGAATTTTTTTGATATTTTTTAATTATTCTGCAGACCAAAGTCTACTAGAGCCACTACTCAAACTCAAAAGGAGGCGAAAAAAAATTATTTTTGCAGACCCGTGTAATCAAAATTAAAAAGCTTAATATTATAAGCTAAAAATAGCAGTATACAGTTGACCGGCAGCGCTAAGGAGTTGTTCGCTGGCCACGCTTGTTGTAGGGCAGATAAATAATTCTCGGCCATGCGTTTAATGTTGAAAACTTTTGTGCAATTGTGCAAAAATTTACGGCAATAATTCACTAGTGTAAAAGGTCTCAATGAAGCAATTGAAAATCTATCGTGACTTTTTTACTTCCATTAAAATGCAAAAATATTCGGCTAAAATATTCGGCTTTTTCCAGCCGAAGCCGAAGCCGAAGATTAAGAATTGGCCGATTATGCCGATTACCGAAGCCGAAGCCGAACCTTCGGTCGGACACTAGCAAAAACATATGCAAGAATATGCAGGAATATGCAGGAATATGCAGAATAAAAACAGTATATTTTGTATATAAATTGAGATATTTTATTTTCGTTGACATTTGGAAAATAAAAAAATTGATAACATAGGCTTCGTGGCGTAGTTGTCTGAGATGCCAACTTACGATTTGGAAGTATGTGGGTTCGATTCCCGCCCTGGTCGCGTTTTTTTTCTTTTTTTTTATTAATTCAAAACTTCGCCTAAGCGTCCAACCTTGGGAGCTTAAGTTTAACTTAAGCGGTACTTTTTAAAGCACTCTGAAATTGATTCTGTCGCTTAAGCAACGTTGAATCATTAAAGGAGGGTTAAGTGTGCACTGTGAAACTGGGCATGAGAAAACTTTATGCTTTGGTTCAATATGAAAACTCACATATTTTTTTGCACCTGACGCATATTAATTGATTGCCATCAAACTCAAAACATGCCGATTGCGTTTCATTGAGCCAATTATTTATTTGTGCTCTTTTGGAAGCAAACTTCGTTTTCGGCATCTTATACGTTCATTTAAAAATCGAAGTAAAATTATAAACTTTTGATTCAAATGACAAATATTTGCAACGGTTTTGCATTTGCCTACTAGATCAGCAGTTGTATTTCGCGTAAGACAAGTCGAAAACAATTATTTCATAAGGTTTTTTTCGTGCATATTAGTGCATATACGTGCATATTCCTGCATATTTTTGCATATTGGAAATATGCAAGAATATCCAAGAATATGCATTTATGCAAAATATGCAAAATGAAATAGGGCTCATTTGCAATATTTTCTTATGAAACGAATTTGTGTGCAAAAAAAATTTAAATCCGATCATCTATTAAAGATATGCATTTGCATATTATCCGCTGTCTATTAATGAGTAAGATTTTACTTTCCATAGTTGCCTTAATAAGACAGGAATAGACTAGACGAAATTTGCTTTATATAACTTAAATATGTTGCTAAAATGAAAATATCTGAACATTTTTTCAATTAGATACACTTAGAAATCTTTGCTACACGGAGCACCTTTGCTTCCAATATTATTATTATTATTATTATTATTATTATAATTTAAGTCTGTTAAAGAATCGTAAAATTTCCAAGGGACTTAAACGACTAATTTCTTGAGGGCGTATTATTGTTGCCCCTAGACACACGAGTCTATGCCAAGCCGCCGCAGGACATGTACACAAAACATGCTCTGCTGTTTCCTGCTCTGACTTGCAAAGTCTGCAGAGATCCTCGTTTACCACTACCATATTTTTCAGGTGATATTTCAGTAAACAGTGCCCCGTAAACAGTTTAGTATAGATTTTAGTATTGATTCTGCTTAAATTAAGTATAGCTTCCGCCCTGATAGTCTCTTTGCCTGCCGCATGCCCTGGTGGGCTTGTTTCCAATAACACTAAATCTTCTTTCTGCTAGCTACTTTCGTTAAGGGTAAACACTCAGAACTATAAAGGCAGCGACAGGCCCGATGCTTTACTTTGTTTTCTATTTACCTAGAAGGTCCTCACTTGATACCAATCTCAATCAAACTTAACTTAAATAGCAAAAAAATTTAAAAAAATAGATTTTAAATAATTTTTCAATACCACTTTCACGAGATTCATTCCGTTCTAGGTTGGTTAAATAAGCATTCTTAACAGATACTCGTATGATTTGAAACTCTACACTTTGCTTAACATCATAGTTTGTTGAGCGCATTTGCTCCTTATCTTAAGATTAAAAACAAAAAGAAGTCAAATGCTTTTCTTTCGTTGTTTGCTCAGAACATACTTTTATCGTCCCATAGGCGACTCAAGCTTGCACATGACATGTTCTTTACCATTCATTGCATTAGGTATGTATCTTGGTGAGGTTTCCGCAGAGCAGTTCTCTTGTCGTTCTAATTTCGTTCATACATATTTCAGATAAAATTCAAAAGATTTTATGGTTAGTAATGAACCTCATCATTACGATGGCACATTAGAGAAAAATTTCATTTATTACTCGAGATTCTCGTTATCATTGCTAGCGTTTAACTCTGCTTGAAGAAAGATTTAAAATATTGCTCTATCAATAAATTATACAGCAAGATTTAAAACTTCGAATCGGAATTTGCTCTCGAAAGTATTTTTCGCCCTCCCCCTAATAATTCAGATATCTCTTTGTAAAGCGATTGCTTCAACAAGTTTGTGCTTTAATTTTGCATGAATCATGTAAAATTTATTTGACGTAAAATAACAAATTTTGGTGCGTCAATCATGTGTGTACATAACATAAATATTTTGGAAAAGAAATTGTACATTGAAAACTCATGCGAATGAGATGATTCAGCTTGAAGAGCGTTGGTCAAAAGTATACAAATTAAATAAATATTTTCTTTTTGGGGAAATTCCTTGTTGTCGCGGTCAATGCTAGCTAGATACATAAGATGCCGAAATCTGTTCTTGACGTGTTTCATAAAACTATTGAGAAAATATCGCATCGATGCGTCTTGCTGGGGGGCGGTAAAATCCATCACAGTCGGAATTTGAACTGAAGAACGGTGGACTAAAATTTACCACTGTAATGTAACATTTACCCAATCAGAGAATGAAAAATGATGATGACCTCGATGATGACCTCAAAGAGAATAAAACAAGAAAAGAAGATATACCAAAACTAGAGCTGTAAAAATGCTAAAATTTACACTACTCGAGTGTATTCGTTATTTTTCGTCAAGTAATCGTTACTTAGTACTCGTTTCTAAGTACTCATTATATTTTTTCAAATATCGTTCACGAACGAATGACGTTGCATGAACAACTCAATGATGTTAAAGTAATCAAAAATCTCTCATGCTCTTTGAATCTTCACCCAGTATTTAGTAACCAAATATCAACTCAACTCGCTCTACTACCATACTGTTTTGTGCACCCATTACATTAGTACTTTATTACTCTGGCAACCATCAGCTGGCATGTGTGCAAAAAAAGTTCTAGTAGCGAGATACTTCCATCAGTAACGAGACGTTATTGATTACTGACTAGCATATATTACTATATATGTCACTCTATACGAATTTTGCGCATTTCGCAGCCATTAGAAAAATGTTAGGCAGGAAAAAAAAACCGAAAGAATACTTTTCGGTGAGTACCTTAAGTGAAGAAGCTATTTTGTGGGTACCTAGACCGTGGGGAATCACCATGTTCTTGAAAAACAAATGGAACGGCTCTGAGTAATTATATAGTTATATATGCTGACTAGAGTAATTGTTCTTTTCCGAATAGTAACGATATTTTACAGCTCTAACCAAAACCAAAAAAAAAAAAAAAACCGACAATGTTGCGCACTTCGGTTTTACCTTTTTGTACGGAGGTAACGCTTCTTTTTGTGGTCGTGGCAGTGGGCGAATCACGCATGTTTCTCTGATACATCTCTGACACATCTCGTGGTTAATTAATATTTGAAATTTGAAGGTCCTGTGCTTTTCCATAGACATATTACGATAAAACATTATTTGTGGACGCATGTGTGGACCTGGCTGTAGGAGGACGAAGACAATGATTTTTTTTTTTTTTTTGTAAACAGGAGACGTCTCTTCTGGTAATTAATCAGAGTACCAAATATCCAAGAAATGTGATGAATTCATTTTTGTGCTGCGTCGCAGTGGGCGAATATCGCCCATTTTCCTTTAGGATCATTTCCCGGTGCTCAACACAATGATTTGCACAATTAATTTTCCGCTGGGTTTGTCGAAAGAAATACAGCGAATAATTCCGTTAGTTGGAGATTAACCGTAGCTATCGATCATTGCATAGAATTTTGTTATCCAACCCAACGAACTCATCCTTGATTTTTTAAATTATTGTTTTTGTAAAGTACGTAATACGCTTCCGTAATAATTTTGGTTGTACGTCGATTGCGTCCTATCGATTTGTGTTGTCCTTGCGATCGTCCATTGTATCTTCAACGGCTGGACCAATCAAGCCAAAAGCGAACAATCCTAAGTCAAAATGGGAGATAACTGCCCCCAGACACGCTCTCAAATACAAATTTTCCGAAACTTCCGAAAGCATAGAAGCTTGAGTTTCGAAACATCCCAGCGGGAAATGTCCCGCGGACATCCCCGATGATGTCCTAGTGACTTCGGAGCCGGAATGCATGCTATTTCCGGTGACACTTTGTATGAAATTTACACAGGAGCTGACAGGGACTTCAGCGGTGACATTATCACCGGAAGATTAGAAAATGTCACTGGTCATGCTAAGGGATGCGATGACGAAAAAAGCAATTGAGAGTATCACATTGCTCTTTTCTCTCTAAATGTCAATTTATAGAAACCAGTTTGATAACTCTCTTCTTTGCCCTCTCTTTGAATGTTTCGAAAATTTTTAAAAATCTATTTTTTACAATTTTTGTTCGCCTTAGCCAGGGATCGAACCCCCGTGATCTTCGGATTCTGAGTCGAGCACTCATCATTTACGCCACTTCATGCTAACGCTGAACTGACGCTAAAACCTTATTTAAATTTCGATAGCCAATGAGAGTCAAGCACATGAACAGCATCCCTCCACGTTGCCATGTCGTCCAAGATGTCATGCATGACAATGTCACCTATATGTCATCGATGACATCACTGGTGACTTTGTCATGCAGGAGATAATTTTCCGTTGGGTTTCGTACGGAAAGGCAAAATAAAGTGCGTCAATATTGTCGTTACGCTGGGTATTTAAGTATGTATGCATATGAAATTCGGGATCGAGCGATTTTAGCTTTCTTACTTGTTATTTGTATTTTGTGCCAATTTGCACTTATTTGTGCATAATTGTATCGTTCAACAGCAACGAAAAGATTATGCTCCCACGTATGTTTGTCTCTATGAAGCATAATGTATATTGTCTGTATATATATGTAGGTATGTATCTTTTTCAATTCAGTTGATTCCTCTAACGAGTGGGTCATCATTCAATTTAAATTGATTAAAAGTTTTCTTTTTTTCTCTTCACTTTTTGAATTCGCACAATGTGCACGTTACTTTTCAAATTTACTGGAAATTTTGTTGTTTTTGCATGACTCTGTTGTTGGTGTTTTTTTTCTTCTCTTTTATCTGCCCGCCTTATTGAATTTTCAATTAAATTATTGCCAATTTGCTGCGTCTGATGATTTGATGATACAAAATAAACGCGGTATAGAATAACAATGCGAGAATAATATTATGTCGAAATCAAATTTCAATTGAAGCCAGGGAATTAAAATTATCCACCATATTAGTGTTCGTTAGCTTCAGTCGATGTCGATTCTTATCTTCAGATACTTAAATAAATTCTTAAATGAAGACTTGGCCTTCCGAACGATCGATGCCCATCGTTTAGCAATTTAAATAGCAATAATTTTCAAAACGATTATCCATTAACATTAAGTCATTAAACGCTTAATTTCCTTACAATCTAAAATCTTTAATGCTTTTTTATTGCAGCCATAGGTATATGAAAATCTAGGATTTATTATTATTTTCTTACATAGAAACAGAAGTAATAGTGCCGCATTAAAATACGGCAACCACAACATTGTCGGGTAACTCATTTGAAAATCCAAAATTTTGTTTTTTTTGTTTTTTTTTTTTGTGTTTTCAAGTTCTGCGCACTAAAATGATAAAATTCATTTCACATAGTGACTGCAGACTGCAGTATCCGACGTTTTTAAAGAACTATTTTAAGAAAACGCATCGCAAGATATTGTATATACTCGTTTATTTTTATGATTCATAGGGATAGCTTCTTTGTGTGTAGAAAAAAAAAAAAAAAACAAATTAAATAATTCACCGAAGCATATGTACATACATACTTACGCTCACGCAAGGAGGTCTGAGTAAGTTTTTTGATTTTATTTTTTTTTCAACGACTTCTTGATAAGTCAACTTGAATTGTTTATGTTTTAAAATCCAACTGTCTTGGTGCGTTAAGTCTATAGATAGATGTGGAAAAGGCTTGAGTGCCCTAGATGGGTTATTTCTTTTACGAAAAAGAGATTCAATGCCTTTTAGTCATCTTCAGTCACCAAGACCAGTGCCGGATTAAGACAATTTGCCGCCCTAGACAGTTGCGATTTTGCCGTCTCAGACATCAGCCTAATTTTCGGATTTGTATTTTATCTACGGTAAACGGTCAGAATTTGCCGCCGCTTCAAAATTTGTCCCCCTTAGGCAGCTGCCTCTTGTTGCCTACATATGTATATGGTTAATCCGCCACTGATCTTGACATTTTTTATAACTCCAGTTTTCTCCCAACTATATTTGAAAGTATCGAGCAATTCTATCGCGTGAACTTAAATTTTATTCAAATACAGTACACTCGGGATAACGTCAACCCCCTATTCCGTCAACACCCCAAAACGTCAACACTTTTTTATTTACATTGACCATTCTAAAACGTCAACAAAACCTAAAAGCTCCAAAAGGTAAACTCTGCTTAATAGAAAATTTTAGCTGGAATTACGTAGACATGGTGTTCCGTTGACATATGGGGTACCAAATTAAAGGTAATCGATCCTGCATTTTGAAAAAAAATAAAAAATTTGGGTGTTAATGGGCACTTTTCATACCAAAATGGCTTCCAAAGTAAAAAAAAAAAAAAAATTGAACGTTTTTTTCAGAATTTTTCACTTTGACCGTTTATTTTTCCCTCAATGGGTCAAATTTTTACCATTAATTTAAACTTGCCTATAAGCACATACAATTGGCTTTCAAACTGCATTAAAATTTGTTTTCTACAATTAACCATTGGTGTGGGAGAATTGTTTTTCTGGACTTAGTGTCAAAAAACTTTAAAGCCACATAACTCCTCAGGGGTGCACCCTCATATACGATTTTTTGTTCATCTTGGACCCCCTACCACCCCTTTTAAGGAATTTAATTCCCAACGGGACACCCTGTGGAATACGAATTCCGGGAATCTCCCTTTGTGCGTACAATGTAGTTTTTGCTCTCTTTGTTCAGTTGTGTTTTCGAACTTGTTGACGTTGCGCATATAAAATGATCTCTAAAAACCGAAAGTGGCATGATCTCATATAAATTATTTATTTCAATTTTTCCAAATACATAAAAATTTGTTTGAATCAGATTATTGGTTGGTTTTAGTATGAACGTTTAAATCTATAAATCCAACTTTATTTTGGTCTAAAATGAGGACAATCATAAACGTCAACAATCTGGTAAACGTCAACACTCGCGGTTTTAATTAGTTGACGTTATCCCGAGTGTACTGTATACCAATATATACCTACATTATAATTTTTTCATTTTTCATACCCGACACACTCTGAGGGGAGGATATATTGCGTTTGTGCAAATGAAATGATCAGCGTCAACAGGAGATTCGATTTAGCCAGTTTTCTTACCGAATCAGTTGAGCTTTCTTGACCGAATTTTGTATGCGTTCTGGCTGAGACATGAGTAATGAACAACATCGGACCATTTTTAGGGTATCTATAGTGCTAGGCTCTGCCAAAAATATCGCAAAAAATATCCTAAAATTGGATTTTTTCGAGATATTTCAATGAAATTCGATATAGAAGCTTATATTTAAAAATCCGATTAAATTTTCAAACTAATAGAAAAAAAATGGGCGTGACAAAATAATGATGATCCTTTATGGTCATGAAGACCTCCAGAATGCTTTGTCTTAATGGTCGTGATTTTGGGGCCTGGCTTCAAAAATATTTAAACGTATACACAATGTATATGTATTTTATATATATGTACATAGCTAACTCAAATAGCACAATAGGTAAATTCTTATATATTTTAGGTCAGAATCTTTTGTTGACCTGACCTTAATAGGGCATAATAACGTCCATACGACGTCGATTCGTCGAAAGTGGGGAATAGAATAGAGCTCGATATTGCGGTAATAATGGGGCATAATAAGGCATTTCGTCTGTAAAGTTAGGGCACTGGGAAGGCAATTTTACTAAGAAGAAGAATTTTCAATCCGACGTCCGAAAAATATGGCGAAATGTGAAATTGGACCATAAAGTCGAATCTCGGAATTTTCGACTTTTAGGTCGTCATTTTTTTTTTTTTACTTAATATCGCCGTAAAATTTGAACGGACCTAATACAGTAAAAGTAAATCGATTTTTTTCACGAAAAATTTACTTTTCTGAATGCTCAAAATGTACCTACCAAATCTAACAAATGGAAGTATACGAACGATTTATTTTCTAAGTTATTCCCTCTTTTTGAAGCCAAAAAACCAAAATATTTGAAATTAATTTTTTATTGCTTTTCATGAGAGCGAAATTTCGATTAACAATTCCCAAGAATTAACTTTTGTGAGACTTAACTTTACCGGGAGTATACTGTAGTCCAAATGAAGACATAAATTTGAGCCACATGCCTTAAAAGATTTACGTTATAGGGGAAATCGAAGTAAAGTCACTATAAGGTCATTTAAGAGGGACTTTTTAAAATTTATTTTCAACCAAAAATATTAGGGGTATTCACAAAGGCGTCGGAAAATAGAAAAGTCGGAAAATCAAATGAAAAAAATTGTGCAAGATGACAAAAAAAGATTTTTTGTAGAAGTCGCATTTCCGATTTTCCGACTTTCCAACGTTTTTAACACACCTTTGTGAATACCCCTATTGTTAAAAGTCGGATTAACTTTGAAGCCCTTACAAATATCGAAATATCTTTCTCGTTAAGAACCCGTTTATCTGTGCCCCGAATCTTTCTGTAAGGTTCGCTTGACTATAACACCCTTACTTGTTTATATTTCGTTAAATACATCAATTATTTCCGCTGAGCTCTTTTTTGCCGTTCTCCATACCTCTGAAACTTACAAAAAAACAAATCGTTTTATTAAAAAAAAAAAAAAAAAATTGATTGATGAAGCGTCGAAGTGAATGTTACATATGTTTCGATACGAACAATTAATTTACCGGCAAAAAGAAAAATTCCTAGTCGATTTAAATAAAAACTCCAAATGATTTCAATTCGCTTGCGATTGAAGACTTAAGTGTGGGCAAAAACACACGCACTCGAATCGGTAATCTTTCAACAACCCACAAATAATAAAAGAATCCAATATTTTTAAGCTCGATGTGTTCTATGTTCGTCCAATTATTTATGCAAGAAAAAATCCTTCTTTCAATAACTCTCTTTTCTTTCTTGTCTTAAATTCTCTATGCTTTTTTTCTGCTTTCTCAATCTAATCTTTCAAAAACATTAAGAGAATCCTACCATATCTCTGTTCATTCTCTTATCTGTTTCTATCTGCTTTCTCCTCTCTAGCATCATCTTATTCTCTCTCATATCTTCTTTCTCTCTCTGTTCTTTCTCTTTCTCTCTCTTTTCTTCTCTCATCTTCTCTTTCTCTCTTTCCATCTTCTCTATCTTCTTCTTTCTCTCTCTCTTTCTCTCCTCTCTTTCTCTCTATTTCTTTCCCTCTCTTCTTTCTCTCTCTTTCTCTCTTTCTTCTCTCTTTCTTCTTTTTCTCTCTCTCTCTTCTCTTCTCTTTCTCTCTTCTCTTTCTCTCTTTCTTTCTCTCTTCTTCTTCTCTTCTCTCTTCTCTCTCTTTCTCTCTTCTCTTTCTCTCTTCTCTTTCTCTCTTCTTTCTTTCTCTCTCTTCTTTCTCTCTCTTTCTTTCTCTCTCTTCTCTCTTCTCTTTCTCTCTTCTCTCTCTCTTTCTCTCTCTCTCTCTCTCTCTTCTCTCTCTCTTCTCTCTTCTCTTCTCTTTCTCTCTCTCTCTTTCTCTCTCTCTCTCTTTCCTCTTCTTTTTCTCTCTCTTTCTCTTCTCTCTTTCTCTCTCCCTCTTTCTTTCTTCTTTCTCTCTCTTTCTCTCTCTCTCTTCTCTCTTTCTCTCTCTCTTTCTCTTCTCTTTCTCTCTCTTCTTCTCTTTCTCTCTCTTTCTCTCTCTCTTCTCTCTCTCTCTCTCTTTCTCCTCTCTCTTCTTCTCTCTCTCTTCTCTCTCTCTCTCTCTTTCTCTCTCTCTCTCTCTCTTTCTCTCTCTCGTCTCTCTCTCTCTCTTTCTCTTTCTCTTATACATTATAGAAGATATAGGCATGTCGTTTTAAGAGTCCTTAAATTTGCACTATATCTGCTACCCTTGTAAGATGGTAAATGATTTTCAAGTCCTTAGACTTTAAGACCTTAAACAGTCAATTCAAAACAAAACAAAAAATTAATCTGGCAACAGTGTATATTCCTCCCACTTCCTCATGCTTTTGGCACCTTAGTTATTTCTTCAGCTGCTCATCTCTAAACGCTCATGCAGACAGTAGGCATCCATTTCGTTGCAGTCGCATTCAAATCACTGTCGCTGCGTTTTCTTCACGCCATTTAAAGCAATTTGAAGCGTCGCGTTGTCGTTCCTCCCTCTTCCGTCGCGACTCGCGACTTGTCGAATACTTTGCCAAGATCATGCAAGTGACGTGCCCTGAATCGACATTGTACGCGGCTGGCATTAAGTGTCGATGACTAATCTCTTGAAGCTGCAGCATCTTTGTCACTTTCAAAACTTTTTTCCGCACCATTCGTACGCATGTTGCCAAGTTGCTTTCGAAGAGACTTAGACTTTAAGGCACATCGCAATAATATCTATTGAACAATGACCACAACAAAGAGCTTCTAAATTGCATTGTATGTTGTTGTTCTCTCATTTGCCGTTATGTAATTTCCTTTGAGGCTTTCTTGCACATTTATGGTGGCTCTCAATAGATTTTCCATGCTTCGATAGAATAACTTTTTTTTTTATCGTCATATTGCGGCTGTAGGGAATGAATTGTTGAGAATTGGTTAAGACATGCGGTATTATTTCCGGGATATGATTACATCATGCAGTTCTAAAACGAATTTCTTTTAATTAGTATCCTAGCGGGTAGTTACTAGCGGGTATGACTGATACTGGTAATTTTTTTTTAACCGACAACATGGTGACAAATCTGGTAACCATAATTGGGGGGCACTGAATACAGTCTCGTAAACCTTTTTTTTTTTTTTTTTTTTTTTTGGATTGGCTCTAGTTTTTGAGAAATCGCAGTTTTTAGGATTTAATTTCTTAAAAACCTACAGCCCCATTCTGTATGTTCTCGGGGAACGAATTCCCAGGGAATTTACTTTTCTCGTGACAAAAGTTATCCTTTTGTAAATAACATAGATGGGGAATGGAAAATTATGGGTACGGGTCAATTACCTATTCCCCCATCAAATTTCTTCGCCCAAATATTTAAAAAAAAAGAAGAAGTTTACTCTCGAGACAAGTCAATTCCCCGGGAATTCGTTCCCCGGGAACATACAGAATCGGGCCGCTAATGATACAACACACGGGAATATGCGATATGATGGTTTAAGCCGGTTTGAGTCCGGCACCACAATCGAAGACATGAAAATCGACGGTGCATGATGCATTTTCACACACATCCCCCAGAAGTAAAAAATCTGATACGCAGAAACCTAATAGATCCTGACTACGCACGGTATATGGTAAAAAGACTTGTTCCATAAAACAAATATCTCTCCATAGAAATGAAAGACTTACAGACCTGTCCTAAATGAATATTCTCCGGTAACTTTTTTCCTATAAATTTTTCTCCGCGAAAAAAGGAAGGGCTCTAAGCAGGCCCGTAGATATAAATTTGGGGCCCGGGGGTTTTTTTCCCGGAGTCCTCACAGAAATGTGCGAAAAAAAAGAACAAAATTCCCATGCCAATTGTGGGCCCCTTCAGAAAGCCCGGGCCCGGGGGAAAAGCCCCCTTTTCCACCCCCCTCTCTGCAGGACCAGGCTCTAAGTATCAATGAAAAAATATAATTACCACTGCCTAAAAATTTTCAAAGTTCTTTCTCTCTTTATATTCCCTTCCCATTTTGCATAGAAAGGCAGAAGTTTTGTTCAAATTCGCACGGATAAATTCCCCGGGAGTATTGAGAACCGGGCTATCGAAATTTTTCATAAATACATTTTTGTTTATGTAACATTTTTGATGATGACATTTGTAAAAACAAGGTATTATGTGCCTTCGCATTCTTGATCGGCTCACAGTCAGTACAGATGAATACCCCGGGGTTTGTTCTTTCTAAAATAATATTATTAAAGATTGACCTTGACCTATAAAAATTATTTTATTTCAAAAACATTAAATAGTATGAGGGCCATTTGAAAGTTATTCATAATATTGTGAATGACGTGGGGAATCATCCTCGTCTGTTGGCCATGAGGATAGTTCAGGATATAGAATTTGAGCCTCGGGTACACTTTCCATTGTAGGATGCAAAACGAATCGCATATCTTTTCCACATTTGCATATCATGAATTCATTCTTTGCCAATGCCCTGCGTTTCTCCTCGATCTTTTCAGTTTGTGGCAAATTCACCAGATTACTATTGTTGAGAGAAGTTTCACTTTCTAGCATGGCTTTTAAGCGTTCCAGTAATAAGTGAGGATCGAATTCGCGCGAGTCTTTAGGAAATGGAGTCTTCGTTCCTGGAACTTTCATGAGGCCATATTGCTTGTCGGCCGGATGTAAAGTTTCCTGGAGATTTCGTTTTGAGAAATGTGCTGCGCCAGATCCCGATATCCTTTTCTGGCCATACTTCACAGAGTGAGGATATAAAACTTCCTGTGGATTCCTTTTTAAAAGATGAGCCACTCCGGATCCTGATACTCTTGGACCATGGTCATATTTTATTTCGACCGGATGTAAAGATTTCTGGGCGGCGGCTTTTGGGTAATTTACCAATCCAGGTCGTGATACTCTCGCACAGCCATATTTGCTTGCGAGCGGCGATCGAGCAGATTTGAGAATGCTCTTCGATAATCGTGCTTCTCCAGATCCCCCTTCTTTTCGTATCATGATTACACAATTTATTATACCTTCAATCCCTTAAGAAGAAAATATAAATGTATATTTACATACAAATAAGTTTTCTTTTTATTATTATTATTATTAATATTTTTTTTTTTAATATTTAAAAAGAAATTAGTTCGATTTATATTCTTTATAAATTGAATAAAAGTATTTCACTTTAAGCCTACTTTGATTGAGAAAAAAGTTTTATATTCGATTGCAGTTAGAACCTAAAATGCAATAAAGCTTGTATTACACTGTTTGGCATTTGGCCAAATATTTGGAATAAAATTTTTTACAAATATTTGATAAAATATTGTGTTTGATCGGCATATAAAAATAGAGTATTACACTGTTTGGCATATAAATAAAATATTTGGAACTTTTTTGTTTGGCTTGATTCAGACAAATACATGTTTGGAGCAAGCGAGTCAAAGTTATTTGGATAGGTATTAGACTGTTTGTCATCAAATTATTTGACAAGAATAAAGTATTTTGAAAAAATTCTTTATTATTTCATAATAATTTTCTTGTTCTTTGGAGAAATTAAAAAGATAACAAGTAAAGAAGTTTACATCGGCTAAGCCGATTGCACACATACCTTTTCCTCAGCCTTAAATATGTTGAAACATTACCTTAACAAAAATTCCTGACCTTTTCGTTGTTCTAGCTACACATTATCTGTGCTTCGATTTAGCTTCACAAACTCGAAATTATATTTAAGTACAAACTTTTTGCGAATGGTGGGCATGGTCAAATTTTAACCGTTAATGGACATTTTGTCTAGCAGCGAAATACTCAATTCAAAATAGTGAAAATCAAATTTTCGCGAATTTCGCGGATGGTGGTCAAATTTTAACCTTAAGTGACGACTTTATTTGGCGGCAAAATAGACAATCAGAAGAAGCAAAAAAAAAATCATTTTTGTATACAGATATGAGAATAAGAGAAAGAGTGTTTTTTTCTAATGTGTAGGATGATGACCATAGTTATAGCGATGTCGCAATTTTTTTTCAGCGAAAGCTTAAGTCTACATGGTAGCTATACACACACCAAATTTCTTTGTTCAAACTCAGGCCCCACCTCTTTCCAAGCATTATCTTTGATTATTTTATTTTTATAATCATTTAACTGGGCGTTCCAGAGACATTCGCGCATTTCCACATTGCTTATCAATTTCATTATTTCGGTGTCACTCCACTGTATGGAAACCTTTTTGACTCTCTTTTTTCCTTCAGACATTTTTTTAAATTCAATTTTAGGTTGAAATAAAAATAATTTTGTCTTTATTTGGCTGTATTTGTTTCTGCAGTTGACAAGGAATATCCAAACAAAAATAATATTCCAAATACGTGCAAACAGTTTGCTTTGTTTAAAGCGAACCCAATTACACAGAAAAAAAGTGTCAAATATTTGGCTTTTTGACGATATGCCAAACATAACCCAAATACGATCAAATAATATGTTTAGTCAAATATATTTGCGTATTACACTGTTTGAACCTGTGTTTGGCACCGAAATTCCAAATATTTGGCCAAATGCCAAACAGTGTAATACTACCTTAAGACATTTTAAATTTGAATTGGCTATAAAAGATACTACTGAGTATTTTTCAAGTTTCTGGTTTTGTTTTTGGAAAGGTTCAATTTTGTCCACTATGTACCCCATCCGATCAAACTAATTATTCACGACATTTTCGATTGTTTCGGCTTGGCAATTTATGTTGCATTTTTCACCGCTTCAGTTGTCTTTGGATGGTTTTCGTATCATTTATTCTATTCTATGGTTCCACACAGAACATAATCCAAAGGACTCAAATCAGAGCTCCGCGGGGGGCCAATTAACATCAGCATTTCGGCTGATTATTCGATTTTCAAAAGCAATCCGCAAAAGATCGATGGTTACGTTGGCTGTGTGGCATGTGTGGCCTTGTCTTGAGGAAACCAAATGTCGTCTATTATGACATTCTCTTCAATTTTCGGAAACAAAAATTCACTGGCCATGGCATCGGTAACGCTCACCGTTGATGATAACGGCGGCTCCTTGCTCATTTTCGAAGAAAAATAGCCTAATAATGGCCCAGACCAAGATCAACACCAAATAGTGACTCGTGGTGCATGCTTCGGCTTCTCAATAGTCGCGTGTGAGCTCTCTGAACCGTCCATTGGGTGAAGCCAAAACGCCTCTGATGGTCATGAGGCTTCAGTTGTTGTACCAATTGAACTTTGTCAGCCTTCATAGCGAGGCAAAATTCTTCTCAGAGAAGTGAGAGGAACATTAAATTCCTGAGAACGATAAAGATGTTGATGTTAATGGATGTTCTTGCACATTTTGAGCCACAGCAGCAATTTTTTCGGGTTAACGCACTGAACGAGAACGTACACAAGTTCCTTTGTCCAATAACGATCCATTTTCATTAATAATCGCTTCACAAAATGACGAAAAAACTGAATTAAAATCCGATTATTTTCGAAACTTTTCCACTAGATACGTATCTTGCAGTTTGCATTAAGGACTCACTTGTCTACTCAATACCCGTTCAACCATATAGCGTCCCGTTTTGATTGTCATCCTACCTTTCAAAGTCAATGCAATTGGTAATTCAAAATTAAAAGACTATATGACCCACTCTGTACATCGAAAACGTCTTCTCACCGAAACCAAAAAAAAAAAAAAAAAAAAAAACTCACTGTCCTGGTTGAATACGCTGAATACAATCGATGACCAGAAATTGTCATTTTCATGAGTATTCATCAATTTTAGAACTGCAACAATTTCGTTTTTTAAGGATTTCAAAGTTATAAAATTTTGCGTCAAGAATACATATCGGAGATAGACTCTTTTGGCATTAAAACTATTAAAACAAGTATACGCGACAACATCATAGTTAGTTACTTCGTCGCCAACATGAAAGATCCTTCGTCACTGTCAAACAAGTTGAAAACGTGAGCTGTCATTCGGCATTACTCTACCTGTTGTAGGAGCTGAGGGTAAGCAATTTCAAATAGATACACAAAGCGGCAGGCAATTCGAAGAGATGAATTCGAAATACATACCTACATAAATGACTAGATAAAAGAGCTAACGATGTCATGCAATGTGGTTTAATGGTACCTACATAAATTCTTAATGAATTTTGTTAGTGGCCAAAGTTCGGTGTGTAAGGCTGCGATGATGATTTGCCTTTTTAAGAAACTTTTTTTTTTTTTCTTGAGGATGCTATGTGACAACTTCAATCGCCGAAATGAATTTATTATTATGACATTTGGTCTGACAGATTCTGAGGAGTGAATGATCCATAGAGACAGAGAGAAATCTTTACGATGAAGTGGATAATTTCACTGCTGACACCGAAGAACATTTCGAGGAAACGAGGAGGAAAGAGAAAGTAAAATGAAAGGAATTTCTTTCTGTTGGGGTGTAGTGAAGCTTTCGAAAGAGATAAACATTTGTGTATCAAAATGCTAAGAAAAAAGGTTTAAAAACGAAAATAAACAGCAGACGGGGAGAAGAAGAAAAAATACGAGCTAACATGTAGCTTCATGCACGTTGCTATGTAAATGATTTTAAAAGTATCACACGCATTCGGCATACCTAATTATGGATTACTCCAATGATACGCTCGTCTCGTGTCTGTCCGACATTTGAAAATCCATATAACTTACTTGTCTCTCGTAAACGTTGAATATTTCGAGCTTAATTAATATTACATACAGATAGAAAAATGAAGGCGACTGCTACTTGAGTGTAGTTCCATATGCTCTTTCCATTCGAAACTCGAAATTTTGTAGTCATGCGGTGACTTTTAAGATATCATGGTTTAAAATAAGAATCCAGCGAAAAATGTGATGGACTTATGGGCTTCAAGAGTTCCCAAAAGAGATTCTGACGCAAAGATATCAAAACGCTTGGCTACAGTAGCTCACAAAATTTTAATGCCACTGCAATGCATTCTCACAATGTGCCCATATACCAACATATTGTACATATATCGCACCCATGCACCTAACAAAAGCCGGCACAATTCAAAATTTTTTTTTTTTTTTTTTATCAATTTTCTTATGTTCGAATATATTTTTCTGCAAGAAACCCAACATCTAGAAAATGAACGCTTATATTGACTGATACAGTAGACTGTTAAGAATAATAAAATTTAGGGTGAAAATTATTAAAAATTATTATAACTATTATAATTATTATTATTTGAGTATTGCGCCTTAATGAATTAAGTCGATTACTATGCTTCTTTATCATTGGCTTTAAAATAACTCCGAACAAGTTAAATCCCGCTCGTCTTGCACACTTTCAGTCAATTAAATGTAAGTTTTATGTAAATATCTTCCCATTGAACCGCCGGACTCCCAAAGAGTCTTGGAGATCGGCCTTCCATAGATTCATATGTTAAGTCAAATTAGATTTTAAGTAACATCTCCCATACAAAATTTCCTAAGCAGATCAAGTAAACTTTTTTCTCAACAGTTACAATATAGTTTCGATTGATGTAGGGAAAATGTTTTCCATCTAAGATCCCGAAAATTTCGCGGATCCAGCATTAGCAGTCCAAAAATAGCGGAGTATTTAGGGATCCCGCAATGCCGACATCGGAAGCCCTAGGATAGGTTTGGTTAGGTTGGTTAGGTTGGTTAGGTTGGTTTGGTTGGTTAGGTTGGTTAGGTTGGTTAGGTTGGTTAGGTTGGTTAGGTTGGTTAGGTTGGTTAGGTTGGTTAGGTTGGTTAGGTTGGTTAGGTTGGTTAGGTTGGTTAGGTTGGTTAGGTTGGTTAGGTTGGTTAGGTTGGTTAGGTTGGTTAGGTTGGTTAGGTTGGTTAGGTTGGTTAGGTTGGTTAGGTTGGTTAGGTTGGTTAGGTTGGTTAGATTGGTTAGGTAGGTTAGGTTAAGTTAGTTTGGCTGCCACCATTAAGGGTGACACACTTAGGCCTCATCACATGGGCCCGTTGTGATACCATGAATAATGGTAAAACAAATTAAAACAAAAAAAAAAAAAACGCCACAAACATCCACGACCTCAGCTGGGAGTTAAACCCAGAGCCTCTTGCATCGTAAGTTGGCATCTCAACCAACTGCGGCACAGAGGCCGCCATCGGAAGCTCAAACTCGTCCATTTTTATTTTTGAGGCACTTTATTTTCTTTCGATGCAGTCGCGAGGTGGAATTTCTTTAAAGCTTCCATTTTATATTTCTAGACCGCATTTTTGTAGATCGTTACAAAATAATCTCTCTGATTGGCAATAGAGAAGCTAATGGGCACCACATAATGTTCTTTTGTTGACGTTTAGGTAATGCATGTATGCATGTATGTATGTACATATATACATAATTTATTCCCGAGTAAGTACATATATTGTGACAAATTACCCGACGACGCAGAAAGGCATACAAAGTAACTTTTAGCCGAAAATCGTGCGTAGAAGAACGTGACTCATGGGCTGTTCTGTAGGTTGGGCTTGCCGCTTTCAAATGAAATTGGAATGTGGCACGTTTGTTGAGCTTATGCCAGCAAAAGACTGCTCAACCGAAACTATAAAAATTGTGCACCGTCAAAATAATTGATTCGAATAGAGTAATTCGGTGCTGAAAATGTAACTTTTTACACCTAATTCTCTTGATTTACTTTGTAATTTTGTTTTTCACTTTCATTGTTCGATGAATGAACAGGGTTCTGGAGATGAATGCGTTGTTGTCTTATTTCTTATTAAAATGAAACTTGACAACAACGTACTTGAACGCACTTTCAGGAAATACATAGTTCCTGGAGTGTGGAAAATTCAAAAACGAAACGAAAAGAATCCAAGACACATACATTCAAAGGAGCTCACACAAACACATTGAAACATACACGGACACAAATGCTACGTAGAAAATCTCGTGAACCCTGATTATGTTCTATTCGTTGCATAGTTATTGTTGTTGTTGTTTTGCTGGCTTCTTCGTTTGTGTTTTTCTCCTTTTGCCTTTTCGTGTTCTTGGTGCTCTTCTGCTGTTTTTTTGGTGCTATGGAAATCATGGCTTTTCCACCCCAAAAAAAATTTCATTCCGTTGAGTTTCCTCCATTAATTCGGCACAACATGCTATGTGAATTCGAGTTTGAACACGTTTGCCCTGGCGGGATGAGTTTGAATCAACAAATTCCTCTCTCTCTCTCTCTGTCTTTCTTTTTCTCCCTACCGCTCGCTTTGAAATCTTTTCAGCCTCCTTTCCGATTACCTGCTATGTGAATATAAAGGTTACAGGTTACTCTCAATTTACTATGATGGCAGCAACTGTTCACGCATTGTCCTCCTGGTAGCCATGCAAGGTTGAATGAAGGATTGCTCGCAAATTCCGATATAAAAACCGTCAGAAATTCACGAAAACATATGAGATACACACATTTATACTCGAAGAATAGCCCAGCAGGAAAAAGTCATTAGGAATTTTATCGTAACATTGTTGACATTGTCACGCATGACACATCTGCCTTCGGGGACAATGTCATCGTGGAAGGATGTTGTTCAATTGCTTCAGGAGTACATCCAGTACTGGGGTCTGCCACAAAAACCCCAAAAACTGCCACAAAATCAGAGTTTCTCGAACTACTTGGAATGAGAGCTTACTTTTGGGCCTCCAAATAAAAAATATATGTATGTATATATTACTATTTTTCTGTGTCGGGTATTGGTATTGTGATATTCGGCTGACTATAACACCCTTACTTGTTTTTAATGTTAGTTACTGAAGGTTAAGATAGAAAGATGAACCGAATGGCGACTGATTGGTAATAAAAATGATATATATTTTATTATTTTTTTTTTGCATTGCGAAAAAAATTTGCCACAAAAGTGGAAAATAAAAATCAAATAATTTTTCCAGTGCCTTCCAGTTTTTGGGGCACTTTCTGTGCATTCTAAGAAATTACCACTGAGCTTTTAATATTTCACCTAAAATAAATTCATTACCTACAATCAAAAGGTTGAGGTATCATACAAGTACATATGTATACAGTGTACTCTCTCTTATGCTGACACATACGGGATCGAAAAATATGTCCATTTAAAAGAGGCGTGCGCTTTAAAGGATACTATTTGATAAGCAGGAACACTAGAGCATTCCCAAAAGGTTTCCGCTTAAGAGCAGTGTCCGCAGCAGGAGAGAGCACCATGTACGTAAGTATGTATTTTAGATCAACGAAGGTGTCCGCATAACGCATATATCCTTTGCCAAGATCCGACAAAATGAACTCAATTGAGAAAATTGCAATATTATTTTTAGATCGCTTATTTAGTCTAAATCCCACATTAACAGCAATAAATTCTTGGCAAAAGCATCGGGACCGGAAATTCCAAGGCAAAATAGAAGAATATGTATGTAGGTATACCGACTTACAAATGAACAAATAGAAATCCAATTAAAACAATTAAAGTATAATATAAAAAAAAAGTAATTTAAAAGGTAAAAGTCCTTTTTTTTAGCTTAGGGACTATCTCCAGCTCTGTCTGAAACGAATAACTTCATATAAAACAAGTAAGGGTGTTATAGTCAGGCGAGCCTGACAATAGAATACCCGACACAGACAAACATGTTCAAATAATTTTTAATATCAGGAGTTGTTTAAGGCCAGAGGGGCCCCATATACCGACTTTTGATAGATTTCTTTATGAAAACTGCCCCTTTGCCACGCCCACTTTTCAAATTTTTGTTGAACTATAATCGGAGGCTTAAATATACGGTAAAATTTTAAGTTTCATTAAAATATTTCGAAAAAGTCAGATTTTGAGGCAGTTTTGGGATTTTTGTGACAGACCCTAGTACTGGAGGTACCCTTAAAAATGGACCGATCGGGTCCATTCTCGAACTTGTTCTTACTCATGTCCCCGTTAGCACGCATACCAAATTTCTTCAAGATAAGCTCAACTCCTTCGATAAGATAACTGTATACAAACAGACGGAAAGACGGACAGACACACAGACCGACGGACATGTCTAAATCGAATCTCCTGGTGACGCTGATCATTTCTATATATATTTTGTATGGTCTATCTCGACTGGTTCTGGGTGTTACACACAACCACACAAACGCAATATACCCTCGACACAAAGTGTGTCGGGTATAAAAACGCTTCAGAAATGAATCAGAAATTTTCTGAAGTGTTTTTTTATACGAAGTTTTTTATTTCTGTTTCATTTCTGAGAGCTCCTTAGAGAGAGAGAAAAAAAAGAAAGAATTCTAAATGTGCAAGTATGACCGTTGTACTCGAGATAAAAAAAAAATGTCTGTCCAACGTGCTACTTAAATGGCTATTCGCCAGCCTCCACTCTGACATATATATGTATCACGTTCAAAAATCGCCTAGGCTTTTACACAGCCACGCTCGATTATACGAAGATGAATTCATTTCAATGCAAACAACCGTGCTATGAAGCATAAAGATATGCATATACATAATTATGTACAAACTAAAGCCTCGAATCGGGCAGTGCAGTGCGATTAGCGTAAATTAGAGTAACAATCGGATAGACAACATATCATCCAACGCAACGCATGCTGGAAATGTGCTAAATTCTACGTTGTCGGCCTCCCGTTGTCGTGTATTTGCTGTGATGATTACACATCCGCGGGCCCGCGAGGAGTACTTGAGCCAATTAACGAAAAATTCTATTTTTCGCACAATTCCATGCCATCATACTGCGCTAATGCGAACGTATTTATGAATTTCATTCCATTGACTCCGGCGAGCATGCGGCTCCAACCGATCTGCGCCTGAGTCGAGTCGAGTCGAGTCGAGCCGAGTCGATTCTAATCGAGTTGAAATTCATTCGACATGAAAGCGACTGTTTTTTTTCTCTTTTTTTTGTTCAATGCTAAGATAAAAAAAGATACAGATAAATATCTCTCAACTGGTTTGCTGCGTTTCTTTTTCGTATTCTCTTTCCGAACATTTAATTTTTTCCTTTATTTATTTTTTTTTTTTGTATAATCTATAATTTGTTAAAAATATGGGTAAATATACATATCTATTCGGTTTAAGCTGCTATTTTTGTTGCTATTTTTTTTACATACATACAGTTCTAAAGATCGATAGCTACGGCGGCGCACTTTCGCATGAAATCAGCATTTAGGCGTACGTCATCGATACTGACAGCTGCGTTTGAGTTCTGACCTTTGAAATAAGTTTTTGCGAGATTAATTGCTCGACTTCGTGAAAAATCATATTCGAATTGTCGAGTGTCGAGTAATACGATATGTTTTTTTTAAAATCTCTCGTGCGATGGCCTAATTTTAATGGGCTTTTCTCGGCTGACTTCAAGCTAATTACCAACTTAAATCGCATTGTTCATATTCCTAAATGAATTCCAAACTCCTAAATAATCAGCAAGACTCGAAAGGGTGTGCATCAATCAGGGGAAAATATTCTTTAAGAAACCTAAATGGAAATTATTTCGCTAAGGTCCTAAATTACTAAAACCGATATCAAGCTAACCAAATGAACTTTCTATAGGGAAAATATCGAAAAATGTAAAAAAAATTTTTCATACAAATTTTCGTTCATTAATTTCTAAGCCTACTTGATTTACGAGTTCTCGAAGTTTGCGAAGCAAATACACGTTTAAGGGAGGACCCCTAATGATTTTCACAATTCACATTCGTTTATAAACATACTTAATGAGTCAAAAGCTTACAGAGTCTCGAACAAAAAACTGTTAAATTTTAAAAATTCGCAAAAAAAAAAAAACTGCCTCTACGAATAGTGACGACAACCTCCGATTGATTCTCCATGAAATCTAGAAACGTCTCTTTTCTTTTTCCTTTTCCTTTCGTTTGGCAGCTGCTACTTCCTCGGCAATATCATAAATTGAAATTTTTGGCTTATACTTTCCATATGAAAATACCGAGAATGAAATTGAGGAGTGAATTAAAGAAAATACCAGGTTGAAGGATTCAAAAGTAATTACCTTTAGCTTATTCAAATAGAACTCGTAGGGTACCAGTCCAGAAATTGGATCCACAGCGATGCGCACCATTTTATCAATTTCTTTCGGATTGAACGGCTCACCCACTTCGCTCATCAGTTTAATAAAGTAATCTTTTTGTAAGTAGCCTCTCTGCTCGGGGTCTAAGACTTGAAAAGCATCCAAAAGCTCTTCCGATTCGGCCGGCATCATTCTAAAATAGTTCAGCATATTCAATTAGAATATAGTACATACATTGAAATGATTGATTGAGGCGTCTTTACTTACTTGCGATCCATTAGCAGCTGTGCAAGATGCGGCATAAATTTCACAAGAAAGATATCGCCGCTGGCGTCGTCCTCCTGCGTTGCCAATATTATCTCATTGATCTCCTTTTCGGTGGGGGCGCAGCCTAAAAATCGCACTACATTTCCAACGTCATGCACATCGATCGTCTTATCGCCATGATGATCGAATATGGCGAACACTTGGCTTATGCTTTCTTCCAATTTGTTCGTAATTTGTACTGGAAATCATAAACAGAAGCAAACATTTCGATCGTTAGCTAATAAGAGTGCCAATCGGAAATAGATCAGTGCCAAAATTTCAATTCAATTTTGAACACAATTTCTCGCTCCCTTATAAGCTTATATGGGCAGTCAAATTGGGTTGGTAAAAACTTACATGGATGTTCCATTGCGATGTTTTTTCCGTTAAAAATTAACTTAAAATTTTTTTTTATTAAATTTCGAATCTTCCTGAAATCGTTTGCAATCGAATTCCGAAATAGTTTTGTAAAAAATTTCAAGCTCAATGTGATTGTTATAGCAAAGTTCTCTTTTGTGTCTAAAAGGGCAATTCGAACAGTTGAGTAGAGTCGGGATCAGTGGCGTAGCGAGACATTTGAGATGTGAGCATGTCAGCATCTCAGCACCCTTCTGCAGGCATTCTGATCCTGGATCAACTACTGATCGGCCTGCCTTCCCATCTGGATCTTTGCTAGAACAATGATGGATATTACATCTTTTGGCCTCGAATATTTTTGCTCTTAATGTGATCAAGTTTGATCACACCCGCCCTCCATCCATAGCATTTTTATGTCAGTCGAAGTTACGAGTATTTTACTCGCATATCTTTTAAATATTGTCCAACGTTCGGTTTGCTTTAAAATTTCCGTCGAAGGAGATACTAGAAAATTCTCGCCACTTCCTACTTCCATCCAACACTGGTGCGATTTTTGATGTCATCATCATAGGAAGCTTAGTTATTCACAACTGGTCCAAGGTACTTAAATCTGGTGCTTAACATGAATTTCATCAATTTTTCACCAATATATATACCGTTTACTTTGAAAGTGGTGTAACTCCATTTTTCTATTTTCCGGTTCGGAGCGGCTTTGTGGGAAAATTGACGGCCGTGGGTTAATTTAGTTTTTGGATTCGTGTTAAGCTACCCGTTCTAAAGACTCCGCAATTTTGCTGGGTGGTGGCGGGTGCTGGGTAATGGACATGCACCATTTAATATCTCGAAATAGAAAAATGGAGTTGCACCACTTTCAAAGTATAGACCGTTTATGTATGTAGATAACTGGAATTTTTGTCTTTGTAGACCAAAACAAGTAAGAAAGCTAAAGTCAGTCAAGCCCGACTTTGAAATACCCAGCGTCCCGACATTATGAGCGCACTATATTTTGCTTCTCTATTTGTGGGCGTGGCAGTGGAAGGGCAACATAATTATTTCCCTACACCTTTCATTCGCCTTGGTGAACTTATGTTGCGAATTTGAAGCTCTACGCCTTTTACTTCGGAAGTTACAAAAAATCTTTATTTGTGGGCGTGGCAGTGGGCGGGCTACATAAATTTTTGTTCCTACACCTTTCATTTGCCTTGGTGAACCTATGTTGCGAATTTGAAGCTTCTACGCCTTTTACTTCGGAAGTTACGATAAATCTTCATTTGTAGGCGTGGCAGTGGGCGGGGCACATAAAATTTTTACCTACACCTTTCATTTGCCTTGGTGAACCTATGTTGCGAATTTGAAGCTTCGACGCCTTTTACTTCGGAAGTTACGAAAAATCTTTATTTGTGGGCGTGGCAGTGGGCGGGCTACATAAATTTTTGTTCCTACACCTTTCATTTGCCTTGGTGAACCTATGTTGCGAATTTGAAGCTTCGACGCCTTTTACTTCGGAAGTTACGAAAAATCTTTATTTGTGGGCGTGGCAGTGGGCGGGCCACAAAAAATTTTTTCCTACACCTTTCATTCGCCTTGGTGAACCTATGTTGCGAATTCGAAGCTTCTACGCCTTTTACTTCGGAAGTTACGAAAAATCTTTATTTGTGGGCGTGACAGTGGGCGGGCCATAAAAAAAATTTTCCTACACCTTTCATTCGCCTTGGTTAACCTATGTTGCGAATTTGAAGCTTCTACGCCTTTTACTTCGGAAGTTATGAAAATTCTCTATTTGTGGGCGTGGCAGTGGGCGGGCTACATAAATTTTTGTTCCTACACCTTTCATTTGCCTTGGTCAACCTATGCTGCGAATTTGAACCTTCTACGCCTTTTACTTCACAAGTTACGATAAGCCCTTATTTGTGGGCTTATTTGTGGGCGTGGCTCACGGAGGGCGGCGTCCATTTTTTGCCAGGATATGTCCCTTTTCGTAGTTTACCAGCACACCAAATATCAATGGAATGTGTTGAGTGGTTCGCAAGTTACAAGCATTTTATTGAAAACACAATAAATTCATTTGTGGGCGTGGCAGTGGGCGGATGTCTCCCATTTTTACTTAGGATCATACTCGGACCCCGATATACATGTGTGCCAAATTTCGACTTCATTGGTTCAGCCGTTTCGGAGGAGATCCGACCACGGACGGACGGACAGACGGACAGACGGACAGACGGACAGACGGTCAGACGGACAGACGGACAGACGGACAGACGGACAGACGGTCAGACGGACAGACGGACAGACGGACAGACGGACAGACGGACATGTCTAAATCGATTCAGTTTTTGATCCTGATCATTTCTATATATATTTTTCTATATCTCCGGAGCTTAATTCTCCCTGTTACAAGATTTGCACAAAACTAATATACCCCGCTTACGCTGGGTATAAAAATTGACAGGGAAGGAATTCTGTTTTTCGAAAAGTTCGAATGTCAGCTTTATCTGGCTCCATGCGCCACCGGGGTGGGTTGTTCGCTCTAATCAGGGTTCACACTATCCAGACTGAACTGTATTTGATTACAGAAAAGTAATGTTTGCCTTAATTGAAAACGATTTAAAATTACTTTTAAAGATTATGGGATCAGCAAGAGTCAATTGCTTTGCTCTTTACCGCTTTGGCTGTCAGGAGCGATAATATAATTTCTCACAATCTTGATCCCTTGGCTCGAAATCGCTCACATTTTCAACCAATGTGAAAAATCACATCAGTCTAATATGAAATAAACCCTCAAGACGAACATATCATAGGAAAACATACAAACCTACATATCATAAAAAAGACAGAAGGCTTGACAATACAAACACGTACATATATGTTTAAGTATAATATACATATATGCGTGTTATCCGCAAAAATGGGAACGTTCCTTGTATCAAAAATAAAATGTATTTAACAAATTAAATTTAATAATTACTGATAAGCGAACTTTTATATTGTATTTTCATATCATCCTCAATTTTTTGTTGGTTCCGGCCATTGCCGCAGAGTCCCATTCACACCCAAAAAAGAAAAAGAAAAGTGAAGGAGACAAGACGACAACAAAACAGCTTAAAACATTCTTACACCCATTCTTCATGTTAAAATTGGTCATTTAAGATATAATTACATCCTCACACGCATCCGTATGTCAAAAGGAGTTTCCCGAACTTCCCAAAATCCCATTCAAAGCTATTTGGCCATCCCATCCCATCCCATCCCATTCGACTCGCCGAGTCCATTCAAATTCTTCGATTCGAAGTTCGATTGCGTGCAAAAGAAATATTCACGTTTCCGCTTGATTAAGCGCTCTGAGCTGGGCCAATAAAGAATAAACGAGCTCAACATGTAAACCACACCGTCCAACTATCCCGCTATCCCACTATCCAACAGTAATAATGTCCCACTGCTCATTTGACCAACTCGGAAACAAGTTGTTTCCCCCGGCCCTTTGAACTCTCAAATTAGTTTGTAAATATTAGTTTTGTTTCTCTATTTGTTTTGGTTGTTGCCCGACACACTCTGTGCCGAGGGTATATTGCGTTTGTGTGGTTGTGTGTAACACCCAGAACCAGTCGCGATAGACCATACAAAATATATATAGAAATGATCAGCGTCGCCAGGAGATTCGATTAAGCCATGTCCCTCTGTCCGTCTGTCTGTTTGTATAAATTTTTCTTATCGAAGGAGTTGAGCTATATTGTCAAAATTTGATATACCTGCTCACGGGGACATGAGTAAGAACAAGTTCGAGAATGGACCCGATCGGACCATTTTTATGGGTACCTCCAGAACTAGGGTCTGTTACGAAAATCACAAAAACTGCTCTAAAATCGAAGTTTTTCAAGATATTTTGATGAAATTTGATATTTGAAGATGTTTAACGCAAGTAATATGATATCCAAAAATTGGAAAAGTGGGCGTGGCAGAAGGGTGTTTTGCGAAAATTGTCTCCTACACCCGAAATTCAAATGGGACTTGAACGAAATTTTGGCACTTATGCTTCCTTTGTAGCCATAAACATCGTCCCGAAAACTTTCCTTGATCGGTCCATTATTAAGGGTACCTCGAGTACTAGGGTCTGACATATAAATCCCAAAACTGCCTCAAAATCGGACTTTTTCGAAATATTTTAATGAAACTTAGTATTCGAGCGTATATTTAAGCCTCCGATTAGAATTCAAAAAAGTTGAAAAAGTGGGCGTGACGAAGGGGCGGTTTTCATAAAGAAACTTAACAATAGTCGGTATATGGGGCCCCTTATGACCTAAAACAACTCTTGATATTTAAAAAATTATTTGAAAATGTGTGTCTGTGTCGGGTATTCAATTGTCAGGCTCGCCTGACTATAACACCCTTACTTGTTTTTGTTTTCATTTTTGTCTTCGAGTTCTCTTATTTTCATTGCCTTGCTTTGCTTTGATCAGCGTGGTCAAATGGCAGGAATGTTCTGCTCCCGTGAAAGTTATTCGAATGCAGTCACGATGCCACCTCATTATACATATTAAAATTTTTGGGTAGGATAAATAAATTGCTTAGGCCTTCTCAAATTCAGTAGCGTCGATTCACGGGGAAAAAGGTCAAAAGTTAAGTTTTGTTTGTGGGAGTGTTGCGTCACGCGAGGAAATACTTATCATATGCTGATAAAAGTGTCCAAATGTTTAAGGCAAATGAAAAATTATGCATTCTTATTTGCGTTCCTTTATACTAAGTATTAGGTATGTATGTATGTATGTATGTATGTATGTTATCGGAAAATCGTTCTTTTTACTTTTGAATTATTGATTATGCTTTCATTTGTTCAAAATATTCGAATGTATAAAATGTTTTCGTCCCACAAGCGAATTATGTACATAGATAAGTGTAACTGCTGTCTCAATTAGTTATAGCTAAATTGTGACTATTTTAAAGCTTTGCAAATACTTTTTTTTTTTTTTTTTGTTAAAGACTAGAACACATGCTCACCACATGCGCTCCATGCTCTCAATATTTGCACAAAACTATCAAAGGAAATGAAGCAAACCTCGAAGATACATACGTGTATGTATGTATGTATGTAGAAGCGTCGACTTTTATTTTACCACAATTTTCGCGAAAGGGGAGCAGAATTGTTTTTATTTTTGATTTTTTTTTGTCTTTTATTTTTTTGTCTCTTAATTTTTTGTCTTTTATTTTAAAAGAAGAAGAAAAAGAAGCTAAAAATCAAATAAAAATTGCAGCTGTTTAACATCTGCTCTTTTCGCTTCCATATAAGATGCCAAATCGGTGCCTGTCAAGACGCAACGGATATACTTATGTATGTATGTGCAAGTGCCAAGCGATGCTACCCAGCAGGAAATTATCTCCCGCATGGCAAAGTCATCAGTGATATCATCGATGACATACATAATGACACGTTGGGGGCCATGTCATCGTAGTAGAGTGGTGCTGTTCATGTGCTTGAATCTCATTGGCTACTGATATTTAAATCAAGTTTTAGCGTCAGCTGAGCGTTAGCATGAAGTGGCGTAAAGGATGAGTGCTCGACTCAGAATCCGAAGATCTCGGGGGTTCGATCCCTGGCTAAGGCGAACAAAAATTTTAAAAAATAGATTTTAAAAATTTCGCAAAATATTCAAAGAGAAAACAAAGAAGAGAGTTTTCAAACTGGTTGTTTCTATAAATGGACATTTAGAGAGATAAGAAAATGTGCTGCTCTCAAATGTTTTTTTCGCCATCGCACCCTTTGGCATGACATGCCATGCTAGTAGAGTCACCACCAGTAGTGAAATTTTGTAATCCCACATGTGAATTCACTGTCCAACTTCTGTACAAATGTCATACAAAATGTCCTATGAAATCGCATCCGTTCCGGCTCCAAAGTCATCACCCTGACTTCATGGCAGAGGAACATTTCCCGCTGGGTACTCGTATATGCTGTAGCATGTCTCTTGACACATGATATCCGCGGACGGTGTTATTACTATTGACCCCAATAGGAAATTGTATCAATAAATGTAAGTTTATTGTTTTGGCATGAATCTGAAAAATTTTCCAGGTTTTCCTAAGTTCAAAACGAGCTATTTTTTTTTTCTACGTATTATGAACAAAATTTTAATATACCTAAATCGTTTTCATTTTGAAGGATATACTCTTACTCTTATGCTGGATTTTATCCACAAAAAACTTTAATTAAACTGTAGCTGCGACGAATTGTGATCTGCTATCTGTCCAAAAAATAGTCTCAGTTTTATGGTATTTTGTTTCGATTTTACTTTTTTCAGCATTCCCATTTTTCGGTTTCTTTCTTCTTACTCTTCATAAACTCGTTCTTTGCTTATGCAGCAGGTGTTTCGGCTCAATAATGGTCAATGGCATGAAGCATCGTGTTTTCGTTGTTTGATGATTAAAATGCAGCAGGCATAAAATTTGAAAAAAAAAAACAAGATTTTTAATTTTTTCATTGAATTTTCCTTAGGCTTGTTTAAATGTTTAATCGAAATATCATCAAGTTCAATCGAATTTTGATTTTTTCACATATTATACTTAAGATTAGACGAACCGGACTACGATGTCGGAATCGTATTAATTGAGATAAAAGAGAAATATTCTTGGAATTTGGTCTCTGTGTAGAAGCTGCGAGAGAAATTCTTTTAGCACATAATCAATTGAACTGTTGCCAGTTTTTTTTTTAGGAGAATATTCCCCTGAATGTCTCAAAGCAAGGCCAAAATTCCAAAAAATTGAATTCTGAAGTCTTTGAAAAATAAAAACTCGGTCCAATAAGGTCCCATGAAAATTTCCATGGCCACTTTTCAGTCATAAGACTCCACTAAATATCATAAATGCCTTTTTATTTAGGAGAGATTCCCCTAAACGGTCAACAGTGGTCAATTGATATGTTCAAATAATAGGAGTTCAATTTAATGAGATTGCAATTAACCATGCAACAGCCTTTATCATTCATGTCAAAGGTAGGGTGCTGGATTACAAGTTTGGGAATATACACATAGGTACACACATAGATCATATTTGAAACAAAAATTTGTATAGCAATATGTGCGATCGCATTTTTATTTGAATTTTTTTTTTTACTTATATTATTATCTATTGTTATTAAGTATTATTTTTGAATTTTATTTTTATTTTTATTATTTTGTTTTGCTTTGTTTGACAAATATAGATGTACAAACTGTTTCTCTAAAGTAATTTGTAATGGTTATGTAGGCCGTTGAATGTATTGAAGCGTGAAGTACGACAAAAAATGTGACGCAAAAACCAAGCTCCAAGAGGAGTGAACTGAACACACACACACATTCGTGTGCCATGCGTTCTTTCGTTCGTTCGTTCGTTCGGTCGGTCGTTCGTTCACTCGATCCATCAATGCCGCCATGCAGTAAACCATTAAGTCAATTGCTTCCTCCCGACTGCCTCTTTTCGAATTAAAAATGAAACTGAATTAATTAAAATGACAAGAAGCCGAAAAAAGGAAATAAAGCAGACAAAAGGAAAACCAAATAGAATCGAATAAAAGAGCTAGGTCCGGACGAGCACAAAAGAACGGATGTATGGATTGTTGGATGGTGGAAATGTTGAGTGCGCTGCGAGGGAAAATTTATTTTATTTTATATTTTTTTTTTAACTTGAAATACTTTTCTAATGAATAGGCTTTTGGGCAAAGCTAAAAAAATTGAGAAGGTACATTGAGGCTTTCAAAGCGAAGACGTACCAAAAAAATAAAAAACCATTGAGTGGTGTCTGCTTAAACAGGCAAACTGGTTAGCAAAACAATTCACAAATGTTTTAATTTGTTTTGCTAAACAAACGTTTATCACCTCAGTCAGCAATACGTGTATTGCATAAATTTTTTATACTTCTTCAATTCTTAGGTAATAAGGCACACGTCTAAGTGATTTTTTTTTTATTATTTTTTTTTTTTTTTGTGGAAAACAGCAAATGCCGACTTAAGCAGCTATTCCTTAATGCAACGGAACTGGAATTTTTCTTTTTATAAGTATTACATAGCATTCATAGAAAGTTTGCCGTTTTCAATTGTGTAGGGTTGTTTTATGTCGATGCCTGCCTTTAGTGTCTAACTCGATTGCATTGAGTGCCGCCTACCCAGTTGCAACGATTGGGGGCGCCGCTCTGCTCCGCGTATAAATTTTATCTTTAATGTGGGAATCGACATTATCGAAATCATTCGTCAAGAGTCGATGCCATCGGCTCCTCATCGTTAAACAGAGCCCCAGCGAGACTCCATCGAGGGGACCTCTCAAAGATTAGCTTTGCCCTGTGATAATTCGATAACAGGTAATTTCAGTAATCGATACATTAAATAAGCGAATATTTCAGTCATCGATAACTTTAGCAGTCGGCAATTGAATTAATCGATAATTAAAATAATCGATCATTAAAATAATATACTTATATTGAAAATAATCGATAGTTAAAATAATCGATAATTAAAATATTCTATATCAATTGGAGAATATCAATAATCGATAATTTCTATAATCGATCATTTAAATAATCAATAATTTCGATAATCGATCATTTTAATTGTAAGTGATAATTACAATTATCGATAATTTCTACAATCTATATGTCCATAATAGATAATTGCAAAAATATAATTGTAATAATCGATAATTTCAATAATCGATAATTTTAATAATCGGTAATTTCAATAATCGTTAATTTCAATACTCGATAATTCCAATAAAAGATACATAAATGCAAGAATCGATAGTTTCGGTAATCGAAAGCGGACATTTTTAGGCATGTCAATTAAAAAAACAAACCACCCCTTGTCACCGCCAGCACCACCTTACCAAAACTTAAGTAAATGTCAATGAATCAAAACTATCGATAGTTTTGAAAAAAAAAAACCATTGATGTTTTCGATAGTGCTATCGATTGTTTCTCCAGCTCTTTCGATAGTTGCGGCCATCGATGGTTTCAATAGTCGATATTCTGAACCATCGATAGTATCAGACAAGCGACTTGTTGAAATTGTTGTACCCCGATTGAAAAAAAAGGAGTTTTCCCATCAGCCAGAACATTGGTTGCTATCGACATGGTTATTGAACTTTATTGCAATGTGAGGAAAAAATAAAAAATTTGCTATATGTTGCGGCCTAACAAACTATAGCGGTCATTAGAAGCCAGTACATTGTATGGTTTGATAGAAATCAGGTTAAAGTTGTCTATTGTTCCTAAAGTTTCAGTTGATTTTGTAATTTATTAAAAAAAAAAAAAAAAAAAAAAACAACAGTGCTTTCTCGAATCATTTGATAAAAAATGTTTTGTTTTTGTTTATTCCATAGTGACACCTTTAAATGCTGCCGTTAATCCCCCCGATGCTGACTTGAAAGGACCAGTTTTTCTCAAGGAACCAACCAACCGCATTGACTTCTCCAACTCGACCGGCGCTGAAATTGAATGCAAAGCGAGCGGAAATCCTATGCCAGAGATTATTTGGGTTCGCAGCGATGGAACTGCTGTTGGCGACGTACCCGGATTGCGTCAGATCTCTTCCGATGGAAAGTTAGTATTTCCACCATTCCGTGCCGAGGACTATCGTCAGGAAGTGCATGCCCAAGTATATGCCTGTTTGGCGCGCAATCAGTTCGGTTCGATAATATCGCGTGATGTCCATGTTCGTGCCGGTAAGTGTGCAACAATTCTATGTATGTCGCAAAGAACGCGACATTATCAATTCTGAAAGTGTGAGATTGTAAATTGCGGCATATGAAATCGGACTTTATAAAGAATAAATTCGTCGAAAATCTTGCAGAAACTTTGGCACAACATTCAGTTAAAACACATTTATGACACATTTATTCATCGGCCAATCTGTTTTAAACACAATGCAATAGAATCTCCAAGAGGTCAACTGTCACAAGACCGAAAAATTGATTTAAAAGGCTCTCATGAGGTACCTACATACATTGAGAGAAATTTTTAAAAATATTTCCGGAAAAATTGTTTTTTTTTTTAACCGAAAATTCTTTCATATTGTAAATCCGATCGAAAAAAGTATAAAAAGGATCATATAAACTACAAGAATTCACAAAGACTTCGTCAGATGCTATTAATTGTACTTGAAATTGCTCTGAAGGAAATTAATTCTGGAAATTTCATGAAACTCGGGAAAATTATAAAGTTTACAATCTCACATTTTCTGGTAATTTTGAAAACTTAAAACAAATTTTCAGCATTCCATCTGGGCTCTAATCGGATCATCGTTGGTTGTTCAAATGATTGTTTTAAGGCCCCTAAATTTTCAATCTTCCCTTACGAAGCATTCGCCCTAACAATCGATTCGTCTTCCCCGTCGATTGTCAGCAAATTCTCTGAAGAGTTTATAGAAAAATTTTGCATATTTTGTTTATGGTATTTTAGTTCAATATTTAACCCTCTAATGCTAAAAAAAATTGTTGTTTTTCAATAAAAAAATCAGATAAGACTATTTTCGGGTATGAAAACACGAATCTGAAATTATTATTATTTTTTTTTTTTTTTTTTTGGAAATTTGTTCGAAAAAGTCCGTCTAGAGACGGAGCCAGGAAATTAGAGGGTTAAATATGTAATATAAGCACAAAGTGAAGAGTGGTAATTTTTAGGCTGAAAACACACCAAAGCCAACACAACGTTGTTTCATGTCGAATTCGACAAAAGTATATTGCTTCTTATCTAGCAACACACACCGAGTATGACACAACGTTTTGTTGGTCAACGCATTTTCGAACCGTTCATATATGGCACTCCATACAGCTAACCCACCGAACTCACAAAACGTTGCGAACGCTGTCGACGTCGATAATCTCATGTAAGCTTACGGCGCAACGCACACTGAAAACGACACGAGCAAAACAGAAGCTTCGACAAAAAAGCATGCAGAAAGCTGTTGGCTTGGATTTTGTTTGAGCTCGACAAATTTGTTGGCGTTGGTGTGGGTTATGTCGAAAAGCGTTTTTTTTGCTTTACGTCAAAAAAACGTTTTGTTGGCTTTGGTGTATTTTCAGCCTTAGACTGACATCTCACGCTTATTAAAATGTTTGCCGTTTTATTTTTACTATCCTCAAACTCGACGCTTAAAAAAGATTTTTTTGAATAAATATTTGAAAACTGAAAGAAAGGAAGAAACCAACTTCGTACCTTCCAGTACATTGTACAATTGCTTGCAGCTTTTAAAGATGCTTTGAAATTTTCAGTACTTAAGCAGGATTTAGGTTTTTAGTAATTTTTGGTATTTTGTTGTCCAAGCCGGGAGATTTGAAAGTTGTTAATAGCCCATCTTACCCTGTCTATGTTGACAATGCTATCTACGATCCAATGGTCTGTTCTAGAGCTTCTGGTTAATCAAAAGTCGCTCTCTGTGTTATTGTCAGGGAAGTGAGTACTTATCTAGTAATAGTTTTACCGACTCTTCACTACTGTATATCCAGCCTTTTTCCTCATCCTTGAGGTAACCGAGATGAGGCTGGGTCTTTTAGTACTTTTAAAGCTGGACGAATTTCAAATACCTATATAAATCACATTAGCACCCTAAGTGGATATCATATCATATTCTTACTCATAATATTGTCTTGGAAATCTAAAAGAAAACTTCCGCCTTTGTCGGTTTCTCCTGGGGCAAAAAAAAAAAAAAAAGCGTTAAATCAAAAGGCTTTTTTACGATTAACTTAATTAGCCAAATGAATTAAAAGAAGCCTCACTCCCCGAGTAGTCATAAACGTATGAAATTTTCTCACATTTCTCACTGTCAATAGTTAAAAGCCTAATTATATTTAGGAGCGCTTAAAAATATTCGTTGGTGTGTACGTATATAGGGTGTTTGGGTATTTATCAAGTCGCACCCAACTTCCTCTGTTCATCCGACTTTTTCGACTCAGCTCGCGGCTTGTCTTGAACCGAATTCACTTCACTCCGCTCCGCTCAGCTCTGCGTCACCATTCATTCCATGACACTTAGTCAACATAACGAAAAATGTCAAAACGAAAAGTCGCAGTTGACGTGACGAGCCACTATTAGCTTCTTAACGTTTTCATAATTTTCTGAGGAAAGTCAAGTAGTCAGGTAAAGCGACGACGCGACACATTCGAAGCACATCTCTTCCGCCGGAGCTTTGTTTAACCAAATTCATTATGGCAAATTATGCTCAAAAGTGCTTGAGGCCGCCCAGCATAGCACGAACGATGATGATGGCATGTAGGAAATTCGAAGACCGAAATTCGAGTCAACTTGGCTGGCTTTGTCTCTTCGCATAGACCCACTAGATTGATAGTTGAAGCGGAATTGTATGCATAGGTAATAAAACGTGAGTAATGTGCATTTGGCTTGAGTATTCCAAAAATTTTATTACATGTACGATCCGAGCAGTTGTTGAAATGAGCTTTGGGCGGCATTAGGTGTGCTTTTGCCAAAAAGAATTGTGATTATGGAGGCATGTAATCTGTGGAAAAAAGGCTTGTTAAGGTGAGGCTAATTAATTAAGAATTTAGGCAACGGTCGGTGGTACCTAATGTAGAATGATATTTACACAGAGGAGAATACTCACAAATGCGAAGCTGTCTTAACTGCTCAATGAGCTGTATATCTTGCTTTGATGAGCTTATTAGACTCGCTTAGAAGAGGTGATTTTTCCGCATGATATAGAATTTTTATACCCGACACACTCTGTGTCGAGGGTATGTTGCGTTTGTGTGGTTGTGTGTAACACCCAGAACCAGTCGAGATAGACCATACAAAATATATATATAGAAATGATCAGCGTCACCAGGAGATTCGATTTAGACATGTCCGTCCGTCTGTCCATCTGTCCGTCTGTTTGTATACAGTTATCTTATCGAAGGAGTTGAGCTATCTTGACAAAATTTGGTATGCGTGCTCACGGGGACATGAGTAAGAACAAGTTCGAGAATGGACCCGATCGGACCATTTTTAAGAGTACCTCCAGTACTAGGGTCTGTTACGAAAATCACAAAAACTGCTCTAAGACCGGAGTTTTTCAAAATATTTTGATGAAATTTGATATTTGAACATGTTTTACATGTTTCTAAAAATTGGAAAAGTGGGCATGGTATAGGGGCGTTTTTCACAAATTGTCTCCTACACCCGAAATATAAATGGGACTTGCACGAAATTTGGCACTTACGATTCCTTTGTAGCCATAAACATCCTCCGAAAATATTTCCCTGGTCGGTCCATTATTAAGGGTACCTCCAGTACTAGCGTTTGTCACAAAAATCCCAAAACTGCCTCAAAGTCGGATTTTTTCGAAATATTTCAATGAAACTTAGAATTCGAGCGTATATTTAAGCCTCCGATTAGGATTTCAAAAATAAATGGAAAAGTGGGCGTGGAAAAGGGGCGGTTTTCATAGAGAAATTTAACAAAAGTCTGTATATGGGGCCCCTAATGGCCTTAAAAACCTCTTGAATATTCTTTTTTAGTGGTCCTGTTTTTTGGGCGTGGTTCAAAAATTATTTAAAGATGTTTGTCTGTGTCGGGGTTTTTATTGTCAGGCTCGCCTGACTATAACACCCTTACTTGTTTTTTTTTTAATTTCTTTTTTTTCCACGATTGAAACAACTACAATGCTTCATTCAAAAGAAAAATCCTTAATTTCCCAGAAATCAAGGAAAAGCTTCAACTCCACTCTTAAAATTTACTCCTTTGAATAAGAGCTTTCCCACTTAAGGTATTTCCCTTAAAAGTGAAAAGATTGAAAAAGCGAAAAAGTGTGAAATTTTTCATACAAAACTTCATTAATTCAGTTTTAAGGCTTCTCGGCTTACGAGTTTTCCAGGCAAATGGTGAACACGTCTAATGCAAAAATATATAAAATTCGATTGATGAAATTGAATGAGAGAAAAAAAAAAACCAAAAACAAAATATGCAAAATGAATTCCGAAGATGAAAACTGACACATTTCAAAATAATTTCAGTCGTCGCTCAATACTACGAGGCCGATGTTAACAAGGAGCATGTGATACGAGGCAATTCGGCGGTCATCAAGTGTTTGATACCTTCCTTCGTTGCCGATTTTGTTGAGGTCGTTTCTTGGCACACGGACAGCGATGAGAATTACTTTCCGGGCGCTGAATATGGTGTGCACAAAAGCCTGTCCAAATATGTTTTCGGCGATTGCTTTCACTACTAATTGCACGCGTTGTAGAGATTTGGGCATTTCCCCCTTCTTTTTCGAAAATTTCCATTTCCTTTCATTTCCATAAACAACCATTTTTACACTGCATTTTAACAAGTGCACTCATCTTTGATCGGAAATGATCAAGAACAAAAAAAAAATAGAAAGTAATCAAAACTTCATTTACATTGTACTTATTTTTCTTCTTTTTTTTTTTCTTTTTTCTTCTCCTAGTGTGTGTAATATTTCTTTTATTTCAATTACTTTTTATGAGCGTCTCATTCATTGTTTTTCCAGTCGTTTCTCAACACTACGAAGAGGACATTCATAAAGCATTTGTAATACGTGGCAATTCGGCCATATTGAAATGCGATATACCATCGTTTGTTGCCGATTTTGTTAGTGTTATATCCTGGCACACCGATCAGGAAGAGAGTTTCTTTCCAGGCACTGAATATGGTGTGTGTTGCTCCAACTGCAAAATTTTTTGTAATATAGAGACACAGAAGAATTATCGTAAACCAAACACACTTAAAACCTATTGACCCCATAATCCTAATTGCCTCTTATGTAAAGTATTCTCTCACTCTATACTGATTTGCTAATCAAAACAAAACAGCAAATTAAAATCGAAACTAATCAATATAAAATCAAATAGATAATTGTTTGTACCTATGAACTAAAAAAAAAAAAAAATATGAACATTTACTCAAACATAATACCTACTTAAATCAAGGAAACTTTAATCAACACTCTAATATGTGTAAAAAAAAAAATATAAAATTATAATCAGCAAAAATATCTCAATTCTTTGAATGTACAGAATTTTCAAATCCAAATGCACTACAGACTTGCAATATGCATTTAGAGTAATTCCAACTCTAAGGAATTATTCTCTAGTGAAGCTGAGGAAACCCGAATTTGAACGTTGTTTACTTTGGTAGTTACTATTTACATGTATTAATATTCAATAACCTCTAACTAGTATATATATCACATGAGTTTTTCGAATAAAAAAATTTCTCGTTTTAAATTCTTTTCTCTTGATAAAGCCAATTTAAAATTCTTATATTGTACAAAGAGGACTGAGTGTTCGGCAAAAACTTTTTTCTAGGGCACCAACAATTTTTTCAGAAATTTTGCGACACATTAAATAATTGCCCACCACTGGGATAGAGATTTATTTGACTTGAGGAAGATAGAATCTCGCTTGCTAATGTAATGGGAGAATAAGAAGATTTTTTTTATTGAGTGAATGGCGGATCCTCATAATAGTCCAGTTCTATACTAGGCGACAGTCGACACCACATATAACCATATATGTCACTCTCATAGATATTGCGCGGGTCGTATCGCGCCAGTTAGAAAGATATGTTACTCGGCAGGCAAAAAAAGAGCGAGAGAGAAATATTTTTGGTGAGTACCTAAGTGAAAAATGCTCATTTTGGTGGGTACCCAAGACCGTGGTGGGTACCCAAGACCGTGGTGGGTACCCAAGACCGTGTTGAAAAGAGCCAAAATGGAAACGGCTCCTGAGTGACATATAGAGTTATATATGCTCGACACATTTTGTTTTCAGGAAGAGAGTGGGCCGTGGAAGAGAGAGGGGTGCTGTTCTCTCTCTTCTCCGGCCGTCTCTCGCCTTCAACCCAAAATGTGTCTCCGGCGACTGTCACCTATGATGGAACTGGAAATACAGTCGACACTCACAACAACGAAATCCTCAAGAATGAATTTCGCTCTATGGGGAATCTTCTGAAGGCTTTTTCGATACATTTTAAGTGCCCTTTTTGCTCTCCTTATAACGAATTCCCTTTATAACGAATTCTTTTCCGGTCCCTTGTTATTCGTTATAGAGAGTTTCGACTGTAGTACCACAGCAGCGGTGTTTTGGTACCTGTGCACGAAGTGTATGAAGAAGTAGATAGGCTAAAATAGAATAAAAACTTGTTGCACAAACTGTGTGCTATGCCATAAAACGGGTATATTGCGAGTGTATGCAACGAAGCGACCGAAGCCACCATTTTTATACCCAGCGTAAGCAGGGTATATTAGTTTTGTGCGAATCTTGTAACAGCCAGAACTAAGCTCCGTAGATATAGACATATAAATATATTCTTGATCAGGATCAAAAACTGAATCGATTTAGACATGTCCGTCTGTCCGTCCGTCCGTCTGACCGTCTGACCGTCTGACCGTCTGTCCGTCCGTCTGTGTTCCGATCTCCTCCAAAACGGCTGGACCAACCAAGTCGAAATTTGGCACACAGGTATATCGGGATTCGAGTATAATCCTAAGTAAACATGGGAGACATCCGCATACTGCCACGTCCACAAATGAATTTATTGTGTTTTCAGTAAAATGCTTGTAAGTTGCGAACCACTCAACACATTTCATTGATATTTTGTGTACTTGTAAACTACGTAAAGGGAAATTTCCTGGACGCCGTCCTCCTCGAGCCACGCCCACAAATAAGCCCACAAACAAGGGTTTATCGTAACTTGTGAATTAACAGGCGTAGAAGCTTCAAATTCGCAACATAGGTTGACCAAGGCGAATGAAAGGTGTAGGAAAAAATGTATATGGCCTGCCCACTGCCACGCCCACAAATGGAGATTTTTCGTAACATAGTGCGCCAATAATGTCGGGACGCTGGGTATTTCAAAGTCGGGTTTGACCGACTTTAGCTTTCTTACTTGTTTTAAATTATTTTGATATACAACTGCTATACACAGCGAACCCAGTTTTCACACCACAGCAGATCCTAGGACATGATTAGGAAAAGTGGACAGGTCTCGTATTAGTATTAGCATCGTGATGTGCCCAGCATTCTTTGTGCTATGCACGTGTTCGAGTACCCCCTGTACACAGTTCCGACTGGGACGAAATAGCTATCAGTTAGAGTAAAACAAAACTTAAAGAACCCAATAACAATTGCTTAAAACCCGGAGATAAATGGTCTGTTCCCGTGCCGCACGAAACTGCACAATTTTACCGAAAACTGTCCCCGTACTACACGATTGTGCAAATGAAAAGATTTTGTCAAAATCTCTGTCATTTGGACAATCGTATAACACGGGAATAGTTTTCCGTAAAATTGTTCAGTTTTGGGCAGTTTCGTAAAGTACGGGAACAGATCTAAAATTGAAAACCTGAAAAACAAAATTGCCATAAAACTTCTCAAAACGTAATTTTTCGGCACAAACTGACTCAAGTCCTATAGCAATACATAGGTAACTAAATACTTGCCAAATGAGAGAGTTCAAATGTTCTATGGCGTCTAGAAACTACTTCCCCCACCTACATGCAATGTATTTTCTCTCAGCAATTAGAAAATATTTTTTATTTGGAGTATTTATTATGGGTTGTTGAAACAAAGCGCTGAGCATTTCTATTAAAAATAAATTGATCAAATTAATATCGAAGTAAACAACGTCCAAAAAATATGGGACCTAATTTTTCCTCAACAATACTTTACAGTTTTATTTTATTTGTGTTTAATCTTTTACCCTTTTGTTGAAGGTTTTTGTAGTATTGCCGTCGTTGTGGTTTTCGAGCAAAATGGGAAGTCATTCATAAAATCAATTTGGTCTCTCCGAAACTAAGTACCGACATACGTTCATTAAATTGTTCATTTGGAAAAAAATTTACCAAAAAAAAAAAAAGGTTTTCAATTTTTCGTTGTGATTTTCATCCTTCAGTTGTCGCTCAATATTACGATACCGACGTTAATAAGGCCTACGTTATACGTGGCAACGCTGCTGTGCTTAAATGCGAGATACCCTCGTTCGTTGCCGATTTCGTTAGCGTTGTCTCCTGGCATACCGATCAAAACGAAGATTTTATGCCGGGTACCGAATATGGTTGGTTTGAGAGATAATTCTTTTAATGGTTGGTTTACCCCTGTAACAGTGTTCCCGATAACTACAATGTATTTCCTTTTATTTACTTGAAATTATTTTTAATATATATTCTGAACTTTGTTTTGTTTTGATTTTTATTTGTTGTTGTTGTTGTTGTTCTTCTTTCAAATAGTCACTTAAATCGGAGGTCTTTCGGTTTTTTTTTTCTCAAAGAATTCCTTAAACGAAGAAGGGCCATTGAACTTGTTTGTCTCTGGGTATCTTTGAAATTATATAATCTCTACATGAGAATTAAGTAGTGAAAATTCCCAGTTTTCTTTTGTATTTGTGAAATTATGATGCTTATCATAATGCTCGCGTCTGATATAATTATTAAATGTGCTCTTGCTGTTGTGTAATTGAAGGCAATTTTCGTATGCGACGGCCTTGTATGCCTCCCGAGATCACGTCATAACGTGTCAGAATGTTGCACTGGCATGCAATTGCTCCGATTAACGCCCATATCCATTTCCGTTTCCATTGCCACCGTTCGGTATAGCTGTTCTCTCATGCCTCTTGTGGGTATAGCCAACATACATACCATACTCTCTGGTCTAGGGCATTTATGTTTGGCACTTTTCCTCTTGAAATCGCAATGAAATTATAAAGTTAAAAGACGACGCTTGAGTGCCTTTTCCCACGTCCAAGAGAGTTCTTCTGGTTTTTTTTTTTGTTTTTTTTTTTTTTCACCGCCGAAATGGGTGTCAAACTGTCATGAGTCATGACAATAAAAAGGGTGAACATCAACAATTTCGGTTATCCTCGAATTTATTTTTTCGCTTGTATTTAAAAGTATAAAAATTGTATGTTTTGCTTCATTTTTTGTTGTTATTTTGTTTGTTTCATTGGTCAGTCGTACAGCAATTTTACGAATCCGAAGTTAACAATGAGTATGTCATTCGTGGTAATGCGGCGGTACTTAAATGTTCCATTCCATCGTTCGTAGCTGATTTTGTACAAGTTATTTCATGGCAGGATGAGTCTGGGGAGCTGTACGCGACGTTGGATGAGCAACAGAAACAGGGCACCGGTAGCGTGCGAACGAAAAATTTTATTTTATAAAATGAATGCAGAAAAACCAAAAAAAAAAAAAAAAAAAACATTTACAAAATCTTGTTCCTTTCCCATGAGTTCCCCATACAATTTATACATTTATACTTTTTTTTCCAATAATTTTATTCTTCAAATTTTCGCTTATTTATTATTATTAACAACAACAACAACAAATAGTTGTTAACCAGTATTACGAAGCCGAGGTCGTTTCCGAGTATGTTATCAATGGAAATACAGCCGTTCTTAAGTGCACAATTCCTAGTTTCGTTGCGGATTTCCTTCGAGTTGAAGCCTGGTTAGCCAGCGATGGTACTGAATATTTGCCCGCAAAAGAATTCGGTACAAAAACTAAAACAAAAAAATAAAAATTCTAAGCTTAAAACCTTAATATAATATCCGTTTCATTTCCATTTCCATTTCCAGTTCCATTTCAACATTTTTTTTTCCATTTTATTGACGTGTTTCAATTTGCTTTTTTCCTTAGTCGTTAATCAGTATTATGGTGCGGATATTTTGATGGAATATGTTATCAAAGGCAACGCTGCTGTTTTAAAATGTTCGATTCCATCGTTTGTTGCGGATTTTGTGCGCGTTGAGTCGTGGATCGATGAAGAGGGCACCGAGTTGCGTCACTCCGATAACTACGGTGCGAAAGCATTACTCAAAAAGCAGATCGATTGAGCTCTCGAAATCCTTGATATCCTTCATACCAAAATTATCGCCTTAGTTTATACTTTATTTTTTTTTTTTTTGCTTTCTTTAGATTTTTTGTATTTGTGTTTGTGTTTGAAAGATGTTCTTTTTTTCCCGTACTTTTCGCAGTCGTAAATCAATTCTATGAAGCGGAAATCATGACTGAATATGTTATCAAAGGCAATGCTGCGGTTTTGAAGTGTTCCATTCCATCGTTCGTTGCCGATTTTGTGCGCGTTGAGTCGTGGATTGACGAGGAGGGAGATGTATTGAGTTTCTCTGAAAATTATGGTGCGATGTCCTTTTTTTTTTTTACTATGTGTTTTTTTTTTTTAGAAGACAACATTACTGTAGCCTATTCCATTCCCAAGTCAGTCCTCCAAAGAAAAATAACATTTCTTTTAAATGTTTCTCAATTTTATTTATTTTTTTTTTAAATCATTTTCTTTTATTTATCATAGTTGTCTCGCAGTTTTATATCACTGAAGCTGAAAACGAGTACGTTATCAAGGGTAACGCAGCGGTCGTGAAGTGTAAAATTCCATCTTTTGTCGCTGATTTTGTGCAAATAGAAGCATGGGTTGACGAAGAGGGCGTTGAGCTATGGCGAGATAATTCGTCTTATGGTACAAATTTTTGCTCGTAGACTTCAATTAAGTCGTTACAAAAAAAAAGAAGAAAAACAAAAAACCCTTGCATAGTCATCCCATTAAAAATTTCCTAGTCTCTTTTATTTATTCATACATATATGATTTTGTTTGTTTGTTGGCTTTTATTCAATTATTTCATTTGAATTGAATTGTATTCCACTTTCTCTAGTTGTCATTCAAACGTATGAATCTGAGGCAGATAATGAGTATGTTATACGTGGAAATTCTGTTGTCATGAAATGCGAGATACCTTCTTATGTTGCCGATTTCGTTTTTGTCGATCTCTGGATGGACTCTGAGGGCCAGCATTATTATCCGGGTGGTGATCAGGAAATTGGTAGTGGAGAACATTTCTATATGAATGAAATAAATTGTTCTAGTAGTGGATCTTTGCCTTTCCCTTCATACATATTGTGTTTTAATAATTTGATAATTTTTCTTTGGTCAATTTTCTTTAATAATTTTAAAGCTTATACTAAATATGTTTAACCTTCTTTTTTTTTTTTTGGTCATTAAATTGAAACAGTTGTACATCAGGCTTATCAGACACGTGTCATCGACGAGTTTGTTCTGCGAGGAAATTCGGCAACTCTTAAATGTCTAGTTCCCTCATTTGTTGCGGATTTTATTGAAGTGGTCGCTTGGGTCGATGAAGAGAATTTGGAAATCGTGCGTCCCAGAGAGGACGAGTCTGTCGGTAAAAGAGAAGGATACATTCTGGTTATACTTATTAGGAAATATTAAGTAATGTAGTCATCATAATAAAAGGGGATATTCATTCATTCCAGTCAATTTCTATTCTGCATCCATTCTCTTTTTTTTTATTTTTGTTATTATGTTCCTTATCCTTTCATAGACCAAATCTCTGAAATGAAATTCGAAATTGGATCGACGTTGATGATTTCAATCAATAGATACTTAGTTCGGACTTGTATACAAAAACTGAATTTTAGCCCCGTTAATGTGCTGCAACGCTCCTCGTTTTTGTTTTTTCCAGTTGTCAATCAATTTTTCGAGTCCCAAGTCTACGATGAATATGTCATAAAGGGTAATTCCGCGATATTCAAATGCCAGACCCCATCATTTGTAGCAGATCATTTAGAAGTTACCGATTGGGTCGACACGGAAGATGGTGTCTATACGAAAAAATCACACGGGTATTCATTTCATTGCTATCGAATAATTTCCTTTCGAAAAATTATGGGGGATTTTCCTTGCTTTCCTTTCATTCGTTCGTAAAAAAAAAAAAAAAACCAGTATATATACGGATATGTGATTGTTTTCCATTTCCCGGGGAAATGAATTCCACTCCCAAATTGATGTGATTTATTTCATTTACCAAGATTTTAATCACTCAATTTAGAAAATTCATTGCCCGAGGTAATTCAAAATTACCCAAATGTGGGTAAAGGGAATTAATTTCTCCGTGAAAAGGAAAAAAAAAAAAACAATCACCTACCTGATAATGTATATACGTATATACAATAATATTATTATTTTTTTTAGTTTCGTTTCTTTTATTTGATTTTTTTCACATACAAATTATTTCGCTAATCTTTCGCTAAAAGGGCCTTAATTTTTTGTTTTGCAGTTGTACCACAGTCGTATACTGTAAATGTCATGGATGAGGCAGTTTTGCGTGGCAATAGCGCGATTGTGAAATGTCATATACCCAGTTTTGTTGCGGATTTTATTTCGGTTGCTTCGTGGGTTGACGACGAAGAGCGTGAAATTTTCAGCAACGATTTCAATTCGGCTTCGGCTTCTAGTGATAACGAACGATTTAAGATTGGTAATTTGTTTCAATGGAATTTGTTCCTATTTTTTTTTTCTTTCTATAAGTATCTACAATTGTTTTATTCGTTACTGCCTTCACATTTGTATTCAATCCGCAAAATCCGCAATTAACAATTCGTTTCTGTTTATTCTTCATCTTCTTAGTTTATGGGGTCTCGCACGGCTCTTCGAGGGGGTTCGACTTCGCTTAGGTGGTCTAGATTGAAAAGGATTGTCGATAGGATATTTACTTAATTTAATTACTTAACTTTTATTTTTTATTATTTTTATTTGTCCAATCCATTTGTCATTTTCTTTTATTTTATCTCTTATTATTTTTTTTTTGCGTTCGTTTTCAAATACTTAACTCATTTATGATTTTATTACTTTCTGATTTTTCCCATTATCTATCCTATCCCAACCATCCAAAAGCCATTCCTGGCTTGCCCCGACACCACAAAATCCCCCTTCATGTAGTTCGTTTTTTCTTCGTCTTCTTATAATCAATTTATATAAGGATAACAAAAATGCTAATGAACTAACTTTATTTTGGGTACAAAAATTATGTATAATGCTTAATTTTTTTTTGAATAATATGGACCTGTGTATTATAACTATGCTAAATGCTAAATATGAATAATTTCTTAAAATGTTTATTACCGAAAAACGTTTGAAAAAACAACAACAACAAAAAATGATGGCTTTTTTCGCACCAATTGTGAAAATAATTTTGTCAAGTACTTTTGTATACATAAGTACACATTTATGTATATACAAAAAAATTAGCATTTTTGTTAGAATTTTGCATGTTTCATTGAAAATGATAGAACTAAAGCATGTAAATGGAGTTTTCATAGCCCACAGAGCATTCAAATTTTGAAAAGCACTCTAACTGCATAAAAAATTCCACTGCTTAAAAAAAAAAACACTAGAATTTCGCAATAATCTGAAAATAAATTCAAATGAAAACTCCATTTAAACCGAGATGAAAAGTAATAAGCTTACAACTTTCAACGGGAAAATTTTTGAGCCCGATTCGTCATTCAAATCTGTACAAAGCGTTTTTTATAATTGACTATCCTTGATTCAGTCAGTACAGTGCTTAAGCTCATTACTTTTTATTAACAAATTCTATTCACTAATGTACATAATTATGTGCTCTATTTGTATAAAATGAAATGTAAGTACATATGTATTTAATGAAATGTATGTGTAAAAACAACTTTTTAAGCCCCTGTAGCAAGCGGAAGGTAGTGCAACTCTTGGTTCAACCTTCATCGTATACCAGGCCCGTGCGCATGGGCGGTGTTTTGGGGGTTCTAACCCCCCTAGGATTCGATTAGTAACACAGCGTAACGTAACGATAACATACATACTTGAGTTAAAACCACCACACCATGAGTGGTGCACGAGCCTGTCATATACACTATATACAGTAGATTCCAAAGTCCAGCCAAAGCCAAGTATCACAAAAGTTAATACATAGTTGGGAAAAGTAAATCGAAATTTTGCTCCCATGAAAATCCTACTTCTATAGTTTTTCAAATTTTCTCGCTATGCTTTGCGGGATTTTCGCGGTACACACACACTTAAACGAAAGCAAATTCTTTTTCCTTAGGCTGAAAACACACCAAAGCCAACAAAACGTTATTTCATGTCGAATTCGACAAAAGTATATTGCTTCTTATCTAGCAACACACACGGAGTACGACACAACATTTTGTTGGTCAACGCATTTGTTCGAACGCCGTTCATATATGGCACTCCATACAGCTAACCCACACCGGACTCAACAAAACGTTGCGAACGCTTGTCGACGTCGATAATCTCATGTAAGCTTACGGCGCAACGCACACTGAAAACGACACGAGCAAAACAGAAGCTTCGACAAAAAAGCATGCAGAAAGCTGTTGGCTTGGATTTTGTTTGAGCTCCACAAATTTGTTGGCGTTGGTGTGGGTTATGTCGAAAAGCGTTTTTTTGCTGTGCGTCAAAAAAACGTTTTGTTGGCTTTGGTGTGTTTTCAGCCTTAGGCAAAATTTTGTTCATCGCACCCATCGAGGTAACGGAACATTTTGCGGTCACTAGTTGCCACAATATAATATTTAGCAACCAATATTCGAATGAAAAAAATGATCAAATTAAGGTACTTGATGCAAATACCTTTTTACTGTTTTCACGTTCGCCTCTTAAGTCTTGGCGCTATCTCTCTCGCTTTTAAGAACAGAACTGTCTGCGCAAAGACTTAAGACGCGAACGTGAAAAGAGTAATAAAAATCGGACGTAATTAATAAAAAGCCTCAAAGGACTACCTAGTTTGAAGCACTCATATCTTGATCAATTATTCGAAAAAGATGATTTATGAAAGCAAGGCAATATTCCTGGGGGGTGTTAGAATCCCCCAAAACCCTCGCCTATGCGCACGGGCCTGGTCAGCGTATAAGATTTATTTTAAAAATGATGAGTTATATTTTAATCGGTACCTACCTATACTTTGCTTGAAACAAAACTTCAAAGAGGTTACTCTTAGTCAGTCACAAACGAGCGGCCACTACTGCCGTCACTGTGAGAGCGAGTGCGCCTCCCGCATACTGTTTTCCGAGTCGTGGAACTATCGCCTATGGGTGTTGGAAGTATTTCTAACGTAAATATATTTTTACTGGCTTTTTTTCGCTTTATAGGCCTTATTAGAGCATAGGCTTTATTTGTATCAAGTACCTGAGTCTCGCTTTTTTTTTTGCTATGGGTATAAATACGTATGAGGTTTTAGCCAAATTTTATGGCTTTCTGGCTTCAAAATGGGGGAGTGACTTAACCCTTTTTTTTGGCGAATGTTGCTTTAAAGGTACAAAATTATAATAAATTTGTTGTTGTCGGACAAAATTGGGTTAAAATATAAATTCTTTCACTTCTTGGATCCGGATGATTTTGAGAAGATTGTTTCCCTACAATCTTTAAGTTAATTTTTCAGAACAGTTAACGATCCTCGGGACAAATAGATTAACTTTTCAGGGAGTCTACTGTATATATGTATGTACATTAGGGCGGGTCGATTCATTTTCGCAAAAATGGTAGGTATAGCAAAATCGATAAGTTGTGACGATAAGTTTTAATTGGAATTGTTTTTTTTCACATTTTTTTTTCCAATGAAAACTTATCGTCATTGTCAAATTTTGAGGTCAATTTGCGCCGAACGGGGATTCATTTTAGGGCCATAGTTTCTGAGCGAAATTTTCTTCGAATTTTCCGTAGATTACGATTTTTGATTTTTTCCCACCCATATAAATCGGCCCGCCCTAATATACATGCAGAGCTTTTTAAGTGAACATTTAACTTGTGCAAATGTATGGTGCAAACTGCACTTTTGCTTCCCTGCTCGTATTCTATGATGACTTCTGCAGAATTTCATATAGACGGGGATATAGAAAAGAACTGGTACTAGTGGCTTTTGCATTAGTATAGAGCTTGTAAATCACTAATATCACTTGCTACAGGAAAGGAACAATATAAAAAGTTGTGCTTGAAGTAATACTTACTCACAAAACTTCACTTTGCTTTAAGCTTAAAAATGTTTTTCAAAACAAATAAGTTTTTTTTTTTTAACTATAAGGACAATTAATCTCAATTAATTTGCTGTACATTATTGTTTTTTCGAGATTTATTTTTTAACAAAAATAATTTTTTTTTTTTTTTTTTTTTACTAATAGAGCACATAAGATTTGCATGCCCCTAACCGTAAAAACAGAGAAAGGGGGAGAGAGAAAGAGAGATTTTTTATGAGGAAATAATTTTTAACAATTAATAAAACAAGCCTTTAGAAAAAACAGTCGAGTCTGGAATGTTTAAGTTCCAGATAGTGTGGACACTTCGGTGGTTCGAGCACACGAACCGAGGCTTCTGCAACAGGTTGCGCTGGTGTCCTAACTTTTCGCCCGAAGGCCGTTCAAAAATCATTCTGAGAACACGTAAGAAACGAACGTTAATATTGAATATTTCTCAAAGACTGGGCTTTTTAACAAAATATTTTTTTGAACCTTACATGGAAATTTGTGTATATAATATAAATATGTATGTATATAATAGAAAGCCAATGAAAACAAAAAAAACTTCAACATACAAAGATTGAGTCTCCATAGTTTGAACAATCTGCTTAATATGAACAGGCCTTTCTGAAATTGGTTCATTTTATCCAAAGCAAAGTCGACTGTATTCACCGCAGTTCCGAAATCAAAAGAAATAAGCTCAATAAACTGACTGTAAGTAAAATAAAATTCCTCTCTCTCTCTCTCTCTCACTCACTCACTCGTTAAGAAATTTGTTGCGTTTGTTTTTTTTTTTTTTACCTAAAATAATAAAACTAATCCCCTTTTATATGCTTCGTTTCTTTGTTCAACAATTAGATGGTAAATATCTTGTTTTGCCATCTGGAGAGCTGCATATTCGCGAAGTTGGACCTGAAGATGGGTATAAGAGCTATCAATGCCGCACAAAACACCGTTTGACAGGCGAAACAAGACTGAGTGCAACGAAAGGACGTTTAGTAATTACAGGTAAGTAGTGCATGTTCCCTGTCAATCATTTTCCACTAAGGTAGTCCTGTAAGTTTTCATACCACAAAGGTCAATCATCGTTACAATGCGTTACTTATCTGTCGTCGGCCGGCAAAACGACTCAATTCCACTTTTCTTTTCTGTCTTGCGGAAAATAAAAAATTAAATAAATTTAAATTTATCATTTAAATCATTGATTTAACCAGGAACAGTTGAAGTTATGCTGAATGAATTTTAAATGCTACCTTTGCTGTATGAAAATACTTTCTAATTCCGTGAATATTTGGGTTTTTAGGTCACTAATTTTCCACATTTATTGTGAAAAATTTCGCTAATTGACGCGGTGGCGATAGTTAATATCCAGTCGTTTTGCAACGTACTGTCAGGGCAACAAGATTCTTTTTTTTTTTAATGAAAGCAGACTTATTTTTTGCTACAAAAAAAAAAAAAAAAAAAAAAAAAAAAAAAGGACTTAAGTCGTTTTGCCTGTCAAGCACAGATATACTTATAATTTGATTAATATTAAAACTTATTTGAGGTCGTCCATATATCACGTCATCATACAGAGAAGAGGGTGATGGGGAGGGCGGGGGTACTCGCGAATGATGACGCTTGATGATGAGAGGGAGAAGGGGGCGGGGGTCCATTCGCAATGATCACATCATTATCTTTATCTTATAAAAAAAAACACTATAAAACTATATTTCGAAGAAATTTTATTTCTATTTGCTTGTGAAATAATAAAGGGCTCAAAGATGAGGGGGGAGGGGGGATTTGCTGGATGACGATGAGTACATGATGAGTAAAACATGCTGACGTAATATATGGACGGCCCGTTTTTTGTGTTCCTCAAATCACGTGTGCTTTCTCAAGCAAGAAAAAGGACTTTGCCCTTTAAGAAGTTTAAAAAATGGTCGCATTTAAATTCAAATTGAATTTTCAAAAAAAAAAAAAAAAACTAACGCTTATTGACCTTTTTAAAATTAATTTTATTTAATAAATAAATCGATTCAATTACATCCAATCCAGCATAATTGAACAAAAAAAATTTTAAAGTCTTCAAATCTGATTCAAAAAAAAAAAAAAAAAAAATTAGTTCAATTCTGCTGGAACTGGATCGAAGAAGAATACATAAATGCCGCTTTTGCAATAGATCAAAGAAGAGTAGTGGTCCTCATGCAGGTTCGCAAATAGCCTTCGGATGATTCGCAAAATTTTTGTTTATTCATATAAAAAATCTATCCTTTTTGGGAAAAAAAGACTTCAACTTCTTTCACCATACTTTTTCTGGTTCATCAAACTTGATTGACTGTATAAAGTGACCTATCCACATTCGAGCATGCTCGTGCGAGCGGCTCGGCTCGATGCAATGCTCGATCGTAAGTGGTGATGCTGGCGAGCCAATTCATTAACCAACATCACCTCATACGATCGAGCATTGCATCGAGCCGAGCCGCTCGAACGAGCATGCTCGAATGTGGATTAACCACTTAAGTCAGCCCGAATCTGTTTTGCGCAAAAAACTTCCTTCGTTTTGCGAAGCAAAAAACCAATGGGAAAGTTTGTCACGCTTCGTAAAATTTCTTCCATGCAAATTTTGGACACATCATTTCCCATTTCGCAAAGTTTCTCGTTTCGTAAAATTTGCGAACCTGCATGAGGACCACTAGTGACAATTTTGGTTTTTAAATCAGAAAAATGTTACTGTTTTTTCGGAATTATCTATTGGTGTATCTATTCAAAGTTGATTGTAATGAAAGCAACTACAAATTGATGGCTTATGGCGAATAACGTTGTAACTGAAATTTCCAGGAAAACCGGGGCTTATCGAATTCACTTTCTATTTGTTCTACCAGATCATATATTTAAAAAAAAAAAAAAACTTAAACAAGTGAAACTTTAAAAAAAAGCATAAATGTTTTTTTTTCAATAGTATATTTTTTTTACGCTTGAAAAAAAAGCAATAACAAACAATCTTCTAACCTTTTAAAAACGTTTTTAACCCCTCTGAATGATAACAATTTGGTTGCTTACAACGTTATTCACGCCAATCGTAAAATTCCCACTGTCACATTGCAATTCGGGCTTAAAAGTGATTATATTTATTTTAAATATTTCATTTAAAATGATCAGAAATTTTATATACTTACATATATGTACATATATATTTTTTAATTTCACTTTAAATGAACAATTCATGGTCTTTCTCCGTAAGGCAGACGAAATACTGCTGGACGATTGCACGAGAAAAATGTTGCCCAAAAGTACTGAACGTTCATAATGCGAACGTGTTACATACATACGTATGGGCAATTCCATGAACACCGTCCCACCTGTGACACTCACTTTTAAGATTTTAGCTCATTACAATTTAACAAAAAAAAAAAAAAAAATAAATGATTTTCAAGGACTTAAAGTTTCGAAAACGTTTCTCAATATTTACGCAATTTGTTGTCAAAATGGCTGTCACAGGTGCCAAGGGTGCGACCGTTTCTCATGGAGTTACCCATATATTTAAGCAATGTTTTCGTACAATCGTTTCAACAATGTTCCAATCGCCAAATTTAACTTTAATTGAGTTTCAGAATTTCCTCAAATATTCTATCTGAAATCATATTCCTAAAAAATGTAATCGGCAAAGCTCTGCAATTCACTCGATCATACTTATTTAAATATTTAAAAGTACTTACTTGTCTTAATTGTGGGTGAGAAGCGACAGCAAAGGTATTTACAATACAAGACTTTGTTCATAATTGGGTATTTGACACCATTTAAATATTGGAACAAGCCTTAGTTATTCTTAGGGTCGGTAAAATAATTCAACCACAGGTTAGCTTTGTTTTAAAATTAGAAAACCTTATTTTTGACAAAAAAAAAAAAAAAAAAAAAAAAAAAAAAAAATGGAACTAGTTCCAGGCACTTCTTTCGCTTGATGGGATCCTTTGGCAATGAAAGAATCCACTTTACTGGACCTTTCATTCTGGTACATACATATACTTATGTGCAATCCACTTTTGTGAATGATGTGTGTAGGCTTTGGCCGTGATAAAGAAAAGTTAGTGGTCGTGAAGATCGCAATTTTTTTTATTTTTTTTTTTATTTTTTTATTAATTTACTGGCATTTGACGTCGTATTAAACATACACATGTTGACTGTTTAGTAGCGCAGCAATAAAAATATGAATTTGAACAAATTCTAAAGTAAAATACGAAAGATATCCAGGAAAGATTTTGCTTTCCTTATCTTGACTCTATAAGGGTTTGAATGAGACACTTATCCCAAAGTAGTCAAATACCGTATTTTAATAGTATTTATTTATTCTTTCAAACCTATTTCGTATCCCTCAAAGAAATCCCTTCCGGGCCCAATACGCTTGTGCCAACGTTCTTTCCAATGCTCGAAACGGCTCTTAAAGTCACACTAGTATGTCGTCTTTACCAGAGAGCTGCAACGCACACATAATTTTATGTGTAGGCACTGTACACTCGAGTGTATGAAACAGATTTGGTTTGAATCAAACCCCTTAATACAACACTCATATTGATTCGTTTGCGCATGAGTTCAAGACGAGCATGCTGTATGCAAAATCAAGTTCTATTCATACACTCGGTTCGGGCTCGGGTGTTTTCGACTCGTGCATACCCAAGAAACTCGAGTGTATTCTACTTGTTCTGATTTTTTAGCAAGGTTGTTCGAACAGACTCGAGCACACTCAAAGCAGTTCGCTGGTCTCTGTACCGCCCGTACGTTTCTCACCCATAAAAACGAATTGCAGTGACTTAAACTCTCGCAATCTTTAAACGGACTTAATAAAATACATAGTTGTTTTATTTTTTGCTTAACAAATACAAAAATCCTGAAACTCAATTACGAAAAGAAGCGAAACATAATTTTAATTAAAATATTTCAATATCAATCTAGCATTAAGCACTAAGTTAGACGATAACGTATATGAAAATAAATTTAAGCAACAATATTTTGATATTTCTATTTAGGCAAAAGGAAAACAGCAATCAAAAGGATTTTTCGCTTAAAATCCTTTTCTTTGCGCATTTCATTACATTTCGACACAGAATTATTGATCGTTTTTCAAATATTTCAAGCGCCTGTTTGCTCAAAAAATTGTTGCTCCTTAGCCTTGATTGAAAACTGCCTGAATGTTGGGATAGGGTACCCTGTGAATGCGCGGCAAAAAAATCGAAATCCGATTGCACGAAATCGATTTAAATATTTTAATAAGCATTTTTAAATGCATTTTAAAGCAACACTTTGATTGCAAAGGCAAAACTTTTTTTGCATTTCATTTCGATTCTTAAATCAAAATAAATATGTAAACGAACTATTTGACTTGAGCTTGAAAAAAAAAAAAAACAAAACGGAGCGCATCTTAACGATAAATTTTTTTTTTTTTTTTTTTTTGTGTTATGATTGGCCAACTTTTTGAATTGTTGCCAGGTAAGTTAGATATACTTATTCTTGTCGTAGGCGTGAAAAATCCTAATCTCTCTTTTGGTTTTAAAATACTTCATTGATGCTTTTTACAGAACCAGTTGGCAGGGTGTCACCCAAATTTCCAACTATGACGACCAGCAGCAGTTTTACGGCAATGGCTGCACATAGTCTGACCCTACTTTGCCCAGCGCAGGCCTTTCCAGCACCAATGTTTAGGTGATTCTTTATCAAAATGATTTCACGACAAAATACATACATATGTATATGTATGTATATCTCTTTACTTTTGGCACAATAGTCTACTCAGACGCAGTGCCACGGACGGATAACGCTCGTACCCTTCTAGCAATATCTCTTTACTAGAAGGCTCTCGCCCTCTATTGAAAATATCAACTATTTTATACCCTATCTTAACAGAGGTGGTTATCAGGAATTCACTCCGTTAATGTAGTGCCCCCATTCAAGACTTCATATTTAATAAGTATGTACTAGTAAAAAAAAAAAATTCCATTTTATACTCAAAAGAACCAGTCGGAAGTATTGGACCCCGTTTGTTGACTGGAAACGATATTAAAGTTTTGGAATTCGCACAATCAAAACCGGTTACCTTGCTTTGTCCGGCACAGGCTTATCCAGTGCCATTTTTCAGGTACTTATAACCGAAAAAAAAAAAAAATAAAATTAACCCAATAAGGGTATTGTGGAAAGTTCCAAAATAGCATACTCTATCCCAATGTTTCTGGTCATTTAGCTTACATTTGATTTTCTATTAAACTAATTTTTTTTCCCTCCCCATTTCCATTTGGTAGAACCGGTCGGCAGTGTAGGTCCGAAATTAACTTCCGGCGATGAATCGCGAATTGTTAAAACATATCGGAATCAAAGTGCAACATTGCTTTGTCCAGCTCAATCGTATCCCGTTCCATTCTTTAGGTAAATTTTCAAAACTTCTATCTATCTTCGTCCGTACATTGAAATTACTCGAAAACTCTATCCCAACAAATGATTTCAACAAAACGACAACAGAAAAGCCTTTCGATTAAATCTCTCAAAACTCTTTCCTTAGAACCCGTTGGTAGTGTAAGTCCCAAAATCAATGCGAATGAGGAAAACATTAAAATTATGCGAGCACCTTTAAATCGAAGCGTTACACTTCTTTGTCCAGCTCAGGCGTATCCGGTGCCATTTTTTAGGTAAATTTTTCTTTAACAATTTTTTTTTTTTTTATATATTGAAAAACCCTCCAAAAGCCCAACATCAGTCGGTTTGCTGAAAATAAAGCTATTATAATTTGAAAAATTTCAAATTGAAATTCAAGAACCCGTCGGAAGCGTACGTCCCAAAGTGACCAGTGGCGACGATGCTATCAAAATACCCAAAGTAGCATCAACCCAAAGCGCAACTTTATTATGTCCCGCACAGGCCTATCCAGTACCATTCTTTCGGTAAATAACTTCCGTGAAATTGACAATCCGACCGACTACTATCCCAACACGGGTTTTTTTTTTGTTTTTTATCAACAGCAACATCAGCTGATTTCGGTTTTATTTACATATAAAATTTCTCTCCACTCCCACTTAAAACAGAACCCATAGCGAGTGTAGCGCCCCGTCTGACTTCCGGTGACGACTCACGCTCAAATAAAGTTCATAGAAATCAGAGTGTCACTTTACTTTGCCCCGCACAGGCTTATCCAGTACCGATTTTCAGGTGAATAGCATAAAAACCATAGGAGGGTATACCCTAAATTGGGCAGTTTTCTGTGAAGTGTACGGAAATGAAATTCCATTGGTCAAACATTTATCAATTTTAATAGAGCCGGTCGGTAGTGTTAGTCCCAAAATAAATGAAGGCGATGACTATAATCATCGAAAGTCGAAGCTTGGTCATAACTTAAGCTTGCTTTGTCCTGCTCAAGCATATCCGACTCCGTTTTTCAGGTAATAAAAAAAATTTTCACTGAAATATATAATTACATCGATACCCTTGAGTCGAAACTTCAGCGCAGATTTTGTTTTCATAAGCCGAATTATTGCAATTAGACCAATTTGGATCCACTGATCTAAAATAAAAATAAAAAAAAAAGAGAATAAACAAAAACCGTATCACTTGCAGAACCTGTTGCCAGTGTTAGTCCAAAGATAAATGCTGGCGAAGATCTGAAACATGTTAAGGGGAAATACAATCAAAGTCTTAGCATTTTGTGTCCGGCGCAGGCATATCCCCAGCCAGCGTACAGGTAAATGATCAGACTTTCAACTTCCCAACATTCTGGCGGCTTTTTCCTTTTTCGACACGTTCTTTGTCATTAAATATTCCGCTTCTTTATTCGTCTGAAACTCTAGAGCCAGTTGGTAGCGTACGTCCCAAAATTAATGTCCAAGATAAACATCAATTTATAGACGTTATGAGAAGCCATAACTACGCCCTCCTTTGCCTAGCCCAATCATATCCGACACCAGCTTTTAGGTAAGGATAATATTGCAGTAAAACTAATGGAAGAAATGTGATTGAAACAATTTACGAACTTCTTAACATTTCATAAATCCGAACCAGCTATCCCGACAGTCAGATGTTTAATTCATTTTTCCCCCCCATAAATGTTAATAAATATCATTTGATATTTTCGTAGAGCCCGTTGGCAGTGTCAAGCCCAAAATAAACGTTCAAGATAAACTCCAGACACGAGAAATGGCGCATGGTGTGAGCTTTGCGCTACTGTGTCCAGCACAGGCCTATCCGATGCCCGCTTTTAGGTATACCTACATTTTCGATATCGAACAGCTCAACGCACTGATACTTAGTTACATAAGTAGTTGCAAAAACGACCTTAGTCGAACATTATGAAGCAGGGAGTCGTGCTGTGTTATAAGTACATACAAGTATATACATATATGTATGTAGATCATCCCAACATTCGGGTGAAATTTATGAACTTCCTATTATAACATTGGCAATGCTTTCAGAGCCCATTGGTAGTGTCCCACCGAAAGTCAGTGTTGCGGATGAACTATCAAACTCTCGCTCAAGTCTTGGTGAAAGCTTAAACTTGAATTGTCCAGCACAGTCATATCCGATTCCAGCATATAGGTAAACCATTATCTGAGCTCCATATCATCCCAACATTCAGTGCTGGCTATTCAAATTGCCTATGCGATCAAACTTTCTGACCAAGTATTACTCATTTTTATTGACTAGAACCTGTTGGAAGTGTTCCACCAAAATTGAATTTATTAGAAAAAGTGCGTACGATGCAAGTTGAAATAGGACAAGAATATGCAATGCAGTGTCCTGGCCAAGCTTATCCAGTGCCGTTTGTAAGGTAAAGAAAAACAATTTTTTTTTTTTTTTTTTTTGAAGTCGTATTCTAGTCGAACTTTCAGGCAGTTGATCGACTCGTTGTTTGGTTTTTGTATGATTTTCTTTTCTCCATTTCCAGAACCCGTTGGCTCGGTGCCACCGAAAATTACAAATCTTCACGATAAGTTCCAAGTTGTTCAAGCTCGAGGAAATCAGAGCTTTGCCATGCAATGTCCTGGTCAAGCTTATCCAGTTCCTTTTGTTAGGTTAGTTAACAGTCTTCGAAGGGAGCATTCCTTCCCAACATTCCCCGAATTTTCTCTCAAAAATCGAAAATCAAAAATCAAAAATCAACATTTCAATATTTCAATTCATTGAATTCTAGAGCCCATTGGACATGTTGCACCAAAAGTAGATGCTCGCGATGAGTTCACATTTTCCCGCGCTCGTTCGCATACGGATAAGGCGCTCATTTGTCCAGCACAGTCATATCCGGTGCCTGTGTTTAGGTATCTAATCCTTTTTCCGAACAAAAAGACAAAAAAAAAAAAAAATATTCGCTGTGGTAGCGACCCTTCACAGGCCGTTTTCAATTTCCGGTGACTCCATTTAGGTCCTTACAAATAATTTTTTTTTTTTTTTTTAGAGCCCGTTGGAAGTGTAGCGCCCAAAGTTGACATTAAAGATGAAATCAATTATGCGCGTGCTTTAATGAATCAAAGCTTTGCTTTGATTTGTCCTGCCCAATCTTATCCAGTGCCGGTGTTTAAGTAAGTGGCCAGCATATTTCGACCGTCAGGCAGTTTTTAAATCCAATCGCATCACATAAATTCTCATTTGACTCGAAACATACATGCATACATACATATTTCAGAGCCTGTTGGTAGTGTTGCGCCCAAGGTCGATGTGAAAGATCGCATTAATTGGATCGATAGGCCAAAAGGACGTACGTTCAATTTGCTCTGTCCCGCACAATCGTTCCCAATGCCTGCATATAGGTTGGTTTTGACAAGAGTGTAATCCAAAAATGCTTTATCATAGTTAAGATCTCCTCTATAACGAATTTCTCTCGATTGCAAATCTTCTCAAGACTTTCTCGCTACATTTTTAGTGCTTTTTTTCTCTCCTTCTAAGGAATTCTCTCTATAAAGAATTGTTTTCGGTCCCTTGAAATTCCTCTGCAGCAATTAAATGGTTTCGGTGTAAAAAAAAACGACCAGCCCTAGGTGAGTCCATATTGGACAGACCCCAAATTTATATGAAACGCGACCGTTCCTGGGTTAACCTCTATCGGACTCACCCTCGTCTAGAACCAAAATGCGCGTAGTTCAGTGAGATCGTTTAAACTTCAGTAAGAAGTTTTTGCTTTATTTGATAGGTAGAGAAAATACATTTCAATAAGGCGTGCAAATAAATCCTAAAAAAAAAAAATTCACCCTCATTCAAAGACAAAAGGACTCACTCGTAACCAATTCCACACGCTTTGAAAAGGTACCGGTTATTTTTCAATGACAGCCCCATGTTAATAGAGGTGAGTTCAATGTATGGAAAGGCGACCGGTACGGCCCTTTTTAAGACAGAGTCTCGGTCGACCCAGGACCGCTCCCATTTACTATAGGGTCGCTATAGAGAGTTTCGACTGTATAACCCAACGGGAAAATACGTAATACATGAACTTTGTAATTTAATGATTCATTTATAAGTTCAAAGAAATGGAACTATGCATTACCAGGTTATCGGAATTGGAAAGGAGTAGAAGATTTTTGTTATATTTTCTACCAACAACAACCAAATTGACATGTGCTTACAGTTTCAATTACAATGGTAATGCACGATTTTCCTAGGACATCGCTGTACAAAAATTCATTGCTAACGTAATGGGTAGTTATGTTGAATGTATAACTTACTTTGCTTACCTTTTCCCGTTGGGAACTAATACAGCTTATTCATTAACAATGAGGCTTATTGTTAAGTGCGGATTTTGGCGTTTCTCACAGATAAGATTTACTTGTTCGATAGACTTCTGCAGATATTTATATTTATCTTATCTTCAAGTTCTATTTTTAACATTTCGCCAGAATGATTGCAATTATAAAACCAAATTTTGGGTACTCTAACCAACATCAAAGCGTTCATTTCTTTTCTTATTTTTCATTGTATTGAAAACCACTGCAAAAAATGCTCAATTTTCAGAACCTGTCGGCTCCGTTGCCCCAAAAGTCGATATGAATGATAAGCTAGGATTTGCCGTACATAAATACAATAGTTCTTTGAGCATAATTTGCCCTGCACAGGGTTATCCGATGCCCGCTTTTAGGTATGATAATTTTCTTTAAATCCAAAATACCCTTGTGCCCAACAAGAAACATCTCCCCAAATTCCCCATTCTAGAATAAATATTTTGTTCACTTTTGAAATAATTTCTTTTAGAGCCTGTTGGATCAGTTGGACCAAAAGTGAATATAATCGATAAAGTCAATATCGCTTTTAAGCAATTGAACAGTTCGTTGAGTTTGCTTTGCCCAGCTCAAGCTTATCCGATGCCAGCTTTTAGGTACGTTGTGCCCTTTAAGCGCTATGTTTTACTGCTAACAATTCTTACTTGTGTCCCAATACACGAGAAAGACGGTTCGATTTCAAGAAGGATATCCGAACAATCAGACAGTTTCATGAATTTTTCTTGCTAGCCTAGTCTAGTTAAGTCTTGCTTTCGTCAAGTAAATTATTTGAATTCTCTCTATCTGTTAGAACCCGTCGGCTCCGTAGCGCCAAAAGTGGATATCAATGACAAAGTGAAAATTGCAATCAACAGTTTGAGTAGCTCATTAAGTTTAATTTGTCCTGCTCAAGGTTATCCGATGCCGGCTTTTAGGTAAATAAGCTTTTTTCGCACTCATTACAGCTGAAAAAAAAAAAGAAAATTCCGCAAGAAGGTTTTAGGAGAATCCATTTAGCCGGAGACTAGCTTTTCAAGCTTTTACTTCTGTAATGATAAGAATTAAATATTTCAATATCAGTTCTCTAAAAAAGTTAAGATATGATGTTTGAAAGACCATCAACTTTAATAATTTTCATCCTTCTTCTTAAAACCCTTTGGCTCCGTTGCTCCAAAAGTAGAGGTAAAAGATAGGAATATTTGTTGGTGAGCTAAATAATTCTTTGGGCTTCAATTTATCCAGCACAATCGTATCCTGCAGCAGCTTAAAGTTAAAATTAATATTTCGAATAAAATATTTCATTTAAGTGGACCACTAAATCAACATTCAGGACTCAAATATTGAAGATAAATTACCGACGTCAATTTTTAATTTTCTTTTAGAACCTGTCGGCTCTGTACCGCCCAAAGTTGAAATCAAAGATAAAGCTGGAATATTTATGGGAAGTCTGAATAGGCCCTTAGCCTTGTTGTGTCCAGCACAGTCATATCCAGTGCCTGCTTATAGGTACATACATACATATAATAAAGAACTTAAGCAACCCCCTCCCAACATTCGAACAATTATTCAAAGTCTAAAAAAAATATACGTAATCACCTAAAAAAAATTTTTTTTTTTAGAGCCTGTCGGTAGCGTTTCTCCCAAAGTCAATAAAAATGATGAGTTCAGTCATGACAGAATTACAGAAAATTACCACAATTGCTCTCAAATGTCCTGCGCAATCTTATCCAGTACCATTCTATAGGTAGGAATGAAGTTCCTCAAAAGCTCCAATGAATTTTAGAATTTTAGAATTTTAGTACCCCAACAAATTACGACATTCAGGCATAAGGTGGTGGTACCTATGATACCTCTACACAAACTATATAATATTAAAAAAAAAAAAAAAATTTCCAGAACCCGTTGGGAGTGTTGCTCCTCGTGTTAATAAAAAGGATGGCTACAGCCATGATAGCATTAAATTCGGAAAAAGTATTGCCCTAATGTGTCCAGCTCAATCGTATCCGGTGCCATTTTATAGGTGCGCTTAAAATTCTTTTACATACCACAAATTTCCATTTCCACCTCCAAGACTCGTACAACATTCAGGCAACATTTTTTTTTTTTTTTTTTTTTTTTTACTAACCCTTTAGTTGTGACTTTTGTTTTTCGTTCTATTTAAGAACCCATGGGAAGTGTGGCTCCAAAAGTGAGCATAACCGAACAACTTCAAAAAGCTGCCGTTAACTTGAACTCAAGTCTAGCACTTCTTTGTCCTGCTCAGTCGTATCCAGTGCCATTTTACAGGTGATTTTCATAGATAGGTAGTTCATTGCTCGAGTTTCCGAAAGGAAGAAGAACCTTCAAAGTGTAATCGCGTGCAATGGAGAGTTCGAAAGGACGGAGAAAAGTTTCTTAAATGCCACAAAGTGGTGACACCAACCACCCAGCCCCACTCCCATTTTAAGCAGTTTTCATTCGAGTTCATTGAGTTCAATGAATTTGTTTTATTTCTTCTGACAAATTTCGATTTTAGAACCCGTCGGCAGTGTTGCGCCGAAAATAAGTGTTGGTGAACGGCGTAAGGATGCTGAAGCCGAAATGAACAGGACATTGTGCATTTTCTGTCCGGCACAATCGTATCCGGTTCCGTTCTATAGGTGTGTTTTATCGGGAGCAGGCATCATGAATCATCTTACATTGCTTCGAATTTTCGTATAAATCTACTAGATATAAGAATAACGAATAGAGAATTCGCATTACTCTGTCGTTTCGTTTAAAGCCGATCTCTTGATTAATCGATTTGCATTAATCGTAAATTCCCTTGACCCTTCAGGCAGTTTGCAGTTTCAAAGTTTTAAAGCTCTTATACTTTTTTTTTTTGTTTCAATGTCTAAATAACCCGCAACTTTTCTTCAGAACCTGTTGCCAGTGTTGCGCCAAAAATTAATCTTATAAATCGTCGTAATGATGCCGAAGCTGCTGCTGGGGATACGTTAAGTCTATTCTGTCCCGCACAATCGTATCCGGTTCCACTTTTTCGGTAAAAGAGTTCTGCATTCAATGGAAACGAATTCAGGGATTTACCGAATATATCAAGTCGTCCCCTCAGAAAACGACTGTCGTATGTCCCATAAGAGATACATGCGACATACGACAGTCGTTTTCTGAGGGGACGAAGTGTCGATGAGAAAATTGCCGTCGCTTTTCAGTGAAAAAGTTTTAGGCTTTTCGAATTCCTTTTGTGAGGTTCTTTTTGTTCGTTGAAGAATGCCTCTATCAGGATATTAGCCCCATCTCGACCTCAAGGCAGTTTTCTTCATACTTCGTCTTATAATATTCGCTTTGACAAAATTTCAGAGCCCGTTGGATCTGTGCCTCCGAAAATTTCGAACTTCAATGATAAATTTCAAGCGGTTCAAGCAACATTTAATAAAAGCTTTGCTATGCAATGTCCTGGACAAGCTTATCCTGTACCCTTTGTGAGGTTAGTTTCCACAGACGATCGATATTCAAACAACACAATGGAGTCAGTGTAGGCGGTTTCTGCTCTCGGAGACCGTTTTTCGCTTCATTTGTAGGATAAAGCGTGGGAATTTTTATTGAAAAGGAAACTACAACTAGTACGCAAGAGTAGCGTAGTGCCCTTGCCAGTTTAGGGCAATTAGCCCTTAAATTCAAAGACATTTAAGATCTTCAGTGTAGTCTTAGGGCGGAAAATCGGGATGGAAAATTTTTTATGGGACCTCAAAGTACCAAGTTTATGTTTTTAGAAGCATTCAAAATCAAATTTTAGAGAATTTATGCCTTATTTTGAAACCATCAGGGGAATATTCCCTTTAAAAAAAACTGGCAACAGTGATCCTTTCAATGATCCTTCGACGAGTGCTTGAAGTTGTTCAGAATAGTTTTTATGTAAAAATGGCCACATTCAGACAGTTCTATTCAAGTTGATAAAAAAAAAAAAAAAAGGTATATAAAGGAAGTCCCTCAGATTCTACGAAAAGCATCTTTCAGAGCCTGTTGGAAGTGTTGCTCCGAAAATAAGCGTTGAAAATCGTTTGAAAAATGCTGAAGCAAGCCTGGGAAATAGCTTCCCATTGTTTTGTCCAGCCCAATCATATCCAGTTCCATTTTTTAGGTAATTATTTCCGTAACTCAATCGAAGCTACATAATTATGGATAACTTAAGACAACGAATGATTCCATTTAACCGATTTCCGTCGACTTCCGCGCACACCTTTGCCACATAATTCACCCTGCGAAGCGTTCATAAAACGTATCTCTCGAAATTGAGAATACCTTTTAAAAGAGAAATCCATTCTCGCAGCACCTGTTCAAGCGCTGAATCCAAAATCGAATGCTAATGAGATGCGCCCGATTTGGTCAAGCGACGCACGAAAGATGCGCGATGTGAGACTGGCCTGTCCGTGCATTCCACTCACATCCATTGACCATTTTAGAACAATCATATGAGCAATAATAAATATAATAAAGGCACAGTAAAAACGTAATAAGGTACAAAATCCCAACACAAAAGCAGGCAGGTGTTTTTGGTTTTTTTTTTTTTTTTTTTGCTTCTCTTGCAAAAGTTTGTGTCTTAATTCACAGAGCCCGTTGGTAGTGTGGCCCCGAAATTAACCTCCGGAGATAAGACTAGAAATGTAGATATATATTACTCATCGAGTGTAACGCTACTTTGTCCCGCTCAAGCATTTCCAGTGCCATTTTTTAGGTAATCATTGCAGGATTGAAAGATTGTTTCAATATTCGAAATCTCTTTTGTCGGATTCCTGATTCCTACATTCAGAGGCAGTTTTTTCTTTTAATCCCATGAATTCCGATATTTTGTATAGTTGATTATGAAGAAATGAAATCATTTATTTAGAACCCGTAAGCAGCACGGTACCAAAAGTTGCATCACTCTCGAAGTTCGATGTTAAATTGTTTGCTAGCAATACAACCGTTGCACTTTTATGCCCAGCTCAGGGATATCCAGTGCCGTTTTACAGGTGAAATTATTTTTTTTCTTCTTTTTTTTCAAATATATAATGTATAAGAGTCAATGAAAAGTCGATGACGTCCCCATGCCCAACATTCAATATCGACGATCACGTGAAGAAAAACTAGTAATCGCAATTGTACATATTTCCCCTTATTAGAGCCCGTTTCAAGCACAGCACCCAAAGTGCCACCGGTCAGTGCACGCCCATTAAGTGTAATACGAAATTCGACAATATCAATTTTATGCCCTGCACAGGGCTATCCGGCACCCCAATTCCGGTAAGTTTCCCAACAATTTGGCAGTTATCAAGCGTAGAAATTCCGCTGTAGAAATAATCCGTCGATGAAAAAATTTTGAAACATTTGAACATTTTCAGAGCCCGTCTCCAGTACACCCCCAAAGATAAATTCGCTTACTTATAAACCGAATATAGTTGAATTTCGAGAAAGTACGGCCATATTATGTCCAGCACAAGGTTATCCGGCACCGAATTTTAGGTGTGTACATCTGTATATGCATTTCATGGGATCCCTTTGATTCTAGACTAGAAGTTTTCTAATATAAGGAGAACAGATCTCATTGGCATTAGTTGCCTGTTTAGAGGAATCTCTTCTCCCCAAAATTCACAGACATTTATGATGTCTAGTGAAGTCTTAGGGCAGAAAAGTGGTGGGGGGGGGGAAACTTTTATGGGGCCTTATAGGAATGAAGTTTTTGTTTTTCGAAGGTTTTGAAATTACATTTTTGGGAATTTTGGGCCTTGTTTTGAGACATTCCCCTTTAAAAAAAACTGGCAACAGTGACACGAGCTATATATAATAATTCCAAATGAAAAGGTCACATTCAGGCAATTTTCCTCCATCGTCCAATGTGTCTGAATTGTTTTATTTTATTTATTTGTTAATTTTGTTTTTGTTGTTGTTGTTATTTTCTATAAATTGCAGAACCGATTTCGATAACTGCTCCGCGAATACCGTCCGTAATGAGCAAGCCGTTCGAAATAAAGAGTGGAACCGATGTTTCCTTACTTTGCCCAGCGCAGGGATACCCTGCACCAAACTTTCGGTAATAAGTATTACGAATAGAATAAACTGCGTTGTTTGAATTGTTTGAGATCATTCGATTTGTTGGGGCGCATGCTCAACATTCAGGCTGTTATCAAAGAAACATCTCCATAGAATGAATGATACCAAAAAAAAAAATTTTTTTTTGCTTTAAAGAACCAATTTCAAGCTCGGCTCCAAAGACACCAGCACTCGTTCAGAAACCATTGGAACTACGACAAGAGCATGCGATCTCTCTACTATGCCCTGCACAAGGTTATCCAGCTCCAAATTTTCGGTAAGCCGAAGCAAAGTCAAAGAGGCGGTTTTCAAAGCTCCAGATCAGATGGATAATGAATTTTTTTTTGATAAATTGCGCATACCTACTGCGTGTTGGCGGCAATGCGCCAACGCAGCTCTCAAAAAATTTCAATAATTTTTTTAAAGTCCAAAACGGTTTGCAGCAGCACACAGCACACGAATTGGCCTATTTTTGTTTTTTCGTAGAGCGCAGGCGTAGCCTCGCAATGCTCTCGAGATATTAACACTTGTCACAGCTTGCTTGCTCGCAGTTTTTATCTTGTGCCCGCCCGTTTTAGCGAATCCACTCCTACGGTTTCCGCTCACACCAAATTGAACAAATTAAAGCACGAAGATGGCAATGCTCTTTAGGCGGCAAAAGATTTGTTATTATTGTGCCACTTTTTGATAGCCAAAACAAAAGTTGAGCTAGTTAAAAGGCTATGAAGGTTTTTCAAACCAATTTAGGCCTATTCTTTTCTCATTTTTTCGATCAATTATAAAATTTTTTTCTACATTTTTTTTCTTCTTCATTTATTTCTTTATTCTTCAAATCAGCGCGACAGAAAACCAAACGTTCTTTAACGTTCAGTAACAATATTTTTGTTTTTTTTTGTTTTTTGTTTTTTGTGCGGATCGTGAAGATGCGATGTTTTCGACTTAATCAAATCCATAAAACATATTAACTCTACAATCAACATCAACGTCGTGAATCATCATCAATCAACATTCACATACAGCATATGTCGGCTTACATGTCCCGGAGATGCAATGTGCAACGTCAAGCGACTCGAAGACTCTTATCTTTCAAGTACCTTCAGAAGCACCACAGCCTACAGCGAGTGGAAGATTTTGCCTATGCCCCATGAAAAGTACACCCATGAGTACACGGGGAGATTTGATCGGAAAAATTCGATGCTCTTGTTTCGATCGTCCGCGAAAGTGCTGAATAAGATCTCTTCTGCGGCTTTCGTTCCAAAGTGCTTGTGCCATCGTGAGAGGAAAAGCTAAAAGTGAAAAAAAAAATAAATAAATAAAAAATTGAATTTCTTCACAAGGCAATGATCGAGAATTAAAAATAAAAACAATAGAGAGGAGTTATTATATCGGAGCCTTTCCCAAATGCATTTTACCTCAACAGGACACAATCTCATTGCTATCAAGTGCTCTCATTCTCTTTGCCCCCTCACGTCCTCTCTGTCTCACACGCACTCTCTTTCGATCGCCTCTATGGGGCTATAAACGCTCACCGGCCAATCCAATTCGTCCGCTTAGAAGAATTTATCTGGTATGAATCAAACTTAAGTGATCCATGACGTCATTTAATGCTTTAGACCATCCCGAAGAATATAGCAAGAAATGCTTACGGGTCTGCTGCTAAGTACTACATGGCACAAGGATCGATTTGAAACGAACCTCCTGACGTGTCTACCGTTTATTATCATCTCTGCAGCCCACCACCATGCCCGATCGATCATCAGATATATGTTCATACATACATACTTACATACATGTATGCACCTACATATATGTATTGCAGTTTTCGTCCATCAACGGCAATGCAGCACGCACAACGAAATCAATTACTTCAGCATACGAAATTCAGTCACAATTCGGGCAACATTTTATTAAAGTTCTTTAAAGCAATATTCCTTCGTCTTACAAGAAATCGGGCGTGTTCGACAAACAAATTTTATATCCTAATTTAATAGATAAAATTTTCGGTTTTTTTTATATTTTTTTTATTCCGGATAACATTTTAAAATCATGTTTTTAAAATCTAAAAAAATCAATTCTGAACTCTACAATCAACTTACATATGTACTTATAATGTTGCACACCCTTTAACATCATCAATCAACATCCATTCTTGCCCGAGCCCAAGGTTACAACTTCAACTCTTAACAACTTTGACACCTTTTGAAACCGCAAAAGGCAACGACATCCGAAGGATCCTCGTAAGTGCTTTCTATCGCCTTAATAGATAGAAAAACATAATTGTATCAGCTATAATCTAAACAATATGGACGACTAATCATACAAGTTCCACTGCGCTCGAACTGTCGCAATTATGAATTCTTAATGTCCAGCAAGTCTATTCGAACAATGATTTCATTCATAACTTGCATTCCATCGTTTTCCGCGTACATTCCCCATTCCCACTCAAACACAAACGCAATTATACACCGCACACGCACACGAACACGCGCACACGTACAGTAAACCTTTGAGCGATAACTCGAATCGAACAAGAAATGCTCATTTTCAGTTTAGAGACCGTCGGACATTAAAAGCCACAATAAAAAACAAACAAAAAAGAAAGAAAATAAACCTGCATAGAACGTGGCACAAACAAATCATAAAATTTGTCGAGACAAGCACCACGTTAATATGTACGTTGAATTTGTGCACATAAATATGTACATACACATACAACAAGTTGTCCCCATCAACAACTCTCACTCCAAACGAGGGGGAAATTCGAAAACACATACGAGCGCAAAATAATTGCCAATGTATTGAGTTGTCAGCATCAGCTGTTTTTTGTTTGACTGCTATCCTACTTGGCCAACTATTGCTTGTTCGCTCTAGCGTCCGAACAACTGCGCATGTTTGTGGAGAGAAAATTTCCCAAAACAATTGCCCCTGCCGGCGGAGCGGAGCGGAGCACTTGTTGCTGTACAGCTGTCATCGACGCTATTGTGTTGTGCTACGTTCTTTCGTCGGGTTTATAGCGTTCGTGCCGTGCCATAAAGCATGTGCAGTAGCTTTATCTCTTTCATACGCTTCAATTCATAGAGTAGGTTTGTTTTTATGAATGAGCTTGTTTGGTTTGGCGCGCGATTAGTTCAATGGCCCCGGTACCGGCATATTATGACTTTTTTTTTTTCTAGGTTACTCTCTATTTTCATTCCTGAGAGAGAAGAAACATAAACATTGCATTGCATTGCATCGCATCGCATCGCGTTTTGAAGCGAATTTCACTTTCGTTTCACGAAGAAGGAGAGGTCACATGTGACCTTGCTCAAATGACTGTGAAGACTTTTTTCATCATCATCTTCTTCTTCTTCTTCTTGTTCTTCTTCTTGGAAGCGTTATTTTGCACTTGTTGCCTTAGTTTTGCAAATTTACGTTCCAATACAATCTCTTTTTAATTGATTAAGGTCCGACCTCGAGTAAGACTGAAAAGTAAATTCGCTAAGACAATTTTGTTCGGAGGAGGAATCCTAACGGGGTCTAATTCTGAACTAGGTTGGAGCAGGATTAATATTGTATCTACATAATTATTCGACCGCGAATCCATTGCCATTGCCAATTCCCACCGTTTGAGAAAATTTCTCACACAGCCCGATTCTAAATATTTCCGTGGAATTTTTCTCGCCGGATTTGAAAAAAATTCTCCCATTCCAAGCACGCTGCGAAGTCAATATAAAGAAGGGAGCAAGAACTTGGAATATCTTTAAACAGAGGTCATCACTTTTTTTATTTTTATTGACGCTTGCCGCTAAGAATGTGTCCTTTTTGCCGTCGAGAAATATTTATAGAAAAAAAAAAAAAAAAACTCCCGGGGAACAATCATTTAGAATAGGAATGATAGTAAAAGAACTAAGAGTGTTGTCTCTGCTTGCGGACACCTCTGTTAAGCGGACACTTTTTGGGAACGCTTTAGTGTGTATGTTTCTTAAATATTTTCCTCTTAGGCTGAAAACACACCAAAGCCAACAAAACGTTGTTTCATGTCGAATTCGACAAAAGTATATTGCTTCTTATCTAGCAACACACACCGGAGTACGACACAACGTTTTGTTGGTCAACGCATTTGTTCGAACGCCGTTCGTACATGGCACTCCATACAGCTAACCCACACCGAACTCGACAAAACGTTGCGAACGCTTGTCGACGTCGATAATCTCATGTAAGCTTACGGCGCAACGCACACTGAAAACGACACGAGCAAAACAGAAGCTTCGACAAAAAAGCATGCAGAAAGCTGTTGGCTTGGATTTTGTTTGAGCTCGACAAATTTGTTGGCGTTGGTGTGGGTTATGTCGAAAAGCGTTTTTTGCTGTACGTCAAAAAAACGTTTTGTTGGCTTTGGTGTGTTTTCAGCCTTAAGCTTACATCTCTGTTAATCCGACACATTTTTCGGTCCCGTAGGTGTCCGCTTAAGAGACAGTTCACTCTAGTTTCATTGGATATTCCATGATACATTGTAATTGATACGCATCTAGTAATTTGAAGCATCTCGCATGTTGATTCCAGAAGTTGTATGCTTAAGCTCAACACATCAGTATCGGATTCCAAATGTGTTTTCTCAATGCCCACGTCACCATATATGTATGTACATACATACAAACATACCTAATTGCATTCATGCATCTAAGCTTTGAGCCAGATAGAAATTGAATTCGTATCTAAAGCTTTTCGAAATCAATTATTCATTCCGATTTTGTTTTTATTTATTAATTTATTTAATTTAATATATTATTTTTTTTTTTTTTTTTTTTTTGTTCGCTGATGTTTTCGAAAATCAACATTCAGGCAAGAGAATGATCAACGTAATAAATTATTTCACAATAACAATTTCATTTTCAGAACCCGTTGGCGCTAAGCCACCAACATTTGCTTTAGAATATAAACTGATTGAGGTCCAAAAACTGGAACGCATCAGTTTCGCACTGTTTTGTCAAGCTCAAGCATATCCCGTTCCATTTACTAGGTACAGTAGAGAGCATCGATTAAAAGGCATTTTTATTCTATGACACTATGACATAAAAAATAAAAAAAAAATAAATAAATACTTAAATCCTATCTGGCAACATTCTGGCTATTTTAGAATGAAGTATCTAAGCATATATGAATAATGGGATTTATGTATTTTAGAACCCATTGGCTCGAAAGCGCCTGCTTTTCCGGGCGAAGTTCAAACTTTTTCACATCGCGCTGATTTGCATAGAACATTTGCGCTAATCTGTCAAGCTCAAGCGTTTCCAGTACCGTATTTTAGGTAATTCCATATTAAGTGGCATCCCAACAATCTTGCTTTTGAATCGAAATTTTCTTTATTACCTACTTTTTCCTTAACTTTTTTGTTTGTTTGAATAATGATAATTTTTCTTCTGAAGAACCGGTCGGCTTTAAGGCGCCTTCTTTCCCGAGCGTAGCAAGCACTTTTACAATTCACTCACCACAACTGCGCCCAATAGCTTTGACATGTGAAGCTCAGGCGTATCCAGTACCATTTTTAGGTTAGCCAGAGACCCTTTTTGTTCTACTCTCTTCCATATCTTTTCAATATATTATTATTATTATTATTATTTATTGATAGCTTAAATAATATATTGTTTAGGGTAATAAGAATTATGCCCTTGCAACTAGGCTGAAGTAGCCGATGCTTTTCAATATAAGGTCGATTTTTTGAAAGAAAAATTTGGGAATTGCACACTACCAACTGGTCGCGATTGAAATGCAAATGTTCTTTACAATAATTATTCAGAAATATTTCTATTTTAGAACCGTTGGGCTCGAAAGCTCCAGCATTTGCTTCAACTGCTAAAAGTTCTTCATATGTGGAAGATGAGGGCAAAGATCTAGTGCTCTTGTGTCAAGCTCAAGCATATCCAGTTCCGGTTTTTAGGTACACGAATAAATGTGTTAGCTTTTAATAATACGTCTTCGCAGTCCGAACAAATTATGTAGCTAATCACTCAAGCCTCACAGCTATCCCAATAAAAAAAAAAATATAAATTAAAAAAAAATAAATTGAATTCAATGATTCACATTTATTTTCTCATCCGCCAGAGCCCGTTGGAGCCAAGCCGCCAACATTTAATACAGACTCAAATGTATTTTCTTATACACGCGCAGTCGGCCAAAGCTTTGCTCTACTCTGTCAAGCACAAGCCTATCCTGTCCCCTTAATTAGGTAAAGAAATTCAAAAAGTTTTCTTGCAAACATTTCTTTTAAATGCTTACTACTCATCAACGGAATCCTTGAACACTGCCAACTGGTTCTTTTCAAACGGAATGATATTTTATGTTAATTCGTTTAATGGTTTTTTATTTTTATTTACTTCGTTTTTTTTTTTTCAATTATTTTTTTATACTTATATTTTTTTTTTTATAAAATACAAAAACTCGAAATATTTTAGAGCCCGTTGGTACAAAAGCTCCTGTGTTTTCGAATGATGTGCACAGTTTGACGATCTCCCGTCAATCAGGACATAGTATAACTCTTTTGTGCCAAGCACAAGCCTATCCAGTTCCTTTAATAAGGTAAAAAAAAAACAAAAAAATAAAGCTCAAGATATCAGTGCTTTCAGTGTATAGGACTGCCTATTGTTTAATTCGAATTAACCGATAGAATGAATACAAGGGCGAAATTACCCTTGCTTCATTTAAGTTCAAGTCAGAGATTTCGAAAGGAGATGATCCCACAAAATCGAGATTGTTTTTCTTCCAGAGCCAGTTGGTGCGAAAGCTCCTACATTTTCTGGGGAGTCGAAAAGCTTTACATTTATCAAAGAAATCGGGCATAGTTTTGCGCTACTTTGTAAAGCACAAGCCTTTCCAGTGCCTATTATAAGGTTAGTCGAACATTGGGTATCATATTTGCTACAACGTTGAGGCGTTACTCGAATGCAGACAACAAAATTTGAACGTCTCTTTGTATATCCATGTGGTTTTTTGTTTGTTTTTCTTTTAAACTTCAAGAGCCTGTTGGTAGTGTTCCCCCTAGGATATCTGGCGGCCGCTTACAAGAAATAACGAAACAGAAAACAGAAAGCATTGCTGTACTTTGTCTTGGGCAATCCTATCCAACACCAGTTTTCCGGTAAATAAGTAGGATAGACGGATAAGTACTGTTACACTGTTATACTGATTTCAATATCATGTCCCAAGCATTTGTTCATTGATATTCTAGTATGTGATTAGTGTGATGATTGATCATTATAGAGCCTATTGGAAGCGCTGCCCCAACTGTGTCAGGAGATCGTTTGCAGGAGCTCACCTCACAGTCAGGCCAAAGTTTCGCAATACTTTGCCAGGGACAAGCCTATCCAATGCCTGTTTTTCGGTAAGAGTTCAATGTGCCGGTTTTTTTTTTTTTCTCTGAGGCTGTATTGAAACTAGACCAAACATAGACCAAAAGCGAACTGGGAAATTGCTCAGGATGTCGAAAAATCGCCTCTCAGTAACAGTTGGACTGATGACCGGTCACTGTCTCATAGGCCTCAGGTTACGGGGCCCTGCTTTTGATTTTTGCAGGAGCTGTCAGGATGAACAGGAGGAGGCAATGCCTTCAATGCCCGGCCTTTGCTAAACTGAGATTTAGAACCTTAGGATGTTACTTCTTTCAATCGCTATCGGAACTCGGAGAACTTAATACTTTGAGGCAAGCTAGCTTTACTGAGCGAACAAAATGGTTTCCTAAATAGGTATCCGAACCCGCAGGTATCACAACGGACCTTCCTCTGGTCTAACTGCGTCCACTTTTGTGTGGGCGGCCCCTGCAATCTAACCAAAACTAACTAACATATTGAAACAACCTGGAAATATAGATCGTTGTCAAGAAGTTCCGAGCAAAGAGTTCATTTCGTTAAATGTGCCTATGACTTGTTCCTATGAATCATTTCATCTAGAATTCCCGTTTCATCAGGAAAATAGAACATAAAATAAAAATAAATAAAAAAAAAAACAAACAAAAATCGTAAAATCAAGCTTCCACACTAATAGACCCAATAGAGCTATTAAAACGTCCGCAGACTTGCTGTATGAAGAAGTACCCTTGCTGCACTATCTATCAATCAAAGAAGTCCTTAGTTCACCTTAGGAAACTGCCTTCGCGGAGAGGAATAATATTCGCGTGACTGATTGAGATCGCCTGCTCGGTTTCGAGAATCCCTTGTTCAAGTTTCTTGCGATATTTCCAAACTCAGAGAAGAAGCTAGGAACTACGTCCACACACTGCGATCTCTCTTCGGCGAAATGAAATGCAATTGATGGATGGAATCCGCCGTTCACATGGAAATTACCGTCCCATCAACGAAGAAAAACGTCTGGAACTCGACAACAATACTAATACATATATGTGGAAAGTTGAAAATTAAAAAAAAAAAAAAAAAAAATCCATTATCTCATCGTACTTGTTATCCTTGTGAAACGTTATTAAAATAATGAAGTAAGCTTACGGACAGAGTTATATAAAATTGCAATTCATTTCTGCCGAAGACGAGATGTCCGCCCCCCATCCACTCTATGAGAAACCTCAAGCTATACTAATACTGGATTCTCTTTTCAGATGGTATAAATTCATTGAGGGCACAACCCGAAAGCAAGCCGTTGTTTTAAACGATCGCGTTAAGCAAGTTTCAGGAACACTGATCATCAAGGACGCTGTTGTCGAGGACTCGGGAAAATACTTGTGCGTTGTGAACAATTCCGTTGGCGGCGAAAGCGTCGAGACTGTACTGACCGTTACCGCACCGTTATCTGCTAAAATCGATCCACCGACACAGACGGTCGACTTCGGACGACCTGCAGCATTCACATGCCAATACACTGGCAATCCCGTGAAGACGATTAGCTGGCTAAAAGATGGCAAGGCGATTGGACACAATGAGCCAATACTGCGCATCGAATCCGTAAAGAAGGAGGACAAGGGCATGTACCAGTGCTTTGTGCGTAACGATCAAGAATCAGCGGAGGCAAGTGGCGAATTGAAATTGGGCGGACGATTCGATCCACCGGTCATACGACAGGCATTCCAAGAGGAAACAATGGAACCAGGCCCGAGTGTATTCCTCAAGTGCGTCGCCGGTGGTAATCCAACACCCGAAATCTCATGGGAGCTCGATGGCAAGAAAATTGCCAACAACGAACGCTATCAGGTCGGACAGTATGTGACCGTGAATGGAGATGTTGTCTCCTATTTGAATATAACATCCGTGCAAGCGAACGATGGTGGACTGTATAAATGTATGGCAAAGAGTAAGGTTGGCATTGCTGAGCACTCGGCAAAGTTGAACGTTTATGGCTTACCCTATATACGGCAAATGGAAAAGAAGGCGATCGTTGCCGGAGAGACCTTGATTGTAACCTGTCCAGTTGCTGGCTACCCAATCGATTCGATCGTTTGGGAGAGAGGTTAGTGAACAAACTCTAATTGTATTAGGAATATCTTGTATATAATTTTTAATTTTTCTTTGAATTCCTTTGCAGACAATCGACCACTGCCAATCAATCGCAAACAGAAGGTTTTCCCCAATGGAACACTCATTATTGAAAATGTTGAACGGACCTCCGATCAGGCAACTTACACATGCGTAGCTAAAAACGCTGAAGGATACTCAGCGCGAGGATCACTCGAAGTTCAAGTTATGGGTAAGTCGTTTTAATCTTTTTCGAGCTACATTTCAATACGCAGAAATGTGGCATATCCACCTACATGCAGGGGTGTCACAGAATCCGATAGCTATCGGAATTGGGATTTAAGTTGCCTGAGTTTCATAGATAGCTGGATAAATTAGGGTTCTGTGCAATTAAGAACCAAAAGCAATTCCGAACCAAGACCAAAAACGACAAAATTTGTAAATTCTGTATGAAATTTCGATAGGTTTTTATTCCGATTCCGATAGCTATCGGATTCTGTGACACCCCTGATAAATTCAATATGTTTCGAATGGCTACACACGTCGAAAGAAGTCGGAAGTCGGAAGTCTGTCGCGGGGGTTTTCTTTTGTTTTTGTTAACCAAACATTTTGTAGCCATTCAACAACGAAATCTTTTAAAAAAAAAAAAGAATCTTGAGGCGCTCGAATGTTCGAATACAGCGCGGAGCAACGATGGCTTTTTTGTTGGTTTTTGTTTTTGGTGGGGGGTTCCTCGAATTTCATTTCAAGAACGTTTCGATTTCGATTAGTTCCACCACAAATAGTGCCATTTGACTTCGGCGAAGAGAGTATTAATATGAACGACATGGTATCGGCGACATGCACTGTGAACAAGGGCGACATGCCCATAGATCTTCATTGGACAACAGCGCCGGATCCGCGGATCGGTGGTGGTCGTTTGATGACGAACGATGGCATATTAATCACGAAGACAACGCAGCGCATCAGCATGCTGAGCATCGAATCGGTGCATGCCAGGCATCGGGCCAATTACACTTGCGTAGCGCGCAATGCAGCTGGCGTTGCTTATCATACCGCCGAATTGAGTGTGAACGGTGTGCTATAAATTTGTTTACCTAAGGCTTCTCGCACAGGACTCTTCAGTTTGTTTCATTATTATTTTTGTATTATTGTTATTTGGTTTTTTTTTTTTTGTTTTTTGTTTATTAGTTTTACCCGAAAATATGTTTGTTTCGCTGTAGTCCTTCCGCAAATAGTGCCTTTCGATTTCGGTGAGGAGAACATCAATGAATTGGATATGGTATCGGCTTCGTGCACCGTCAATAAAGGCGATCTGCCAATCGATGTTGCGTGGACGAAAAACGGCGGACGGGTGTACACGAATGACGGTGTTGTCGTCACGAAGACAAGTCAACGCATGAGCGTCCTGAGTATTGAATCGGTGCGTGCAAGGCACGCTGGAAATTATACTTGTGTGGCTACAAATAATGCTGGCGTTACAACGTATTGGGCCGTATTGGCCATCAATGGTTATTGCTTTAAATTTGGATGAATTCGTTGCATTAGATTTTGATTATTTTTCGATTTTCGATCGTTTTCGATCGTTTTCGATCGTTTTCGTTTTCGTTTTTTCATTTTCATTTTCACTTCATATCCCACTGACATGTATGCGTGTGTTTTTGTTGCATTACAAAAAACTCTCTTTGAAGTTCTGCCCCAAATAGTGCCATTTGGTTTTGGGGATGAGCCGATTAACGAATTGGATATGGTTTCGGCGTCGTGTACGGTTAATAAAGGTGATTTGCCACTTGATATTTATTGGACGCGAAATGGTGGACGTGTGTATACGAACGATGGACTTGTCGTCACCAGGAACAGTCAACGCCTTAGTGTGCTCAGCATTGAGTCCGTTCGTGCTCGGCACGCTGGCAACTATACATGTGTCGCAACGAACAATGCTGGCGCTGTAAAGCAATCAACGATGCTAGCCGTTAATGGTTAAGGTTTTTTTTTTTTTTTTTCTTGAAGAAATTCGTCCTTTTCTAGATGATTTATTTTTTGAATTTTAATTCAATTTTTTTGTTGTTCTTTCAATTGAGTTTTTCGCAATTGCGTATTTATTTTCATCCTGTTGAAAAATTCCATAATCTTTTAAGTGTTACCGCAAATGCTTCCATTTGACTTCGGCATGGAGAGCATAAACGAAGGCGACATGGTTTCGGCGTATTGTACCGTCAATAAGGGCGATCTTCCGGTTGATATATCTTGGACGAAGAACGGCGGCCGTGTCTTCACCAATGACGGTGTCGTTGTCACGCGCAGTAATCAACGCATCAGCGTGTTGAGCATCGAGTCCGTACGTGCCAGACACGCTGGAAACTATTCGTGTGTCGCAACCAATAATGCTGGTGTCACCAGGCAATCAGCGATGTTGGCAGTCAATGGTTAAGAGAGAAAGAGAGAGAGAGAGAGATAGATTTTTTCATTATTTCCCTATAGTGTCAGTATTTTGTGTTTATTTTTCTGTTTTTCTGTTTTTTTTTTTGTTGTTGTTATTTTTCCTTTTCCATTCCAACTGAGGTTGCAGAGTGGAGAAAGTTCAATCCTTTATCCTTTCAATACATTTTCAAAACGATCGTTTATGGAAGATAAAGTTCCCATTTTGGGAATGATCTTCTCTTATTTCTGGAGCAATAAGTATTTGTGGAATAAATTTGCTCGTTTGCCCGCATTTGAAACGTTTATAAAATGTGTTTACCTCTTCAGTACCACCGTCGGTAATGCCATTCTCCTTTGGCGATGACCCCGTGAATACTGGTGAAAATGCCGGCGTTCAATGCATGATTCAAAAGGGTGACACTCCGATCGTTATAAAGTGGACGCTCAATTCTCGTCCGATAATAAACGGCGAAGAAGGCCTAACCATTTTGAAGCTGTCACCCAAAACCAGCGTATTGAATATAGCTTCAGTCGACGAACATCATCGGGGAGTTTTCAAGTGTATTGCTGAGAATAAAGCCGGCTCTTCGTATTTTAGTGCAGAATTGAAAGTCAATGGTAGAGTCCAAAGAGAGTAGATAATTTTTTTTTTTTTTTTTTTGTTTAATTAGGTACATCACCGCAATTTATCGTTTCACGTTTTTTTTTTTTTTTATTTTATTTAAATTAAAAGTTTTTTTTTTTTAACTCCACATTTGTACACTGGCATCATTCCGATCGGTCTTTAGTTCCACCACAGATAATGCAATTCAGTTTTGGTGAAGAGCCTATGAATTTTGGTGAAATGGCAGGCGCCCAGTGTATGGTGAGTAAAGGCGATCTGCCACTTAGCATACACTGGACTTTAAATTCGGCCCCAATAATCAATGGCGAGGATGGTGTGACCCTGGTGCGTATGAATCCACGCACAAGTTCGCTGAGCATAACCTCATTAGAGTCGAAACATCGCGGGATCTATAAATGTATTGCGAATAATAAGGCCGGCGCAGCAGAATATGCTGCTGAATTGAAAGTCAACGGTTAGAAAATGGCACGGATTTGCATTTCCTTTGTATTTTTTTTTTTTAAATATTAATTTGAATTGTTTTCCCCCGCACTTATATTGTACGTATATGTATGTATGTATATCTTCCCATTATAGTTGCTCCCCATGTGTTGCCTTTTAGTTTTGGTGATGAAGTTTTGAATATGGGTGATGTGCTTAGCGTTAACTGTGTCGTCCTCAAGGGTGACCTACCGCTGAATATACATTGGACGCTTAATTCGGAACCGATTGCATCCGGCGTGAATGGCTTCAATGTATTACAATTGAATGCACGTACAAGCTATTTGAGTGTAGACTCATTAGAAGCCAAACATCGTGGCGTATATCGTTGCATTGCCATGAATCTAGCCGGATTAGCTGAATACGAAGCGGAATTACATGTCAATGGTTCGTTATACATAGATATTAATGGGAAAGCTTAGACCTAATTCAATAACAAAAAACAATGAAAAAAAACTCTCATAGTAAAAAAAAAAAAAAAAATAGTCGCCAACACTAACAACTTGTGGACCAGCGTATACAAAGGGAAAAGAATATCAATATAAATACATATGTATATAAGTATATACATATATGTATGTGTATATGATTAGATACATTGACGTATGCCGAATTTGAGCTGATTTGCATTCAATGAATTCTTGTTTAGTTGCGCCGCAGATAAGCCCTTTTACATTCGGCGAAGAGCCATTAAATCGCGGAGAGGTCGCCAGTGTTACGTGCATGGTACCGAAAGGTGATTTACCCATGGACATATATTGGACATTGAATTCAGCGCTAATTGTTAACGGGGAGAATGGTTTTAAAATATTCAAAATGAATAAACGCACCAGTTCGCTGAATATCGATTCGCTCGAGGCAATGCACCGTGGAACGTACAAATGTATTGCAAATAATTCAGCCGGCTATGCTGAATATATTGCCATTCTCGATGTCAACGGTTTGTCATTATTACTGCATGTCATGTGCTGCGTGTCCCCCGTTGAATTTCATCTTAATCGTATCTTTTCGTAGAATTCATTTTGAAATAAGTACCTATACTCATTAGTATATTTTTTTTATCTATTTTATTTCGTTCTCCTAATTTCGCAAGTGCCTCCACAAATACAAGCGTTTTCGTTTGGCGAAGAGCCATTGAATACTGGCGATATAGCGGCGATATTCTGTTTAGTTCCGAAAGGTGATCTACCAATGGAAATACGTTGGTCATTGAATTCAGCGCCGATAATAACTGGCGAGCATGGCTTTACATTGTCGCGCGTGAATGCGCGAACGAGTTCGCTGAATATTGAGTCTCTAGAAGCCCATCATCGTGGTGTGTTTAGATGCATGGCCAGTAATAAGGCTGGCATTGCTGAATATAACGCCGAATTGCATCTGAACGGTGAAAGAGCTTTCCAAAATACATAATAAAAATTTATTGTAGTGGTTTTTTTTTTTTTTTTTTTTTTTTTTTGGGATTTTTCTCCTTTCTGTTCTAATGTGTTGTTTCCTTTTTTTTAATTTTTATTATTTATTTATAATTATTTCATTTTTCAAAGTCCCACCGCAAGTACTTCCGTTTTCGTTTGGTGAAGACGCTGCCGATATGGGCGAAATAGCGAGTGCGACTTGCGTCGTACCGAAGGGCGATTTACCGCTTGAGATTCGTTGGTCGTTAAATTCATCACCGGTTGTGAATGGGGAAAATGGTTTCAGTGTTTTGCGATTGAATAAGCGCACCAGTTCGCTGAACATTGACTCATTGGCGGCAATGCATCGCGGTGTTTATAAATGTATTGCTGAAAATCTAGCCGGTGCTAGTGAATACATTGCTGAATTGCAAGTTAATGGTTTGTCACAAATAAAATATGTATGAAATATTTTGATCGTACCTATTGATTGTAGTACTGCTATTAGATGTATTTTTGCTGTGTTGCACTTCTTCTACATAGCTTCTGTGCCTTCAGTGATATTGTATGCTGAATTTTGAACGTTTGTGCTTTGCCAAGAGACAGACTTAGCACAGGTTCTTTATTTTCTTTGTTTTCGATTATTGATTGACCACGCAAAAAAAAAAAAAAAAATATAGCTACATGAAGGAATATCAATTCATAATTATAATATTTGTTATAAATTTATTTGCAAAAATCAGCGAAAAAAGGAAAAATAAAATAAAAAATTGATTGTAATAAGATCTCTTCAATCTTCAGTGCCGCCTCAAGTTATGCCATTTTCGTTCGGCGATGAACCATCGAACTACGGCGAAAGCACGGCTGTACAATGCATGGTGAATAAGGGCGATATACCATTACAGTTGCATTGGACACTGAACGGCCAGCCAGTAACGAACGAAAATGTCGGCATACGCATTGTTAAGATGTCACCGAAATTGAGTTCACTTAGTATTGACTCAATAAATGGATATCATCGTGGTATATTCAAATGCATAGCAACAAATGCAGCCGGGAGCGCTGAACAAATAGCGGAGTTAATTGTTAACGGTTAACGGACCATAGAAACTATCTCAAAAAAAAAAAAACTACAATTTTACTTTCAAACTCAGTTTTCTTTTTTTCTTTTTTTTCGTTTTCTTTTCTTTGTTCTTCCTTCATCGATCATCACGATCATCATCATCAAGTTCCGCCACATATCCTTCCCTTTTCTTTCGGCGACGACGCTTCGAACTCTGGCGATTCGGTGGGTGTACAATGTTCGGTGACAAAGGGCGATTTACCGATTAACATAACCTGGACACTCAATGATCAATATTTACGAAATGGTCACTTAGATGTCGCCATCGGACGAATGTCATCGAAATCGAGCACCCTGAATATTGATTACATTTCAGCTGAGCATCGTGGTCAATATGAATGCATTGCTAGCAATCGTGCGGGCGCTAGTGTCTTTCAAACCGAACTGAAAGTCAATGGTTGGGCAAGAAATAAAATAGTTTTTTTCCACCCCCTCCCCGCCACAAAATTCTTGTATTATTGTCAAGATTATTGGTATATTGTGTTGTTTGTTTGTTTGTTTGTTTGTTAATTCCATGCCTATTCCTAGTGCTCCCTGCCATATATCCCTTCAGCTTTGACAATGAAGCAAATGAGGGCGATAGTGTACAATTGACGTGTCACGTTGCCAAAGGTGATTTGCCATTGAAAATACGTTGGACGCATAATGGTTTAACATTGTTCTCACATTCGGGTGTTGTCTCAAGCAAAATGGGGGATCGTGTCAGCTTCTTGACAATCGAATCAGTGAAAGCATCGAACTCGGGCAACTATACATGCCTGGCAAGCAATAAAGCTGGACAGAATGAGTACACTGCCGAATTATTCGTAAATGGTAGGAATTCCGATATGACCGAAGTTCAATCATCAAATTTAATCGAAAATGCTTTAAGCTGACAAACTATATTGCTTTTTATGCCTTATTATTTTAAACTTTGATTTGATTTGCTGCGTTTCGCCGCACCCCCCACCACCCAATCGATGACACACACAAAAAAGAAAGCGAGCGGACACTGAGTTAAGAAAAAAAATAAATTGAAAGAAAAAAAAAACAACCACAAAAATTGAATTTGAGCTGAATTAGGGGGCAAAAAAGAAACCAAAAATATAGAAAGTCATTCTTTGTTTTTTTTTTTTTCCTCCCGCCCCCCTTAAAGTACTGCCCACAATACATCCCTTTGGCTTTGATGCTGAGGCAAATGAGGGCGATAGTGTACAACTGACGTGTCACGTTGCCAAAGGTGATTTGCCATTGAAAATACGTTGGACGCATAACGATCTGCCGTTGTTCTCACACTTGGGCATTCTTTCAAGTAAAATTGGCGATCGCATAAGCCTATTGACAATTGCTACAGTCAAGGCGTCGAACACGGGCAACTATTCTTGCATTGCAAGCAACAAGGCCGGCATGAGTTCTTACACAGCTGAATTGTTGATCAATGGTACAAATGATTTATCCGCCATCATGTATACTTTACTCATAAGAATCGTATAGTTTTCTTGTTAGCTTTTCATTTTCAATTACGTTTTTTTTTTTTTTTTTTTGATCTTTTCCAATCTAACAACATTGCATGCACAAAAAATATACATACATATATGTAAGTATGTACTTACTTATAAACCTTCATAATAAGTAGGTATATACAGTGCAATCTCTCTTAAGCGGGCAACTGCGGGGGACCGAAAAACATGTCCGCTTAAGAGGCAACTATTTGAGAAGCAGAATCACTTGAGCATTATCAAAAAGTGTCCGCTTAAGAGGAGTGTGTCCGCAAGGAGAGAGTGCACCAAGGACATACGTTACTTTAAACGAAAAAAAACTGATTACAACTAGTCTAGTTTGGGTATAGTTTCAAACTGGTCCGAAAAGGACTAGTTGTAATCAATTTTTTTTGTTCGTTTAATGTCTTAGTACCAAAATTCTTCGAATTTTTCACTTATTCTATATATAAATTTTCATCGAAATCGGACGTCATGAATTTTTCGGATTTTTGGGGTTTTTGGTCCAAAACTCTCTAAACTTCTTCTTGGCCCCCAAAATTTTTTTTTCGCTTAATGTCTTATAACTGCTCAATATACCTACCACTGTGGCAAATAAAAGCGCTCTCTTTCTCTCGTTACGCTCTTGGAGTGTGCACTGTATATGCGAAGATCAATGATGTTTGAGTCGTTGCGAAAATTCGCGGAAAATCTCGTCTTCCTTTCAATTCTTATTTATTTTATTATTATTGCTATCATTTTCGTTTAATTTTTGATCAACGCCGTTCGCAGTCCTACCTCAGATTATACCATTTAACTACGATGACATTGTGAATACTGGCGATTCGATCGATCTTCTGTGTCAAATACAAAAGGGTGATCGTCCAATTAAGATACACTGGAGCTTCGAGCGCAGCGTCAACGATATCAGGTATGACGACTTGCAGCCAGTGATGCGTACAAATCGTGTTAGCCCAAAGTCAAGCATTCTATCCATACCGAAAGCAACGCCAGCGCACACCGGAACGTACACGTGTGCGGCGAGCAATGCCGCGGGTGTAACAACCTACAGCACCAACTTAACAGTCAATGGTATTTAAAAAAAAAAAAAAAAACAATACAGCAGAGTAGCCCTACAACAATCAATTCGATTTTAAATTTGAATTTTTTTTTTCTTTGGTTTTTAACTGCGGTTACGGTTGGCGATTAACGGTTAATGGTTAACGGTTCACTAATGGTCTCTCAACAGCGAATGTAGTTTGGCTGGAAATTAATATTACGTATATGTATTTCTGAAATGTTACATCAGTACACTGTACATCTAACATCTACTAAATCCCTCTAAAAAGCAAAAAAAAAAAAAAAAAACCTCTAACTCTAAGCGCAATTGCTCTCTTTGTGATTCTTTTGTGCGAACTCAGTTTCGCCCAAGATTGCCTCGTTCGATTTCGGTGAAGAGCCATTGAACTACGGAGAGCCAGCATCGGTGCAGTGCACAATACTCGGCGGTGATATGCCAATGAATGTTACATGGCTATTAAATAATGCAACGATTGACAGCTTCCATGATATATCGTTGTCTCGCATTGGGAAGCGGGTTAATGTGCTAACAATCGAATCGGTTGCGGCACATCATGCCGGAAATTATTCTTGCCGTGCGCAAAATAAGGCCGGCGTAACTGAACATCGAGCGCGATTGATTGTCAATGGTTCGTTCCGAAAAGGTTTCCGTTCACTAAAGTTTTTTTTGTTTTCTTTTCTATTTTTTTCCTTTTTTTTTTTTTTTTGGTCAATGCATCCCAAAAACTCAAACACACTACTGTATTTATGTATGGTATGGTATGGTATGTGGACAGTGCCACCGAAAATAACGCCATTCTCTTTCGGTGATGAGCCGATGAATTTTGGCGAGCCAGTTTCGGTCCATTGCACTATTTCGGGTGGCGATCTGCCGGTGTCGGTTATTTGGACATTGAATCGTCATCCGATATTACCCGAATTGGAAATTTTAACCGAAAAACGTGGTCAGCGCATACATAATTTAATGATCGATGCCATCGAGGCGAAACATGCTGGAAATTATACTTGCATCGCGAACAACGCTGCTGGCAAAGCTGAGCACTCTGCTGAATTAATTGTGAACGGTTGGTTTTGCGTTCGTTTTATTCATGCGCGCGCATGCTCTTAAAGGGAGCTTCATTTTGGCTTAAGAAATTGTAGAGACTTTAACATACATATGTACCTACTTTTTATTCGAAATCCTTATTCACAATTCCCTCTCAAAAGTGCCCTCAGTTTTAATGAATCCTAGAAATTTGAGTGTCTTTGCCAATTTTTTTTCTTTCGGTTTCTTCTCGTATTTCGTTTGAATTTTTGTTTTTTTTTTTAAATGTTGTCGTTTTTTTTTTTTTGTCGCAGCTCCACCAAAGATAAGTCCATTCTCTTTTGGTGAGGACTCAATGAGCTATGGCGAATTTGTCAATGTACAGTGTACGATATCTGGTGGTGATTTGCCAGTGAACATAACATGGATGCTGAATGACAAGCCCTTTGAGGCTTATCTGGAAATTTTGACAACAAAACGTGGAAAACGTATTGTCGAGCTGACAATCGAATCGGTTTCAGCGAAACATGCTGGAAATTATTCCTGCATTGCTGAAAATCGCGCTGGCCGTGTAAATCACACAGCCGAGTTGAGAGTTAATGGTTAACTTTATTTCTCTTTTGTCTTCTCCTACTTATTATTAAGAATTTTGAATTATTCGTTTTTTTTTTGCATAAATTGCTTTAATTTTTTCCACTGCTCTGTGCATTTTCTCACATCCTTTGAAGTCCCGCCTAAAATATCTCCCTTCGATTTCGGCGCTGATCCATCGAATTTTGGCGAGTCGGCCAGTGTACAGTGTCTGGTGAGCTCTGGTGATTTTCCTGTTAGCTTTGCCTGGCTATTCAATGGCCATTACATCAGTGATACGTCCAAGGATATATCCATTGTCAAGTTGGGTAAAAAGATCAGTGCACTCTCGATTGATTATGTGCGTGGTCATCATGCTGGCAACTATACGTGCGTTGCCTTGAATAAAGCGACTTCGGTTAATTACACCGCTAAATTGGTTGTTAATGGTACAAAAAAAAAAAAAACTTTTCTCGAATGCTTCTATTTTTGAAATTTTGCTTTATGCTTTTTTTCAAATTATTTTTATTCCCTTTCTACGAAAAAAAAAAAAATAATTACAATAATAATAATAAATAATAGTTTAGAACAAATTTAGTGAAAAATTAATAAAAAAAAAATTTTAGTGCCACCAAAAATTGCACACTTCGATTTCGGTGATCATGCTGTAAATTTCGAAGAATCAGTCTCGGTGAATTGTCTTATTTATATTGGTGATCTACCAATGGATATAACGTGGTATTTTAACGGCGAAATAGCAAATCTCTTTAATGGTGTATCGATTGTCAAGGGCGGCAAGAAAGCAAGTATTTTGACAATAGATTCGGTGCATGGAGGCCATGCCGGGAACTATACTTGCAAGGCGCATAACGATGGCGGCTCAGCGGAATACACCGCCGAATTGATTGTGAACGGTTAGATGAAAATTTTGAATCTTACGTTTTTTTTTTTTTTTTATAAAATATTTCAATTGGTTTTTTAAGTATAAAATTCTCAACGTATAATTGCTTGGTCTATCCAAAAATCTATCCGTAAAACGAAAATGTGTGAAAATTTGAGCTGTCCGTGCCGTTTTCTTAAATCAAGAGAATTATGTTAAATTTTGACTGTGAACAAAAACACATATATGTATGTATGTATGTATGTATGTATAATTAAATGAATTTTCCAAGCTCCGCCGATAATAGCACCCTTCGATTTTGGAGAAGTGCCAGCAAACTTTGAGGATTCCGTGTCGGTGAATTGTCTTGTTTCTTCGGGTGATATGCCGATCGATATTAAATGGTTATTCAATAATGAGCCTGTCAATCCGTTTGCTGGTATAACAGTTTTACGCGGCGGCAAACGGACAAGTTTACTAACCATCGATTCGGTACATGCCGGCCACGCTGGGAATTACACTTGTAAAGCACGAAATAAAGCAGCTTCCGATGAATATTCAGCACAGCTTATAGTTAATGGTTAATTCATAATGATTTTTTATTTTTCTTTCGAATATTCATAGATCGTTCCTTGATAAGAGTTTATTTTTTTTTTTTTTTTTTTGTTCGTACACAAATTATTATTATAATTATTTTGAAATTCCCATTCAAAGTTCCACCAAAAATAACAGCATTCGATTTCGGTGATGAGCCAGCGAATTTCGAAGACTCGGTTTCGATAACTTGTCTGATATCGTCCGGTGATCTACCAATTGATATTGAGTGGCTGTTTAATGACTACGGAATCAGTACCTATTCGGGTATAACAGTCCTAAAAGGTGGTAAACGTACGGCTATGTTAACAATTGATAATGTTCACGCTCGACATGCGGGAAATTATACTTGCAAAGCGAGAAATCACGCAGCTGCTGTCAATTATACAGCACAACTTGTGGTTAATGGTATTTTTAACATTAAACTTTGGAAGTTCTTCTTTTTATTTATTTTTTTTTTTTTTTATCCTTAAATTTTATTCAATAATAAATTAATTTCATTTTCTTGCATAATTTCTTCAATTCTATATACTATATACCTCCTCCAATGTGCCAAAAGTTCCACCAAAAATAACAGCATTCGATTTCGGTGATGAGCCAGCGAATTTCGAAGACTCGGTTTCGATAACTTGTCTGATCTCGTCCGGTGATCTACCAATTGATATTGAGTGGCTGTTTAATGACTACGGAATCAGTACCTTTTCGGGTATAACAGTCGTCAAAGGTGGCAAACGTACAGCAATTTTAACAATTGATAACGTACATGCGCGACATGCGGGAAATTATACTTGCAAAGCGAGAAATCATGCCGCCGCTGTTAACTATACAGCGGCTCTAGTTGTCAACGGTATCGAATTTAAAAACAAAAGCTTAAAAAAAAAAAAAAAAAATTCATTATAAATAGTTAGAAATTTGATTGAACATTAATTTTGGTTTACATTTTCATATATCAATTCATATCACGCACTTCATTCCAGTTGCACCCAAGATAGCTCCTTTTGATTTTGGTGAACAGCCAGCGAATTTTGAAGTTTCGGTTTCAATAAATTGTTTGGTTTCATCCGGTGATCTGCCATTAGACATTGAATGGTACTTTAATGACTATCCAATCAACTCTTATTCGGGTATTTCAACGTCGAAAATGGGCAAACGTTTGAGCGTTCTCATGATCGATGCTGTCAGTGCACGCCATGCGGGCAATTACACCTGCAAGGCCCGCAATTTATGGGCCTCGACTACTAACACGGCACAGTTGATTGTCAATGGTGAAAATGAATTTTATTTATTTATTTAGTTTTTTTTTTTTTTCTTTCGTGAAATCAAAAATGATGAGCTCAAAATGTGTCTGTTTCAGTTACAATTTTTTGATGGCACTTTTTTCACTGGTTTTGTTTTGTACTTTTGCAATCAACCCCCAAATCCAAAAATGCTTCAATTTGCATGAAAATTCAAATATACATATCGCACACCCTCTTCTAAGGAGACACAACTCAAAATGTCGCATTTCTCAAAACACTTTTCAGAAAACGCCAAAAAACAAACTGCGTCGCAGTGTCAATCAAAGCAAGAAGAAAGCCACTGACGGGGGTTTTCCGGCTTTTTGTAATACAATACACAAAAACGGAGGTGAACTACATATTATATGTATGATCAAGTTTCATATGTTAACGTCAAAATTGACGATTTTTGAGTTGTGTCACCTAAGAAGAGGGTGTGCGATATAATAATATATTAAGCTTTCTACTTTGCTTTGAATGCTTTGATTTGCTAAAGAAACGCTGAAACTGAAATGATATCATTTATTCTTCCGAAAATTTTGCGATTGCTTCTTAATGAAAGAAAGAAAGAAACTCTTACACAGACACATTACAACATCAAAGAAATGGAAACCCCTATGAATCTGAATAAATTGTGATTTGTAATTTGTAATTCTTACATTCTTCGCAAGATATTTTGATAAAAACGAAAAAAAAAATTCCCCACATCTTAGTTCGTCCCAATGTAGTGCCTTTTGATTTTGGTTCGAATCCAACGAATTTCGAAGATTCGGTTTCGGTGAACTGTCTGATCTCTTCGGGTGATATGCCAGTGGATATCGAATGGCTTCTAAATAATCAGACCATGCATACCTACAACGGTGGCGGAGTAACGATATTGAAGAGCGGAAAACGTGCAAGTGTACTCACCATAGATGCTGTGCATGCTGGCCACGTGGGGAATTATACGTGCGTTGCGAAAAACGTTGCTGGGAGAGCATATCATACGGCACAATTATTAGTTAATGGTTGTTAAAAGGAAATTTTTTTTACGAAAATCATCCGAATATTTTTTTTTTTTTTTTTTTTTACATATATTCGTATCCTAAAAATGGGTTTGTTACTAATTTTTTTTTTCTTTAATTTTATTTTTTTTCTTTTTCAATTTCCTCCCCTGTGAATTAGTGCCTCCTAAGATAACACCTTTTGATTTCGGTGATGAGCCAGCGAATTTTGGTGATTCGGTAACTGTTCAATGCACCATATCTACTGGTGATTTACCCGTTGATATAACGTGGCTATTCAATGATTATCCCATCGGTCAATATTTGGGTGTGACAACATCGAAAATTGGTAAAAAAGTAAGCGTTCTAACTATCGATTCAGTGAGTGGAAATAACGCTGGGAATTATACTTGCAAAGCTCGAAACTGGGCACAAACCACCGAATTGACAGCAGCTCTAATTGTGAACGGTTAACGAACTACTTATTCTTAAAGTTTTGTCCTAACTCATTCGCGTATGAGTCTTCCTTTTTTTTTTTTGTCATTTTTGTTCTATATTTTTTTTAAATTTCTCCATCCTTTCATATACGGTACATATAACATAATAACCCGGGTAAATTTGTTCTTTTCCCCAAAACCAAAACAAAAAGTTCCACCAAAAATATCACCATTTTCCACCGGTTCGCAACCAGTTCACCTCGATCAATATATAACCTATCAATGCACAATCACCGAAGGGGATTTACCGTTAAATATCCGTTGGACTTTTAATAATCAACCGCTCTTTAATGGTGATAACCTTGATATATTGATTTCGAAAATGGGTCGTCGCAGTAGCGTTTTAACCATTGAGAGCGTGAGCGCTAACAATGCCGGCAACTACAGCTGCCATGGCTCAAATGAAGCCGGAAAGGCCAGCTATACAACCCAGCTTAAAGTTATAGGTCATTTTTGGAATTGAGTATTTAAATTGAAATTGTTGTTTTACTTTTTTTCTTCTATGCTTATTTTATTTTTTTCTTTTGGAAACTTTTTTAAAAATATTCTTCCAATCTTTCCTCTTAGTTCTGCCACGCATAATACCCTTCGCCTTTGAAGAAGGTCCCGCTCAGACTGGACAATATTTGACACTACATTGTTCTGTGCCCACTGGCGATCTACCGTTAAATATCAAATGGAGCCTCAACGGTGAGGAAGTTCATGAAGAAATTGGTGTAACAACCATGAAAATTGGCAGTCGTAGCAGTATTTTAACAATTGATTCGGTAGATCATCAACATGCAGGCAATTTTACGTGTCACGTTCAAAATCGCGCCGGTCTACAGTCTTTCTCAACGGAGTTGAACGTATACGGTTAGCGAATATGCCATTTATTTTTGTATGTGAAATCTATAAATTTCGATTCTATTAGATCTTCTTTCTGAAAACTTCGACTAACAAGAAACTCTTACTTTATTGTTCTAGTAATATTAACAAGAGAGAAATTCTGTTGCCAAACTAAAATCAAGCAGCCCAAGAAAAACAAATATTAAAAAAAAAAAAAAAAAAAATGCGCACAAAATAACTAACAGCTGGTCATATACATAAATGTGTATAGATATATTCTTTCCATATATACAGGTCTGAGAGGTTTCTTCCTAATCTTCGCACGGAATTCCTCTTGGAACCAGCGCATCTATATACATACATACTAAAATCACAACAGTTGCATGATAGAACACGTTGGACACTCAAAGGCTGAATGAATGAACAGTTTCGTTGCGATGATAGAATGTTTCGATTTTGAAGGGGGAGGCTCGCAGTTAATCTTTTGGACATGTACCTACTATACTGGTGGTTCTTCCAACTTCAGATAGAAGAAGTATTGAAACTAGGCATTTCATATTTTTTTTCCTCTTGTTTTTTGGAGTACTACTTATTGATTTTCTTTGCGGCCCAATTAAACGTTGAACTCTTTCGCTTTTAAAGTGCTGCCGAAAATAGCGCCATTCTCCGCTGGTGCAGAGGCATTCTATCCGGGTGATTATTTCACCATTCAATGTTCCATCGTACATGGCGATCATCCACTGATGGTTTATTGGAATTACAACGGTCAGAAATTGAATGAAGGCTTTGCTCAGTTGCTGGGTATAACAATATCGAAAATGGGCTCACGCAGCTCCGTGCTGACGATCGAATCAGTTCAGGGTGCTCATGTGGGAAACTATACGTGCTATGGAAAGAATGCAGCTGGAACTAGCAATTATACAACATCTTTGATTGTCAACGGTAGCACAGGAATCAACAATAATGTTGTTGTTTTTTCGTTTTTTTTTTTTTAAGTTAATTTTTGTTGTGATTTTTTTTCTTCCTTTGGCTTTGATGTCATTGTTTGATATTGAAATTATTGTTTGATTGAAATTTTTCCACCAGTCCCACCGAAATTGGCACCATTACCAACAAATGATTCACCATTGTTTGTTGGTGATTACTTTCAACTGGCTTGCGCCGTTGTGCATGGCGATGCACCGTTCAACATAACATGGTACTTTAATGATGAGCCAGCGAATATGTTGAACGGAGTGATGATTCTTATGCACAGCAAGCGAAGTAGCTCTCTCAATATCGAGAGTGTTCATGGTGATCACGCTGGAAAGTATACTTGCATGGGGGCAAATCGTGCTGGCTACACAACAGTCTCGACTAATCTAACCGTCAAGGGTTCGTTAATCAATCAAATTCAAATTAATTGGTCATTTAGTTTCGCTATTTGCTTGATTGTGGTATAGTGTCGTCGGGCTCTAATTATGTCTATTAAATAATATTAAAATCTTTTGGTGCAGGTTATTCGAAAATTTTTGAATGGTCACCGAAGCTAACACTGCTCAATGTGCATTTTTACTTACAATCCTCTTAAATCCTCACTCGCATTGTGGTTCGCTTTGGAGCACCTACTCACACATAAATACTAGTATTTGAAAGTGCCTGATTTTGTTTTCGGTTTTTCGTTTTGACTTCAGATCAATAATAATTATTTAAATGGCAGCAAAGTAGGAAAATAGCAAAATATTGGAAAATAATTCGATTTATTTGGGCCTTAGCGCTACTTTTGATAGAGGGCAATGGAGCTTCAAATCATCTTTCAGTGAAAAAAAAAAAAAAAACATACACTCTTCAATGGCGAAAGCTCGAAAAATTGATAAAAGATTTTTTCTTTGTGAATTAAATTGAACTAAATCTGCTCCTCCAAATAAATACCTAAATTAAAAAAAAAAAAAATATATATATATATATATTTATATTCAAAAAAAGAACTTCCACAAATCGAGCAATTTCATTTCAATGAAAATGGTGTCAATGGTGGACAAGCGGTGCGTGTAATGTGCATGGTGACGTCGGGTGATTTACCCATTCATATCCATTGGCTTAAAGACGGGCAGCCACTGTTGCGCTCCATTTATCATAAAATCGACGAGTATACTTTGATGCTGGCCTTGCGTCAGACAACGATCAGTGATTCGGGCAATTATACTTGCGTTGCTGGCAATGCGGCCGGCGAGGCACGCAAATGGTCTCTGCTCAAAGTTAAGGGTATGGAAGAGGGAAAAATTTCGAATAAAAAAGCAAAACTTTTCTATGTTTTTTATTTCATTTGATTGTTTTTTTTTTTTTTAATTTTGATTTAAGAAATTTTTGGATTTTTCGATTTTTTTTCTTGCAAAGAGTTTCCACAATTGGCTCAACTCTCGCTTTCCGCTTCGACCGCACGTCTCGGTGACTACGTTCAATTGACATGCATTGCATCCCAGGGCGATTTGCCCATCAAGTTTCGATGGTATCTAGAAGACATAATGCTGATCGGGAATGTTCTGGCGACGTTGGCTAACGTTGGTGATCACACAAGTCTCCTGCTGATCGATAAGGTTAAAGCTCAACATGCCGGTCGCTATACTTGCGAGGCAGTAAATGTTGCTGGAAAAGCCAATAGAACTGCATTTTTGATAGTCAATGGTAGGCGGCAGCGACGATGCCTCTCAAATCTCTTTCAATACATATTTTGAATCCAAATTTTTCTCGAATTTTTCAAAACACGTTTTTTCCGCAGACTTATATATATTTTTTGGATAAAGTTTTTTCTTCTTCTCATAAAAGCTATCAGCGAGATTCGCGCTATGTAAAAAAAAAAAAGAAAAATATATTAATAAAAATATAAAATAATACAAAAATAAAAACTTTAAAGAATGGACCCTTGTAAGCCCCAAATGAAAACTTTTGTAAATATCATCAATACCCTTCGGCATAGGAACGATAGGGCCGGCCCGATTCAATTAATAAAACTTAACCAAAGTAACCAACCCAACTTTAATAACGATTGGGAAAGAATGGCAAAACAGCTCAAATTCACATACATTATCACTGAAAGGCACTTATCGAGTTAACGCACATATGTATACTTACCATATTATGCGAGCACCAAAAAATATGCACACACACAAAAAAACAAAACAACAAAATTCTACCAAAGAAATTTATATCGATACACTGTAAAAAAAAAAAAAAAATTAACTAAACTACAAACTAACCGTACGCTTAGACTTGCTTCAGGCAGCGAATGTTTTCAAATAATCATTTTGCTTTAATACAGTCGAACCTGATTAGAGTCTTGCAAGGCCTGTTCATAATATGACCTAATGTTGTTCACACTATCGAGACTCAGTTTTTGTATGTTTAATTTGCTTTATTTCGTCTCGTCTGCTTCTCCCAATGATTTGTGAACGGCCTTCTCGCGAAGGTTGTTTTAAGTTTGAATACCAGCGTTATCTGTTGTATAAGCTTCAGTACATTTGTTCACAACAACAACAAGGTGTTCACTCTATTCGGGGCTCACACTATCCAGGCTCGACTGTAAAACATTTCCATTGATAAATTTTGCTGTAAACTCAGTTTTGGTTTATCGAAAAGAAATCGAATGCTTCATATTAAATGATTTACTTTTAATTTATTTATTTATTTATTTTTTTTTTTAATCATGGTTCGTTTTTTTAAACTTGTTTTTAAATTAAAACTTAATTATTTACATCTTTAAAGTTTATTTCAACATTTCTGTGCATTTCAAAAAATAAAATACCTTATTTTGATAACGAAATTAACAAGATTCTCTTAATCAAAGCCATAATGAAGCCGAGTGTAAACGTTTGGTTATATGTACCTACATTTGAAGTATTTGTACGGTGACCATCCATGAAGTTTTCAAAAATTTCAAATAAATTTCAAAACAACCCTCTGCTGGAACACTTAGTGCAATGTTTAACTCATGGTCACCTAACTCTACTATTTTAATGATTTTTATTTTTTTATTTCTAATTTTTTTTGCATTTATATTTTCCAAGTTTGGTTGCATATTTTTGTGAGCATTTTAAAATCAACTGTGAAAAATTAATTTCAAAAAATTGTGCCTTAAAGTATTTAAATAAAAAACAACAGACCTCAAAAAGTAATCAGCACGTGACAGCAATACACTTTATACATTATAAAAAATATACGAAAATAACGAACAAAACTATCGTTAAAAACGAGCTTTAAAAACTAACCACTTGTGCGCATACTATCTACCCATATGTCCAACTAAACACGCTTAAGCTGGAAATTTTCCAAAACGAAAAAAAGGGCTCACGAAAATTCCCAAGAGCTTCTTCAAAATAGCTCAATGCTTAACACGAAACGCTTCCTCTCTCATTTCCTTCCGCATCCCTAACATTCCTGAATTTTCTTTAGAAAAAACTCTTCATTTCGTTACTAATCATTTTTTCTATATAAACGAAGAAATGTTCCGCACAAATGTTGCATTGCTTTTTGGAATTGAATTGCAAATTTAACCCAAAAAAAAATATACTTCTAAAAAATAAAATAAAACAATATCTAAAGAATTTTGAAAAATTTTGAAAAATTTTGAAAAACTGACAATGCAACACTTCGTTTAACGCATGTTTGCCTAGGTTAATACATTTTATCGTTTTGTAATATAATTTTCCATTAATCATCACATTTTGTTGTCCTTTCTGCTTCGGTTTGTGTCTATTTATTTGTAGTTTGCTTTAGTAAAAACTTTTTCATTTCCTTAGCTATTAAGTGATTTTACAGGAATATTGATGTACCCACCTATGTTTGATCGCAGGAAAAATTTCCCAGCAAACATATTCGGAATGCTCACAAAAATGAGTCCGAAATGAGTCAGAAATATATAGAAAATAAGAGACTCATATTTATGAGTCCGAAATGAGTAAAAAAAAATATGAAGGAACTAAGAAAAATAAAATAAAATAAAAGTCAATTAAACTTTAAACTTATAAACGAGAAAAGTCGATGGGTGAGCACATGAAACTAGAAAGCGAGAGATCCGTGGCTCGAATCCCACATAGGGAAGAGAAATAAACATTGAACGGAAAAAATATTTGAAATTCTAAATACGTTAAAACCGAGAAATGTATGCGCATCTATCAATAAATGTTTTTAAAGCTTACGATTATGAATATAACTCAAAATTTTTGATTCTTTTTAAACTCATAAATCTGAGTGCGGAAGGTGCCATATATGACTCTAACATGGGCTCCTTCGGTATATGATTTCGGACACATGTAGGACAACCTTCGCAAGATGCGAAGCACGTTCATTTTGGACTCCAATATGAACTCATTATGAGGGCTCACACTCCGAATAAGGATTCATAAATGACTCAATTAGGACTCCAAATGTTTGCTGGGTTAAAACGATTTTGAAATTGAAAAAAAAAAAAAAATGATATTAAGTCTGTTCCCGTACTGCACGATACAGCCCAAAACTGCCCAATTTTACTGAAAACTGCTCTCACACTATCCGATTGTGAAAATGAGAGAGATTATGACCGAAGAAGAAAACGAATACTCTGTCAAAATCTCTCCAATTTGCACAATCGTGCAGTACGGCGACAGTTTTCGGTCAAATTGGGCAGTTTGGTGCAGTACGGGAACAGAGCTATTATTAAATTATAGTTTTAAAATATATGAACTTCGTGATTAATTAGCTTTCTGAAGAACTATAATTTTTTTTTTTGTTATTGTAACATTTTAAAGTATACATGTATGTACGTGTATATTCTTCACAAAACAAAACAAAACAGAACATCAGTATTCCTGTAAGTGCCTGTGATCAAATCCAAATGAGCGGTAATAAAACTCTGCAAAGGAGAATGTCAACTCATTTCGATTTGGCATAGCAACAGTCCGTCTATCCGTTTGCAAAAAGAAAAGAAGCCTAAAAGCTTTGAAAAAAAAAAAACACTGCCGCATGCTTACTGTTTACTTAATAATAAAAAAAAATAGCCTTTGATGGAAGTTACTAACGTATGCTATTTTTTATCAACCTTTGCTGGTGGTAAACAGTGCCGCCCAGATGGATTCTCGAACCTACCGACAAAGCTTTCGCTCAAGGCTCCGACGCAAAAGTAGAATGCAAAGCTGATGGATTCCCGAAGCCACAAGTGACATGGAAGAAAGCAGTTGGTAAGTTGCCAGATAAGGGACCGAGAAGTACGAATGCATATAGAGAGAATATCTCAAATCAAATATTTCCCTTATTACAGGTGATAGTCCCGGCGAGTATAAGGACTTGAAAAAGAACGATAACATTCGCGTCGAAGAGGGTACACTGCACATCGATAATATTCAGAAGACTAATGAGGGCTACTATCTCTGCGAAGCTATCAATGGCATTGGCTCTGGACTCTCAGCTGTGATTATGATTAGTGTACAGGCACCGCCAGAGTTTACCGAAAAACTGCGCAACCAGACTGCACGACGCGGTGAGCCAGCCGTATTGCAATGCGAAGCGAAAGGTGAAAAGCCCATTGGCATACTTTGGAATATGAATAATATGCGCTTGGATCCAAAGAACGACAATCGCTATACCATACGCGAGGAAATTCTATCCACCGGTGTTATGTCTAGCCTCTCGATCAAGCGTACTGAACGCTCCGATTCGGCTTTATTCACTTGTGTTGCAACCAATGCATTCGGCTCGGACGATGCCAGCATTAATATGATCATTCAAGAAGTACCCGAAATGCCATACGCTTTGAAGGTTTTAGACAAATCTGGACGCTCGGTGCAATTGAGTTGGGCACAGCCCTATGATGGAAACTCTCCACTGATCCGTTATATAATCGAATTCAAACGTTCACGTGCTTCCTGGGATGAAATCGATCGAGTTATGGTGCCGGGCCATACCACCGAAGCTCAAGTTCAAAAACTCAGTCCAGCAACCACATACAATATTCGGATTGTCGCCGAAAATGCCATCGGTACATCGCAATCATCGGAGGCTGTAACAATCATTACCGCCGAAGAAGCACCATCTGGCAAACCGCAAAACATTAAGGTTGAACCGATCAATCAGACCACATTGCGTGTTACATGGAAGCCACCGCCACGATCCGAATGGAATGGCGAAATTCTGGGATACTATGTTGGCTTTAAACTTTCGAACACGAACTCATCGTACGTCTTTGAAACTGTGAACTTCTTAACCGAAGAAGGCAAAGAACATAACTTGGAACTAAATAATCTGCGCGTTTATACACAGTATTCGGTGGTTATTCAAGCGTTCAACAAAATGGGAGCCGGACCACTCAGTGATGAGGAAAAACAATTCACCGCTGAAGGTACCCCAAGCCAGCCGCCAAGTGATACCTCCTGCACTACATTGACCTCACAGACCATACGCGTTAGCTGGGTGAGTCCACCGCTTGAGTCAGCGAATGGTGTTATCAAGACGTACAAGGTTGTCTATGCACCCAGCGATGAGTGGTATGGTAAGTAGAGCCTGAACCTTATGATCGCGCTTCGAATACACCTTCAACTCGATGACATTATTTAGATGATACGAAACGTCACTACAAGAAGACTGCTTCCTCCGATACCGTTTTGCATGGCTTGAAGAAGTACACCAACTATACAATGCAGGTTCTAGCGACAACAGCTGGCGGCGATGGTGTCCGTAGTGCGGCCATTCATTGTCAAACAGAGCCTGATGGTGAGATCATAATAAATTAAATACTTAAATACGTCCCTCCACTTTGAAACACTGTAAACATTCATATAAACAAATATACATATATGGTATGTATCTCTTCTATCAAATAGTTCCTGAAGCCCCTACCGATGTTAAAGCACTCGTAAAAGGACATGCTGCAATATTAGTTTCATGGCGTCCACCAGCACAACCCAATGGCATCATTACGCAGTACACTGTCTACTCGCGCGTTGAGGGCTCTGACGGCGAAGCGAAGATACAAAAAATTCCACACTACCACATGAGTTACGAGGCAATCGAATTGGAAAAAAATAAGCCCTACGAATTTTGGGTTACTGCCAGCACAAATATTGGAGAGGGTCAACCATCAAAGAGTATTGTCGCCATGCCAAGTGATCAAGTGCCAGCGAAAATTGCTTCCTTCGATGATACGTTCACAGCTACCTTTAAGGAAGATGTTAAAATGCCATGCTTGGCTGTTGGCTCACCTCAGCCCGATATTAGCTGGAAGATCAAAGGCGTCGAATTCACTGGCAACGATCGTATGCGCGTACAAACCGATGGCACATTATTGATAAAATCTGTTAACCGTCAAGACGCCGGCGACTACACTTGTCATGCTGAGAATTCCATTGCCAAGGACTCGATTACGCATAAATTAATTGTCTTGGCTCCACCTCAATCGCCACAAGTGACTCTTTCTGCAACAACCACCGACTCGCTTACCGTGAAATTGAAACCACATGAAGGCGATACTGCTCCGTTACATGGCTATACTCTGCACTATAAACCAGGTGAATTATTTGAAAACGCAGCCTTTGATCTAAATTATTTATGAATACATACATATCTGAGGAATATTTTTATATTAAATTTTTTTTTTTTTTTTTGCCAGAATTTGGTGAATGGGAAACAGCTGAGGTTTCGGTTGATGCTCAAAAATTCACTATTGACAATTTGCTTTGTGGTTCACGCTATCAGGTCTATGCAACTGGTTTTAACAAGTGAGTTGCCGAGTGATACAGTTTACTCTCTCTCTGCTTGCGGACACCCCTATTAAGCGGACAGCCAGCCCTTTTAACCCTTTGAGACACGGGGTCACTTATAAGGGACAAGAACTTATCAGATTTTAATGCTATCGGTTTGGTAGCGTGTCTGAAAGGGTTAAGCGGACACCCTCTTAAGCGGACAGCCCTCTTAAGCGGACACTTTTTGGAATGCTCTAGTATTGCGGCTTCTTAAATAGTTTCCTCTTAAGCGGACATATTTTTGGGTCCGGCAGGTGTCCGCTTCAGAGAGGGTACACTGTTTTTTTTTTTTTGTCAGATATCCAGAAATTGAATATCAAATCAATCTTATTCGAATTCTTATAGCATTGGAGCCGGCGAAGGCTCTGATATATTGAACACGCGAACCAAAGGATACAAGCCCAAGCTACCGGAAAAATCACGTTTCATTGAGGTTTCTTCGAATTCGGTTTCACTGCATTTTCAAGGCCTGGAAAGATGGAGGTTGCCCGATGTCTCATTTCGTTGTTGAGAACAAAAAGCGGTATTTTCAATATTCAATTATTAGAATCATTTGACCAAATTTTGTACGCCTCTCATTAGTGACCAAGCTGAATGGAATCAGATCTCGAATAATGTTAAACCCGATAATAATTATGTCGTTTTGGACTTGGAGCCTGCCACTTGGTATAATTTGCGAATAACTGCACACAATTCCGCTGGCTTCACTGTTGCCGAATATGATTTTGCGACGCTAACTGTTACAGGAGGTATTTAAAATCAGTTTTCCAATTTGAAATGCTTGAAGCAATCTATTTCCTATATCAGAAAAACTCACAATTTCGCATTGCTTTTGTACATAAAAAAAAAAAAAAAACTACGTAGGCACTTGGCAATGTTATGGCATTGTATTTGAAAAGCCTTAAAAATAAACAAAATTCCGAATGCCACAACATTGTCAAAATACAAATAACAAGAAGAAAGAAATCAATGAGAGAAATAAAAAAAAATGTAAAAAGTTCAATTTCCTTGTAAAAATGATATAACTTCACTTCCTCTCGTTGGAGATTTGAACGAGTCGACACTTTCTCTGCAATTTTCCTTCGTTTGCTTAGATTCATAAATCTCCTCATTTTGTTTGTTTTTGAAGCGCACTCTTTCAAAGTTTTTTTTTTGTTTTCTTTTTTTTTTTTTTGTTTTTGTTTTGTTTAAGCTTGTAAAATAATTATTTCTCTACTCTTGAATTTAATTGCTTCCCGTTTGGTTTCATATTATAATTGGCTAATTTTTGTAAAAAAAAAAAAAAAAAATTATTTTCAAAAAAAGCTTAAGAAAACATCTAGAAAAATGCCACACTCCAAATATCACGTTTTTGGATGTAGTAGTTGCAATGATAAAATTGTTTATACAAAAAAAAAAAAAAAAGTAAAATATATTGCATATTTTTATTGCGTAAATGCAATTTGTTTTTCCCCCCACTACCACCATCACAGCAAATCCACTAGCATAAAATGGTCTAGTTAAAGAGTAATATAATTGAAACGAATTAAATGTTCCTTTTTTTATTTATTTATTTTTTTTCATTTTTCAACTTTAAAAATTGGCATCTTTGTATGTTTTTGGGTTCGAGTAAATTTTTTTTATTTCTTATAGCAATTTTAAAATGCTTGAATCAATGTGTGATAGTAAACTGTATGCCAGAGACGGTTAAACAACTGTTATACAGCAGCTGTTATATATATTGCATACAGTTTTTTGTACATATAGTCGTCGTGAAAACTACCCAAAAGTCCTTCTATGAACAAGTAAGGGTGTTATAGTCAGGCGAGCCTGACAATAAAATACCCGACACAGACACACATGTTTAAATAATTTTTGAACAACGCCCAAAAAACAGGACCACTAAGAAAGAATATTCAAGAGAGTCAAATACCGACTTTTGTTAAATTTCTTTATGAAAACCACCCTTTTGCCACGCCCACTTTTCCAATTCTTTTGAATTCTAATCGGATGCTCAAATTCTAAGTTTCATTGAAATATTTCGAAAAAGTCCGATTTTGAGGCAGTTTTGGGATTTTTGTGACAGACCCTAGTACTGGAGGTACCCCTAAAAATGGTCCGATCGGGTCCATTCTCGAACTTGTTCTTACTCATGTCGCCGTGAGTGCGCATACCAAATTTTGTCAATATAGCTCAACTCCTTCGATAAGATAACTGTATACATACAGATAGACGGACAGACAGACAGACAGACGGACAGATAGACGGACGGACATGTCTAAATTGAATCTCCTGGTGACGCTGATCATTTCTATATATATTTTGTATGGTCTATCTCGACTGGTTCTGGGTGTTACACACAACCACACAAACGCAATATACCCGCGACACAGAGTGTGTCGGGTATAATTACACTTCAAATTGATACTGAAAAATTGTAACAATCGGGGGGACATAGTCACTAAACCTAATTTGGGTACGCTGAGTCTGATGGTATAATTGGTTTTTCCAAATTGGCTCTAGCTATCGCGTTATCCGCATTTCAAGTTCGCTCATTTTTGTCGTGTTCCTCGCTTTAGATTTCTGGTGTTGGCACTGCGTATGAGTAATGTGGATTAAGCATACGGCGTATGTCCCGTATGCTCAAGGGCATCTGCACACGAGCGATTGTTCGCGGCGCGGCGCGTTGCGTTGCGGAGCGTTTCAAAGTACACAGAAATGAATGGAAGCCTTCACACGAGCGTGCGATGAGCGTGACTAGCGGCAAATTTTCAACGCACGAGTTCCTCTGCGCGGTTTTGCATTGTAGAAGTATTCGTTGTATGTATTCATGGATGTAAAAAATGAAAAATATCGTGACAAACGTTATAAAAGGACCGCTTGCGGGAAGATGGACGCTATTTTTGACGAAAAAATTTTTAATTCAATTTGAACCCTCTATCATAATATATGAAATAAGCGGAAAAAATTTTTTTTCGTGTCCAAGGGTTTTATTAACCCTTTTCTGCATGAAATATTAAATAATTGGAAAAAAATTTTTTTCGCTATAAATAGGTTCGTTAACCCTTTACTGCTGTTTCCATGATTGAAACGATACTGAAACTATAATGCGCCGCGCCGTGTGAAGAGTAGCTAATTTTATCATTTGCGGCGCCGCACATCAGACTTGCCGCTCGTGTGCAGGTACCCTAAGGGGCAACAATTTTTTTGCCATTTTTTTTTTTTTGCATTTTTTTACAACTTGGATATTTGAGAATATCATGCTAAAAGGGCTTTTTGAAATTCGAAATAAATTAGACGATGTAGCCTTCTTTGTCGAGCAAGGTCTGCGCTAAAACGAGAGTAATTTTCGCGTTGCTTCCAACTTTAAACGCATTTATCTCGAAACCACTTTTTTTAAACTGGCTGCCACGATTTCCCCAATTCAACTGGACCGATTTTAAACCTTTGAGACCCATCTTAAGCGATTGTGCGATGTGCTTTCAAATTAATTTAATTTGAAACATTGTACCCAACCAACACAATTGTGTTAGGTCCTTAAAAAAAAAAAAATTGTTTTTAATTTCTCATAATAAAAATAGCTGAAATAAAAAAGGATTTCATCAAAATCTTCACTTTTGTGGAAATAGGATTAAAAAATTTTTCTGGGTCTCAAAGGGTTAATCAAACGAAATGCATTCGACGCAGAATTCTCACCATTACGGCGTGAACTGCAATCATAATTTTTACAAAATTTGTACTATTTTTTTTTTACACAGAACTACACGGGTATACTTCACCCGAAATCGATGGGTAATTTTTCAATGACGGCCATTTTGTAAACAAAAACCTCAAAATTATTTTGGAGGTTCACGCCATAATGACATCTATACTGATTATAACCCCGTTTTTCTTTTCCATTTCGAACAACTTGGAGACCTGGAATCGAGGCAGCTACCAGGACACCTTTTTTTTGAGCATCCACTTTGACGGCCGAGAACTTTTTGAACCGCTCTCACATAAAAAAACAAAGTGCTTCTTTATTAACTTTCATTCATTCCTAACACAATTAAAAAAAAAAACTAAATTGAAAAAGCTCTTTTCGTTTTCTGACTATGTCCCCCCGCTTGTTAAAATTCATCTTCCGATGATTATTTATTTACAAATAATACTACTTAGTACGGCATTAAGGGTTAAGCCTTTCTTTCCATTACTGGATTCATACAAAAATTCTATATTTTAATACTCTATGTGTTGGCATTAGCAACGTTTTATTCCAAAATCTAAAATATCAACTAGAAGATCATGATGATGATGATTATATGAGGGTGGGAGGAAGATCAAGTCCCTTGGCAATCAGGCAATTTTTTGCCCATATTGCCGTCCCGAGGGAAGAGGAAGGTGGAAAAGAAAGCAAATGGGAAGGTGGAAGGAAAGGAGATGAGATGAGACAGGGCGACTTGAAGACCATACTGAGTCAAAGACTTTACCAACTCTGGCACAATATTCATGTATATTATGTTCTTACATAAGATTAAACTGTACATAAACGAGTTGAAAATACTTCCAAAATCCTCTGTTTACAAGGTCAAAGAGGAACTTTAATTCCTTCCCTCAATATGAAAGTAGTTCTTCCATTTCCAAATAACTTGTTTTCATAATTTTTTTTACCCCAGAAACACTTCCAACTATCCAACGTATTTTATTAAAATTGTATGTCGAATGAATAAAACATAATATTGATCTAAGATGTCCCTTTGTCATATGTAACACACATAAGCACCAGCGTTTCCCACCCCTGACCAACAAAACCGTAGTAAACAAACACCCAAAAAAAAAAAAAAAAAAAAAGAAACGGAGTGAAAGTGAAAATATCGGAGTAGATAAAAAAAAAAAAAACATGCATCACATTAAAAAGGCCCAAAATAAAGCTTTCAGTTGCACAACAGTTGAGTCTGCTGAATCCACCGATTGATACCAGTTTCTTTATTTAAGCCAAGGCCTCAGTTCGGCCAGCAATGAAAAACTCCATACAAAAAAAAAAGCTTCAGATAATTCCTGTCAGAAATTTCACGCGGCATTTCAGTTCAGTAAAAAAGTATCTTAATATTTTATTGCTTATTTCCTTAAACATGCACATCGAAACCCAGGCAGAAATAATTCAAGTTGGATTGTTTCTCGCAGAAAAGTGACAGTTGATGGCAAAATAGTTTAAAGTTTCTATAATAATACAGTACACTCGGGATATGGTCAACCCCCTATTCCGTCAACACCCCAAAACGTCAACACATTTTTATTTACATTGACTATTCTAAAACGTCAACAAAACCTAAAAGCTCCAAAAGGTAAACTCTGCTTAATAGAAAATTTTAGCTGGAATTACGTAGACAGGGTGTTCCGTTGACATATGGGGTACCAAATTAAAGGTAATCGATCCAGCATTTTGAATAAAATAAAAAATTTGGGTGTTAATTGGACACTTTTCATACCAAAATGGCTTCCAAAGTAAAAAAAAAAAAAAAAAAATTGAAAGTTTTTTTCAGAATTTTTCACTTTGACCGTTTATTTTTCCCTCAATGGGTCAAATTTTTACCATTAATTTAAACTTGCCTATAAGCACATACAATTGGCTTTCAAACTGCATTAAAATTTGTTTTCTACAATTAACCATTGGTGTGGGAGAATTGTTTTTCTGGACTTAGTGTCAAAAAACTTTAAAGCCACATAACTCCTCAGGGGTGCACCCTCATATACGATTTTTTGTTCATCTTGGACCCCCTACCACCCCTTTTAAGGAATTTAATTCCCAACGGGACACCCTGTGGAATACGAATTCCGGGAATCTCCCTTTGTGCGTACAATGTAGTTTTTGCTCTCTTTGTTCAGTTGTGTTTTCGAACTTGTTGACGTTGCGCGTATAAAATGATCTCTAAAAACCGAAAGTGGCATGATCTCATATAAAATATTTTTTCAATTTTTACAAATACATAAAAATTTGTTTGAATCAGACTATTGGTTGGTTTTAGTATGAATACTAAAATAACGTTTAAAAGTATAATTCCAACTTTATTTTGGTCTAAAATGAGGGCAACCATAAACTTCAACAATCTGGTAAACGTCAACACACGCGGTTTTAATTAGTTGACGTTATCCCGAGTGTACTGTACTTACAAATAAGTTTCCATTTCGAAATTCAAACTGTTTAGAATATTTTTAAGATACCTTTTTTCCTCGGCAAAATAGCCTAGGATTTTCGGCGGGTATTTCTTACCGAACTGAGGCGAAGCCTTTAAACTTAAACTCGTTTGAAAAAATGTCAAATGTTCTCTTTTTCATATCAACAGAAAGATTGAATGCTTTGCCAACTTCTTACATTTTGCAAACAAGAGTTGAAAGATTGTAAATTTAAAAAACCGGACTAGATTCGCATAAAAAGTAGTGAATTAAAAAAAAAAAAAACTGACTAAATCGTCTCCGATCGGGTCAAGGTGGGGACGCTGATTTAAATTTAGCTCGTCGATATGTATCAATTTCACATATACATACATTGTTTTGCTTAACATTCGGTGCTGACCAGTGTTATTCGCTAAGGAATCGCTAATCCATTTTGCATGTGCTCTCGGAGTACATCGTAAAAAAAATTGTTTTTTCGTAAAAAATAATCCGCTTTTCACATCTTGATTCAAGTAAAAATCTTTAATTTGAATTGCTTCTTATTTAATTATTTAATTTGACTGCATCTTTAGATTTTGATTTATTTTGATTTATTTATTTTTTTTTCATATTAATTTAAGTCCATCCTTAGAATCACCAGCCACACATTTTTTGAATTAAGAAAAGAACAAAAAAAAAAAAAAAAATGAAAATTTTCTCAAAAAGGGTAAAATCCATTGAGAAAAAAAAATTATTGAGACAAAGTTTGTACCTGGAACAACCAAAGAGTTACGTACGTATTTACCTCATCACATCAGAATCATCATAAATTATTCACTAAACAATAAAAAACTTCAGTAAGTTTATTTCGTTTTTCAATTTCGTTGAATTCAGTATTTTTCGATTTCAATTACGATTTCTCTATTCGTTTCTATATACATATATATATGTATATACATATATATGAACATGTAAATGATATTTAAAAACCAATTTCTTTCACAATGGAATATTTTTCGAATTTTGCGCTCATCACTACTCCACATATTAAATTGACAAAATATCAAACATTTTTACTAAAAAAAAAAAAAAAAAAACCAATTACTCTAAGTAATCAATTGACACTTTTATTAATTACCAATTATTGATTATCAATTTTTAAGACATTTTCGGAATGCTGTTCAATTTTATTATCTTTCAAAAACGATTTTTCCCAATTTCTTCGAATACATCACGGTTTTAGTGTTTCGATTTGTTCGAATTCTTTTTCGACGTTATTCATTCTTTAGACTAAAGCCATGAGGCTCGTTACTTTTAAGAAAGTGAAAACAAATTGCATTTATTTGAAAAAATAGCAATATTAATGTTACGATTTAGATACAAAAGACCAAAAACAAAAAAAAAAAAAAACAAATATTATAAATCATTCAAAAGTATATATAGTTGATGGCGAACGTATTTTAATGGCTATTGGAATGCTGCTTCAATGGAAATGAATTTGTTTTTTGAACAATACATTTGAAGGAATTTCGATATTCGAAAGCAAAAAAAAAAAACCAAAGAAAATATTTACCATTTAACTATATTTTCATATTTTTCAGGCCGTGTATCGTAATGCTATAAATGCTTCCAGAAGAAAATTAAAACTATGAAAATTTGGCCTTCTGTAGCCAGTGCATTCCTACAGATTAAAGCTTAACTACGAATAAAATTCGTACATAATGTATGCCACGTTCAAATAAATAAATACCTACTTGTTTCAAATTCGAACAATAGAATTTTCGATGGATCATATCTGTGGCAATACGGAAGAGTAGCTTAAGTCGAAATTTCTTATTTTTAGATATTCGAATTTTTCAACTTAAGCGCTTTATCGATATGTAAATTTTCAATATCATTACACTTGGGCGCATAGTCTTCACCCTAGTTTCAACTTTTTGAAGGTTTCATCTGTCAAATGATAGTCTTCAGGAGAGTTTTTAACTAGGCTTATTAATTTTATATGAAAATTTTGGAAAATTTCAAAGAATTCAACGGTATTTCATTGATTTAAACTGGCACGGAGACTAAAAGAATATGTTCTAGAATTTAAACTTTCGAAGTGCTTAAACCGAGTTGAAGACTACGACCCTAAGGGCGTTTTCTAATTTTATTTTTTTTTTTTATCTGTAAATTAAATTATCCTGATGATAATATCATACAAATTTAATTAATAAGTCAAAAAAATGAAATTTAACTGGCAGATAGAGCTTAAAAGTAGGGTGAGAAAATGGCTTATAAGGCCGTAGTCTTCAACTCGGTTTAAGCACTTCAAAAGTTTAAATTCTAGAACATATTCTTTTAGTCTCCGTGCCAGTTTAACTCAATGAAATACCGTTGAATTATTTGAAATTTTCCAAAATTTTCATATAAAATTAATGAAACTAGCTTAAACTCTCCTGAAGACTATCATTTGACAGATGAAACCTTCAAAAAGTTGAAACTAGGGTGAAGACTATGAGGCTTAAAATCAAAAATTCGTTATATATGATCAAAATTAAGTGTGTCTAAACCAAAAGCCTCTCAAAATACATACGTACATAAGGTAAAAATTCAATTCAAATAACTTCGTACGAAACCATGATTTATGCATATGGATTGAACACATATCAGAGCCATAACTTCCTTATAGCTTAAAAGCCATTAACTCATTCTCGGTTATACTATACTCTTGCACATTGCCACAGTTATATAAAATAGGCTTATTTAATTTTTAAAATATTTTTTTTATGTTTTATTCAATTTCTTTCTTTGAAAATATAATGAGCTGATTTCAAGTTCGATCTTCACTTTGAAAACATTTCATAAAAGCGCGCACTACTTCTCTTAAAACTCAATAGATTTATTTCAAATGGAAATGATAATTATCAGTTATACAATTATAATTGCTGTCCGAATTTAGATCAGATTTTATGATGATACAAAAGCAAAATTGATTAAATCGTTTGTGTTTGCTGAGAACAGAAATCGACTGCGATCTGACAGAGATAATGCTATCTGCAGTGCATTTAATAGACTAATCAGAGTCGTAATTTTTCTGAAGACCCACAACACGAGCATGTTTGCAAATATATGCAACAATTCGATTCGCAATATATTTATAGTTAAATAAAAACCAGACTATCATTATTGCATAGCTTTATTAAAAATGCATCACTGATTATTAAGAGTGTAAGTTAGCACTTTGATCATAATTTTCATTTTTAATTTCATTGAGTGACCTTTTCTTATTGCCAATTTGGTTTATCAAAAAATTTTCAGCAAGAAAATGTTGAAGAAAGTTTTTAGCAAAAACATTCTTCAGAAGTTAGTTTACTTGCCAATGGCACTTGAAATTTTTCAATATCTTTTTATTTTCAGTAGTCGCATATAGAATAGATTTGCAAGAAATTCATTCTAACGTCATAAACCCGTTATAGAAAATTCTTCTTTAAAAAAACGTTTTAGGATTTTTGCTATATAACATCAATTTAATGGTTTATTTGATAAAAACCAGTTTTATAAAAAATTTTCTCAAAAAGATTGTTGGTACAGTCAACTTAGTCCGATCAGTTCTACATGGTAAAGTACCATATCGAATGGAGACGCATGCAGATGATGCTTGATTCGCATAATATCGCAGACATCTTATGGCTGTCACTTAGAGTTTTTTTATGTGTTCTCTTTTCTGCCAAACGGATTTCCCAAGTGGTTTTTTCTCTTTTTCATTTACAAATTCAAGCTTTTAGCCTTAAGCAGATTTCGTAAACCATCTAAAATGCCAAAATTTCTATCTGATCGATCCTAAAATTTACAATGTTCGATGAACCAGATGCGAGTGCACGAAAGGTTTTTCTTTATACACTTTGATAAAGCTGTAATATAAATCGGTATTGGTGCAATTCTTTCTTAACGTTTCTATTAGATTCTTAATAGATGAATTTCTATTGTATACTTATTAAAATGATTCAATTTGTAATTAAGACAATCAAATAATTATTATGCAATCGAAACAGTGCTTAATCGATTGAGTCGAAGTATTTTCTATGTTTTGAATTTTGACATTGGCAGTTCCATGCTTTATATTAGCATAGTATTAATCGGATATGCAAATTATACGATTAGATCATAATTTGCATAGAAATTGTGTTACAGTATCAGTCCAAATAGTATATCAATTCCAAGTTGGTTATTTCTCTTGAAGACTTATACAAGCAATGTACGAATTTTTCATTTCTGGACACATTTGAAGTAAGAATTGTCAAAATTCATAAAATTCGACAAGCTAATTTTTTATAGGAATTCATCTTTATAAGCCTAATGAAATTCTCTTTACAATGCAAAACCATCATTGAACAATAAGACATTTTTCTACTATGACATATATTCTTAAATAAAAGCCAATCTTATCAAAAATAAGATTTTTCATAAGTTCATAATATAAATGCATCACTTTGATTATGTATAAGAGTTGGTCTTATGTTAGACACTTTGACAATTTTTTTTTCCTAGTATTATTTAAGGTGCTTCCGCACTTGGCAAGTGAACCATTTTGCTTTCGCTTGCCAAGTTTGGTTTGATCAAAAAGCATTTTCAGCAAGCAAAATCGTTTGTGATAGAAAGTTTTTGAGCAAAAAAACATCATTCTTCAGGAAGTTAAAGCGCTTTACTTGCCAAGTGAGGAAGCACCTTTAGAATACTTTTTCAAATCCATCTTTTTTTTTTTTTTACAGTAGTTTCGCTATATAAGAAAGTAGATTTTGCCAAGAAATTTCATTCTTATATCCGGTTTTTTCAAATATAAGAACCCGTTTATAAGAAAATTCTTTCTTATAAAAAAAAAAAAAAACCGTTTATAAGAAATTTTTGCTTATATAAACTATCGATATTTGAAAATAGGGGTGTTAAATTTTTGATAAAAACCAAGTTTCTTATATAAAAATTTTTTCGATACAAAAAGAATTTTTGGTTTTGGTAAACAGTTTCTTAACTTGAGGTCTCGACGTGCGATGGTTCATAGCATGCGATCGAAAGTACGCGATAGATCGCAAGTGGAGACCGCTCATGGCAGATGGTATGCTATTGTATTTCGCATACCATATCGCATGCCATCTATCGCTTGCGATGGGCTGTCACTTATGAGTTTTTTTATGTTGTTCTCTTTTCTGTCAGAACGGATTTACCCAGAATGTCGGGTTTTTTCTCTCTCTTTTTTACTCTTCATTTAACAAATTTCAATGTTTTAGCGCTTCTAAGCAGCGAATTTTCTGGCTAAACGCCATCTTAAAATGCTCAAAAAAATCTCTCTACCTGCTGCCATCGCATACCATAAAATTTGACAGATGGTATGGGATGAACCATCGCATGTCGAGTCGCACTGTAAAGGGGGGTTTTTCTTATATACAAACATTTTTGTACAGAGCTTAATATAAATGGACTTGGCGCCCTGAGATTCCTTTCTTAAAAGCGGGTTTTTCTTATATACCAGTTTCTTATATAGCGAGACTACTGTATTTGCTTCCATTATGTTGAGTTTACTTGATACTGAATGAATGCACTGAGTACAGAATTTCGAATTCTGGTAAAATATGAAGAAAAAAACGGAGATATTTTTCAAATATACAATAATATAATAATTATATGCACAAGCATATATGAACGATGCCAACAACTATATATAGCATCAGGTGAAATAGTTCTCATTTGTAAGATAATTTCTTCACTGGCAAAAAATGAAATTTTTCTATAAATACACATTAAGTGTTTTACTATATGAAGTTAGTCAATTTTATGCCTGATTTTGTTTTCTTCTTCTGAAATTCAACTTTTTAATCGTTCACTTTTTTTTTAAAGAAACCAAAAAAAAAAAATTCATTACTTGCGCTTAGATTTTTTTCTACATACATACATAATAATTTACCGATGCTTCAGTGTTATTTCCTTCATTTTTTTTTTCAATTTCCAATTTTAAAGCTGAGTATATAACATAAATATATACCTAGCAGATAAATTTTGATATTCATATTAATGGGTTAGCGTACAAAGGTAATGTTCGAAATTAAAACTGAAAACGAAATAAACTTTTTAAAACATTGCATTAACAAAAAACAAAAAAAACAAAAAACAAAAAAAAAATCAAAAATATATTTATAAAATAATAAACAAACAATAACAAGAGAAAACACAACAACAAATAGAGAGAACCATATAGCGACCTATTCCCTATAACTTTGGTTGTTACAGGAACAATCGCCCCCTCACGCGATATGCCCGAATTAACGGCCGAGGATACGATACGCATCATACTTTCGAACTTAAATTTAATTGTTCCGGTGGTAGCGGCGATCCTCGTTATAATCATAGCCATCATTGTTATTTGTATACTGCGTAGCAAAGGCAATCACCATAAAGGTATATACCGAATAATTTTTTAATCCAACTTTTTTTTCGCTTCTTTTTCTTCTCTTCCTACGAATTTTCGCCTTACGTCACACACTTTCGTCAAATCAAAAAAAAAAAAAATATATTGAAAAAAAAAAAAATACAAATCAAATAAAAAATCGATTAAACTACGAACAACATCTACTCGTGTATATAATCTGTACATGTTTTCATTTCGTTTCGTTATTGAATTTGCATCTAAAAATTTATTTAAATGTTTAAATGTTTGACTTGATGTTTTCGACTCCCAATTTTCATTTCGTTTATTTGGAACAAAATATCGCGAATATGCGAAACAACTTGAAACAACCAACTCAAAATCAAAAATTGCATGAATTCATTGTTATTTGTACGAATATGTGTTTGTGTTTTTTAATGCTTTTCCTAATACAAAACAACAACAAAATCACGGTAAATATGTACGAAAAAATTATAAAATTTAACAAAAAAAAAAAAAAAAAAAAAAGCCACACTCGCGCCCTTGGACGATGGACAGGGCTCTGGCAGTTTACATACGCGCATAAAACTGCCCGCTTGGATGCCCGAATGGTTAGATTTGAATTTCATGGTACCACTGATTGCCACTGTTATCGTGGTCGCGGTGGGTATACTTGTTGTTTGTGTAGCGCTTTCCAGACGCCGTGCGGATGACTTACGTGGCGGACAAAAGGACGTCTATTGTAGGTTCAATTTGGCTATCTTTTATTACTTTTATACAAAAAAAAAAAAACCTTTTTAAAACTAATTCATAACATTTACATTTGAGCAGCGCCTACATAGTATGTATGTATGTTTCCACAGATATGTAATTTCCTTTAAAAAAAAAAAAAAACCAATAACCAAAAGTCACAATATATTGATGCATGGGCCAAAATTCTTTTTAATGCTTTCACTTCTGTCCCTGTCAATGAAAATCAGTTTTTCTGAAGGAGCAAACCATATTAATAAAAAATTAATTTTAACAAAAAATTTATGAATAACTAAATAAAATACTCTAGTCGAATTGAAAAAACTAAATGATTAACAAAACTAAATTTATTTCCTTCGCAAATTACGGTAACATTGTTGTCTTATCTTGTCTTGTCTTGCCAAACACGACAACAATGTTACTGTAATTTGCGAGTAAACAAGATGGAAGTTTGGTAATATTAGATTTTTTCCAATTGGACTAGAGTATTTTATTTCGTTATTCATAAATTTTTAGGTAAAATTTATTTGTTATTCATTTGATTTGCTCTTTTACGAACACTGATTTTCGTTGACAGAGACAGAAATTTAGGCATTAAAAAGAATTTTGGCCCGCATATCGTCGTTGCGACTGCAAAAGCCTAATCGAACCTAATTTAGCTCACGCCATTTCAATAAGCCAATAAAAAAACGTCCATTTCAACGTCATAGCAAAACGGCGTATTAGTTCTTGAGATGTTTTCGGCACGATATTTCATGTTTGCGACTTTTGTAATTACGCGGTATTGCAGATTGATGTTACGCGCTTTTGCAGTCGCAACGACGATATGAAGAAAATTGTTCGGATATTTGTTAACCACATAAATACCGATGAAGGCGCTGCTTCATACATTTCACTTTACAGCATTTTGTTTTCAGCGTCTTTATTTCTGTTTTTCTTTGATTTCACAAATCTGAAAGGATCTCAAAACGTCCTTCAAGGATTGCGTTTTCGAATTCAACACTAAATGAGAAAAAGTCTTCTAAGTATCTTTAGGGTGAAAAGTTGAAATCCAAAAACATTGCGACTTTTCCCATAAACGTGTATTTTGCCATGGAAAAACTCGAAAACTCGAAAATCGAAAAGGCTAACAAAAAATGAATGAATGAAATTTTTTATGGAAAATTTTACAATTTTCCGTTTTTTCAATCTTTTCACTTTTAAGGGAATACCCTTAATAAAATTTTTGTCTTTTTTTGCCTGAAGACAGCCGGTATATTGTTGCCCAATTGAACGAAAACTTCGCCCGAATGCACCAAGCACGCAACGTCCAGTCGTAAGGCTATTGCGTGTTCCATACATTCTGGCAATTATTTCGTGAAATGTGTAGGTAACCGAATATCGTGCTGCTCTAAACTAAACCGACTCTATCCAATTCATTTACAAACATTTTTTGAAATACACTTCTCAAAAAACGTTTTTTTTTTTTTTAAAAGGTACACAATTTTTTATTAAGTTCATTAAAATTTTGAGAATTTCACTTTTTTTTTTTTTTGCAATAAAAATCATCTCTCAGCAAGGGTGCGTATTAAAAAAAAAAAATATAAAAAAACAGACTTGTGTGTAAATAAAACCAAAAATTTATAGCATGTGTTAAAAATATTTTATTAAAAATATAGTCGAAACCCAAACAGAGAAACCAACAACACATAATTTCGACTTCAATCTCTTGAATGAATCTTCGAGATCTCAAACGTAATAAATGCCATAAGAACATTTTATTCGATCTTTCTTACACTCATACCTCTCGTACTATTAACCCTTAAAGTAATTAATTAGATAAATGTCATTTTTAGCTACTATAAAACTCAATACCTTGTTGTTTTGATGTAACTAACTATGTTGCCAGCTGATTTCTTTCGTTTCGTGACACCCCAAAAATCATTATGAATTCATAAAATTCGTTTCACAATCTTCCAAGTTTCAATAAGCCAATATAATATTGTGCTAATATTTATTTCATTTTTAAATTGGAAACAAAATACAAATTTTTATAATTATATCCGGCTAAGTATTTTGTTATATTTTCTCCTAATCAAGAATTTTGATTTTCCTTCCGTAACTATGAATTCAAAGTACTTATTATAATAATTATCGAAATATTTGTATAAATAGATAGATAAGCGTTTGTTATGAGTAGGGCAACAGAAAATATTTTAAATACAACACCTAAGAGTATACATTCGAATATTTCAAAATCAATTTATGAATTTTTGATCCTTTAGAAACGGAGCAGGCTTGCGGCTCTGAGAAGATTCGCACAATGCTCAAACGCCCTGCTCATGATGTGTTTAAATGGAAATGCTTTCGAACGAATAACAGATTTCTCAACAGGGCTCGGATTTTGTTGCTTTTATAAATTTAAAGCATACTTTATGGAGTAAACATTATTCTTCGACTCACATAAAGTTAAGATTCAAATCGATTTTTAACTTCAATATCGTCGGCTTAAAGTTTAAACCTGCTAACTAACAATTTCAAAACTTTACAGGGTAAACAAAAAATCACTTTTTTTTCAAGACTTCAAAGTAGGGAAGGAGACCCAAAATATGGATGGTTTATTTTGTTCCTATATGAAGTCTCTTCTAAATTCGATTCTGTGCACCATACAAAGTCTACTTGGAGTCATTTGTTGGTGTTAGCTGTGAACTTTGACCACAGTTGGACTTGGCAATTTTACTCATCACCAATTTCTCCGTATTTCAAATTTGAAATAAAAAACGATTTTTTTGCCTGACGATGCAGTGTGCTTTTTTCTTTCGAATGACATCGAAAAGTCGGAATCGGTTAAAAGTGGACTTAGCAGGTTTACACTTTACGCCGACGATATGAATTTTATTTTTTTTTTTTTTTTTTTTGAAGTTATAAAAGTGTTTTGAAGTCCAGCTTCGCTTAATTTATGCGCAAAATGTTTGTAAGAAAAAGTTTGCGCCCCATAAAGTATGCATTAAATTTATAAAAGCAACAAAATCCGAGCCCTGTTCGTCATATTTATATGCATACTTTTGGATGCTGAACTTAAATACATATTTTCTGTTGCCCTAGTAATGATCAATCTCTAATTTTACAAAAAAAGAATGACGAAATCTTATGCCGAATGACAAAAAAAAAGTACCTACCTAATTTTTTTTTGTGTTGTGTATATAGAGTGTTTGTAGATTTAGCCACTTAAAATTATTTTAGTGTCTCAAACGGAAATTCAAAACACACAACATACTGTGTATTGTATATAACAAACAATTTTTTAATATGTAAAAATGTTTTTCCCTCTGTTAGTTTCATATACAATAATGATATGGAATGGCTACATGAACACTCCCAATTTATTTTCGTTCACATCACGTACTTATCTATAAAACACATGCTTAAAAAAAAAAAAAGGAAATCAAACCTATTATATCTCTTCATATCACATCACCATTCACAAAAAAAAAAAATTAAAAAATAACATTCAAGAATCACCTTCTTTCTCAAAAAGCCTTCTTCCGACTTTTTCTTTTATTCACCCTGTCCTTTAGTTGATGCATTTTAAATAATATATTGTATCTGATATGACAAAAAGAGAACATACTGAGATGCTTTTCATCCCCAAAAATTTATTTCAATTTCAAAAATTATTAAAATCTTTTTATCATCACATCCAGCTCATGAACTACTCATTCTTCATTCTAACTATTCCCCATCAAATAACGTCTTCAACGAAAAGAGAGAGAGAGACAAAAAAAAAAAAAAAAACATAGTTGGTAACTCTGTTTTGTTTAAATCTATATAAAATTTCAAAAGAATTCAATTCAATTCTAATCGTTTTCATATTTAAAAAAGTTCCCATTTTTTGCAAGTGATCACCTTTTTTAACTATCATAGCTAGAGCAAGTGGTATGTAATTTTGCAATTGGATGGATGATTGTTCGAAATGCTACACGAATTCGATTCTATATATTCGCACCAAGTAATTGAATATCTACTGAAAATTTTCAAATTGAATTCAACATTGAAAAACAGAAATTAAAGTATGTATGAGAATAAAATTCAATTCATTCGATTCGTCAAAGAAAGATGATGAAAATTAAATCAATAAATGAATAAATAGAAACTGGTAAAAGCATCTTCAGTGTCCTCTATTGAGTTAGCGAAATTTGATATTAATTCTAGACGATGTAGTTTACAATCAGACAATGGGACCTGGCGCCACCTTGGATAAACGTCGGCCGGACTTGCGCGATGAACTTGGTTATATTGCACCACCGAATCGGAAATTGCCGCCAGTTCCCGGCTCGAATTACAACACATGCGATCGGATTAAGCGAGGTACAGTTATAAGTAAGCATCTAAATTTTATTACAACATTTATTAATCTGCCCTGTTTCTTTTTGCGCTACATTCCGTTGCGAGTTTTCTCTACTTTGTGCTACATGCATTGCAAGAAAAACACAAAATTACAAAAATACAAAACTATAAAAATGTAAAGATATAAAAAACACCAAAAAAAAAAAAAAAACAAACAACAAAAAAAAAAAAAACAAACGCAACTCTAAACACATTGAGAATGTTTTTCCCCCAAAGCTGGACAATTCAACATGCACAATCTAGAAGCCTTTTGCGCAATTGCTTCATTCTTTCCCGCCTCAAGTATTCCTAGAGCGAGTACATACAGAGCGCTATTTCGAATATACTTATATACCTACTATGTTCATACAGTATAGGTTGCGTGACCAACTGTACCGATTTTTCCGGTATTGTACCGAATTTTGAGGCAAGATACCGGTGTACCAAAACGAAGCTTCGGTACACCGAAATTTAACGGTTTTGTTAATTTGTACCGGGATTTTGTACCGAATTTTACTACTGGAAAAATAAAATATTAAAACTCAACCGAAATTAGTAGGAAATATTGGTTCAACTGATAAAAATACATTAAAAAATCGAAATAGGAAATAATGATTTTAATTGAATGAACAAATAATTTGTAATTTTTCAATTTGAAGAGTACAATCTTCGAAATTGCTAGGTTGTTTGAGATCCGAATTTGAGGACCTTTTTTTTTGCTCTTCAATTTTGAGGAAAATTACTCTGCAATAAATAAAATACACATTTAATGGTATTGTTTTCTTCCTTTTATGTGTACCGATTTTTCACATGCAATTCCGGTATTTGTACCCATTTTTGTTAACAAAAAGTTGGTCACGTAAAGTATAAGCCTCTAAATGGCATTTTCCACATTGCACTAAATAAAAGCCTTACTTAGACCTTGGAAAATACCGGTAATATCCATTACCAGCGCTCGGATTTTGTTGACTTTTATAAATCTATAGCATACTTTATTGAGTACAAATTTTGTTCAACTCACATAAAGTTCAAATTCAAATCGATTTTTAAATTCAGTATGCATTTTTTTTTTGAGCGTCTTGAAGTCCAACTTCGCTTAACTTATGCGCAAAATGTTGGAACATTTTTTGTATCCCTTAAAGTATGCTTCAAATTTATAAAAGTCAACAAAATCCGAGCCCTGTCCCTTACATAAATACCGAAGAATTATTTTCGAAATTTGTGCACTTTTTGTGTAGTCACTCTAGTTGCATCAAAGCTAATCAAGCAATTTATTTCCCGCGTATGAAAACTTGTAATCGAAAGCCCAGAGTTATGAGAAATCGAAAAAAAAAAATAAAATCATAATATCGAAAAACTTAAAACGCACGTTTCCAACCCTATAAATGTTGTAGTAAATTTAGATATGTATGATAATATTTAATTATTTCAATTATTTTGTGTTTTTTTTATTTTATTTTTTTTTAATGCGAAATTTCTGTTTCTTTCTTTTTCGTTTCATTCTATATACAATATTCCTATAATTTTCATCATTTTCACTCGATCAACTTTTTGGTATACCCTTCCGATTTGTTTTCATCTGCTATAATTTTTTGTGCTGTACACGAAACTTTGTCACACAATACACAAAAAAAAAAAAAAAAAAATCTCAAAAAACAAACAAACACCAACATGAAATAGGCCACAACATACGTTCCAATCATTCGACTTGGGATCCTCGGCGTCCGAATTTATATGAGGAACTTAAACCGCCTCCGGTTCCATTGCACGGCAATCATTACGGTCACACACACGGTAATAAAGAATGTCATTTCAGACATCCAGGTAGGATTTTGTTTCTTTCTCTTTATAATTTTCTATCGAATTTTTTCATTTTCACTAACAAATTAATCACTAATCCGGTGCGATGGAATCCATAACTGCAATTCAATAGGTCATTTTAACCTTTATGGAATCAAATATTCACAATCAAAACTAACAAATTCTTTCTTCAAGAGTTAAAAAGTCTGTTTTCATTGATGTTCTGGCTTAAATGATCCAAAGTTTCCAAATAGAATATTTCTTCTTTTTATGTTCTCGAAAATCGGAGGAATATTTTAATTACTCTTTGAAGGGGTTATTCTTAGGTTAGGTTAGGTTTGTGCCACCACATGGGCACATTGTGATACCACGTATAATGGGAAAACCAACAAAAACAAAAACAGAAAAAAAAACCAAACAAACGCTCACGTCTTGAGAGAGCTGCCCAGCCGGGCCTTGTAATTACTAGGCACTTAGTGCATATACAGAGTAGTTAATGAGCAAAAATGAAATAATTGACTGCCTACTACACGATATACCTGGTGCATAGCAAGTATGCGGAACCGAAGAAAGCCACCGAAGCCGAACGGCACGAAGTACACGTTGTATACAGTAATGTGCTTTAGCAACGAAAACACACGAATTATGCCCATATACAGCCGCTATCCACTTCGAACCCAGTTATCACACCACCGCACCAGCCTAAGACAGTTTTTAACAAAAGTGCATAAGTTTTGTTTATCAGCATAGTGTTGTGCACATCATACTTGGTACTATGGCAGTGCTGCGGGCACTTCCTGTACACAGGTCCGGCTGGGTGGTCGTTGAACACAGAGCCTCTCGCATCGTGAGTTGGCACCTCAACCAACTACGGCACAGAGGCCGTTCTGTTCCTTTGTAAACGCATAAAATTCACCTCCTTTTAGGAATTTTTTTATTTTTTTTTTTTCAATAGACAAAAAAGTTCCATCATTTAAACTTTTTTATATGTTGATATTTGGAAACTAAACTGCATAAAAATTTTTTCTTATACTTTGTAAATAATTTTTTCAATTCAAATAATAGACATAAAAAAAAACTACGTCTTTGGGCAACTCGGCAGAGACTGTTCAGGTTGTCTGAAATAAAAAAAATGGAATGGATTATTGCTAACCACACTTGTGGCTATCGTCCCTACCAGAATTATAAAATTTTATTGTTTTTAAATGACGGACTGCGGCAAAAATTGTAAAAAATCGTTTAAAATTTTTATGAACAAATCTCGGAAAAAGTAGACAATTCTGGTACCTGCGAGAACTACTATTGAGTGGAAGAAAACATTGAATTTTCCAAACAATCGAATGGATTGGTTTGGTCTGTAGCGAATTTCCCGTGCCAGAAAATGACGTTTCAAGAAGAACGCGTTTTGAGTTTCAAGAACAGAACAGAACACCTTAGGGCGCGTAACTTTTTAATACATACTTGGAATTTCGCACTAATTATTTTACAGCATATTCTCTATAGGTTTAACAGTCGAATTATGCAAAAAACAAATCGATTTTTAGATGTGATTCCATAAGAATAACCCCTTAAAAGGATGCGGCTTAGTGCGTCTTAATAGATACAATGAACATACATATATCTCCCTTGACCTTCGGAAAAATTCATTTAATCAAATCTATAGGGACTTCACAGTCAAATGATATTGAAAAGATCAACAAAGGTTTCTTGTTTTTGTAGGCTAAGCTTATGAAGGCCTTTTATTCCTTGTTAGCTAAAATTTATACGCGGCAAAGCGAACGAGAGCATCGATGACGTATCGCCGTATAATGTGATTTCACACACAGTGACCATTGTCCCCCCCAAAACTGTAGGTACGCCTGAGTCATTCGTAACTATGGAGGAACATACGTGAAATCCATTAAAGGTTTTCTCAAATAAAACGGTTCCTCACAAGCATGTTAGGCACCTTCTATTTTTTTTTATATTTATTTAAATACAAAGCGGGTTTTATTCTTCTTTCTATCAAAAACACCCTTTCGTAGGCATATCCAACGATCAGTCGGTTTTCCGACCTATGTGCTATTTAATGACAGAATTAATTTTTTTGTTATTAACGACGGATATCAGACAAAATACTCAAAAGTAATTTATTCACGCCATGTCAGCACAATAAATAAGCAAGATTCCCAAGAGTATATTTTGTTAAACCAAGATATATTTAATTTTCGTTTTAGTTTCTTTGCTCCTTTATTTATGATTTTATTATTTTCATTATGCATTCAAATTGAAATGAATTAGTTTGATGGCATAAGATCGATCACCAAATAAAAATTAAAAATGCGTTTATTAACAATTGTAAGTAAGCCTACTAATGCGATGCTGCCTTTTTGCTTATTTCAAAATACATCTAATCAATTAAGACACACATGCACGACCAATATATACATATATATATAACAATGTATACCCTGCAGTAAATTCGGGGCTAATTGATCCCTTCGTCACCACTGTCATTCTATAGACATGGGGAACGAGGAGGTCTACAGTTCCATTTTCTAGAGCATTCATGTTATGAATTTGCTGCGCGAAAATCAGAAGGCTCCGTAGCGTAATGGTTAGCATGTCCGATCATCAATCCGAAATTTCGTGTTCGAATCCCAGGGCAGGCGAACAAAAGTGGAAAAATTGTAAAATTCTGAGGATTATTCTCATGGATTCTTATGGGTGAGAAGAGAGAAAAAAGTTTCCCTTCTGAATTCTCGTGAATGCTTTCATAGTTCGTGCGAAAATTCCCATAAATTATATTTTCAATAACTAAATTTTTGTAATTTTTTCTCACAAAAATACAAAAGTACTTACAAAAAAAAAAAAAATCGGCACCCGCCCGAGTGAGATTCGAACTCGAGTCTTCAGGTCGAAAGGCCAGACTCTTCACACTGAGCCATCTTAGCCCTGTGCGCGGCGCTTTCTATTTAAGTAATATAGCTAATGAGCTGCCTCTACAGCATCACTAGTTAAATCGTCAACTGGTGACCTCTCGAACATATGCTCATACAAAGTGTCAATAGGAGAATACAATGGCACGGGTACAGTTGGTCACTAGTACCGGTGACGGAGGAACTAGTAGCAGATTGAATCAGTCACTAGTGACAATTACTGCAGGGTACATACATACATACTTACATATTCAAATCCACGCACATAAAGTACACGAAACCACGACACATAAACTTCATAATGAAAGTCTTATTCCAATTGAACACAAAATAATAATTACTTTTCTCTTCCTCCCTCCAAAAAAAAAAAAAATATAATAATAATAATAAAATAAATCAAAAATAAAATATAAAAAAATAAAAAATAAATAAAAAACCGAACAAAAGGCATGGAGGACGAAATCTGTCCATACGCAACCTTCCATTTGCTTGGCTTCCGTGAGGAAATGGATCCAACAAAGGCAATGAACTTTCCAAACGTTCCCACATCAGAATGGACACGCACCAGGACCCGGTCATGCTGGCACTATGGGACCACCTGGACACCCAGGTCACGTCCACTCACGCTCCGGGTCACAATCAATGCCACGTGCCAATCGTTACGCTCGCAAAAACAGCCAAGGCGGACAATCGTCGATTTATACTCCAGCACCGGAATACGATGATCCCGCCAATTGCGCTGAAGAAGATCAATATGTGAGCATATATATATATAAAAGATTTATTTCCTATGTGTACCTTCATATATCCGCATGTATATGTACATTTTTGTGCATTCATATATTGATTGATGAATTCCCTTTAAAAACAGCGCCGCTACACACGCGTCAACTCGCAAGGTGGAAGCCTTTATTCTGGACCTGGTCCCGAATATGATGACCCCGCTAATTGCGCTCCTGAGGAAGACCAATACGGATCACAGTATGGCGGTCCATATGGCACACCATACGATCATTATGGCTCGCGTGGTTCGATGGGTCGGCGCAGTGTCGGTATGTGCTGAATTCGATCACGTTAATAAAGATTTTAAAAAAATGGAATGATTTTTTTCAATTTTTTTTTTTTTTTTTGTTTCTTTCGTTTTATTTTCCAAGGATCTGCACGTAATCCTGGCAATGGGTCGCCTGAACCACCACCGCCACCACCACGCAATCATGACATGAGCAACTCATCATTCAACGACTCTAAAGAAAGCAATGAGATTTCAGAGGCTGAATGTGATCGTGATCATGGACCGCGCGGTAACTATGGCGGTAAGTGAGAATAAAAGACCATTTATACACACATACATACATAATACGAAAACATTTCAAATAATGAGAGCTTTTTCCATTGCGAAGTATTTAATATTTTTAATTTAATAAGCTAAGTTATGATAGGAATCCTTATAGAAATACTATATCTAAGCTCTCTTAACGTGTACATATACATACATATTGTATGAGCGTATGAGCGTAAAAGTAATAACCTTCGATTACTTTTTCTATTCTTTTTTTTTTTTTTTTGTTTTTTAAAGAATCAGAAGAATCCAATGAGGGTGAGTGATGAAGTTTTTGAGTTCATTTTGTAAACTTTTATTGTTGGAATGCTAATTGTTTGTTCACAAAATTAAATCACAAAATTTCTGTTTTGTACAAAATTCCCATCCGATCCTAAATTATAAAAAATGAAATTCTGAAACAACAACAAAAATCCCAATTCATTAACATGAAAATTAGTATATAAATATATAAAAATATACGAATCATCAGGGAGTTTATATGTTTTCTTTTTACGCAAATACTCGAATCTCGAAATACAAAGATACAACATCGAGAGAGAAGAGAATTGAAAGCAGAAAGAAAGCATATACGCTTCTTTAGAGTCATTCCAACAAAATTATGAGCAAAAAATCATTCATCTCCACAGTCACTCGATATGATCATTCATCCTTCGCCAGTCCAAAGGTTATCGAACAAGCAACAATCACATTTCGTTGTTTTATCTCGAATTTAATCGCTTTTTTTTTAAATTCACATCGCTACCAAAACATCGATTTCAATAAAATTACCACACAGCATACATATTTATTCCAAACCACACCCACCCAACGGTTCGAGGTGCAACCAAAAAACGTTCATTAAAAAAATTTTTGAATTCGACGATCATGACCATTCATAAACTGTGTTTTGCTGCGTTCTTTTATTTTCAAAAAAAAAAAAAAAAAAATTTTAATTAATAAATAAAGTATTGTGGCTTGCCTCTACATGTATATAAATTTTGGTTCGTTTTTTTTTTTGTCTTCACTTCTACATTCCAATTGGATAATCACCATTTTCATATGCATATTATTTTTCTAATTTTTCATACGGACTCCATTACTTAATTTTCATTGCACAGCCTTAATTTGTAAATATTTAGCACGAGTGACTAAAAAGAATTAAGACTTACACATGTGTGTGCGTAGTGAGTAAATAATATAGAAACTAAGTCATTATCATATAACCATGAAAGCTCTTTAAATTCAAATGTCATCAAAACACATCATCATTTTCTGGGTATCAAAAAAAAAAAAAAAAAAAAAAAAAAAAAACTGTCTTTCGTTTTCGTTTCCTATTTAATTTTTTTAGTTTGAAGAGTTTTCGTATCCACTTTAATTGTAATTAATATGTTTAAATTAATTAAGATGTTCATTTCTATGCATGTAAGTTTTCTTAAATTTAAATTAATTTGAATTAAGAAGCATTGAATATACTATGAAGACATCAGTGGATGAAGATGATATATATTTTAATATCAAGAGCAGTCTCATTGGAGTTATTTAATCGATTTCCAAAGTACCTATGTATCTAAAAACATTTTTTTACGGTTTAAAACTATCCCAGCGACCAACAGTGCCTACCGCCTATAAAGTACACGAGACTGTAAGCGACCTGAATATTAATAGATCACAAAGTATACGAAATTGTAGGCGATCTGCCTACCAAAAGCTTACAAAGTATACGAGATTGTAGGCGATCTGCCTACCAATAGTTTACAAAGTATACGAGATTGACGGCGACCTGCCTACCAATAGCTTACTTTATGTGATGGTCGTAGGTAGGCGTTCACTCTAAAAAACGGCCACGCTCGAACGAAAGTATACTTGGATGGTATATGAGGTCGTATGCGTTACCGCCTACGGGCAACGAAAATGTATTACGGTTCATCGCTTCTGTAGGCAGCATTTTGGCCACTGGGATAATAGCTCCATTGATGCATAGAACGGCGGTTATCATATCACCTTCATCCCTTTATTTATTTGTAAAAACAAAAAAAAATATTTTATTCGATAAATTGATTATGTATCTTACGCAGACCTGTTAAAATCGAATCGAAAATTAATAGCCATTCAAAATATTTGTTCAACTAAATCCATAATCACAAGCATATCCCTTGTTTAAAAAAAAAGTTTGAATTAATGATTCTATTTATCAAATAATCGAGCTATAGTCATGATTATTTCTGATCCATGAAAAAAATCAGAACTATTTCAAAAATAACACTGGGTGCAAGCCGATAGCCCTGGCAGCTAGAGCTTTAAGGAATTGATTATAGCGTAAGGTTGTGATTGATTATAATGAATAAATAATAAATAACAACACTGGGTGCATTCAGCAGACTCAACTGTTGGGCAACTTTTGAATAAAATTCGGTTGAACGATGTGCCAAAGAGTATTTAATACATATACATACATATATATCGCAAAATAATCACTAAACCGGCACAATTCAAAATTTTTTCAATCACTTTTTTCATGTTTGCCAACATTTTACTGCAGCAAAAGAAACCCGTGGAAAATTAACATTAATCTTGATTGATTCTGCAGCTATTTTAGAATAATATAAATTTAGAAAAGAAATTGTTTTTACAGGCGTCGAGAGTTATAGGATGTTTACCCGAGAAATGCAAAATTTTGAGTTGTGCCGATTTAGTGATTAGTGTGCGATATATTAAATAATCTTTGGATGTGCTATCTACTGAGCGTTCGCAGCATGTTGACTGAGCGGACTCAATTTTTGGTTGCGAAATTAATTTTGGCAACTTTTGCACAACATGTTGAAAGACAGCCGATTCAAAATATAAAATGAATCGAAAACGAGAAATGCTCCTTCAATTCATGTTGTGAGTGATCGATTTCATGTACCCATCAAAATCCCTAGTTCCGTCAGTGCAAATACGAAATATACATTTCAGTGAAGTGAGCACAGCGTTCAGCGAAAATAGCAGTTGAGAATCTGTTGTAAAGGTTAGTGCCATAGATCTAAGTTATAGTCATAATTGTATTATGATTTATAACAAAATAAATAAATAAATAAATAAATAAATAACAGTTGACAACATTCGCTCACTCAACAGTGGCTCAACAATTGAGTCCATAGCTCGAAGATTTCTCTCAACCGTTTCGAAACTTCATCAAATAACTGTTTTGCGAGAGAGAGAGAGAGAATTAAAAACTATCACTGATCAAACGCAATTGTTGTGAGAGCGACTTGAAAAGTTTCTGTGCGAGCGCGTAACCTTTTCGCATAAAAAACAAAGGTTTCTCTCAACGAAGAAGAAGAATCAAAGTCCGAAAAATATAAATCTCACGCAGGTATACAATTTTCGTTTATTTCGGTCCTTGTGTGGTTGTTGTTGCGTTTTACTAAATTCAAATGCACTGCACTGCATTTCCTTATTTGGTTTTTGTTTCAAAGTGCGTTTTGAGTGACGCTGTGTTTGTCTGACTGTGTGTTACTACTTGTATTGTTTTCTATTTTTTTAATGATTTCATTTACTAAATAATTCAATAATTTCAAGGATCGAATAAGAAGTATGAACAACAATAATAAATTTCATTCATATGCAATCAGAACAGTCAAAGACGATACAGTATTAATTCTAAGCACTTAGAAAATTTGCTCTTTCTTAAGCTAAATAGTTCAGCTTCAATCTCTTATCAAAAAACCAAAAGCAAGAAACCAAAAAAAAAAAAAGATAAGTCTATTCAGTAGATCTGATAAATCTCACTTGAAAACCGCAATAAAAGGTTTTGATGGGCTGCCTCTCCGAGAGAAATTTCTATTTCATTGCAAAAATGGTTAATGGCCAGAGAGAAACCGAGGATTGAAAAAGGTTGACAGTTATTTTCGAGCTCTGATTGAGTCTGCTGAAGGGGCACCCACAGTTACACTCAGACGCATAGTGTTCAGCCTAGTTAAAAACTTTTTGAAGGTCTATACATACTTTCAAGTGATAGTCTTCAGGAAAGTTTAAACGAGGTTTATTAATTTTATATGAAAATTTTTGAAAAATTCAAATATTATCGAAATAAATTTTCGAAGTTCTTAAACCGTATTGAAGACTGCGACCCTTAGGGCGTTTCGGACGTGAAAAAAAGTTTTGAAATTCGAAGATAGGTTAAACGAAAAATAAAAAAAATTTTCCTATCGAGGTTTTGAGGTCCCTAAAATGTATTTAAGCTAAAATTTAACATTTTTGCCAAACACGCTTTATTTAAGTTTAGCTGCAAAAAATAATTAAAAAGATAATAAATCTTTTCGAATAGCGTAAACGTATTACGAAACAATTGATCAGCGAAACAACGAACTCTTCACGGAAAAACCACAAATGGAAATCAATTTGTCTACTTTTCTGATCCTAAAACAGTGTTGTGCAAGCCCTATGATCTCCATAAGCAAGGATTTTTTGGCATTTGAATTAGTGTCACACGGATAGTGTACGATACAAATTCACGTTGCCCCTAGCAACACCCCATGATTGATATTTTAGGTACTTTATTTCCTTTTTTCAAGTACACATTTTCCATTCAATTACACTAGTTTACAAAATTAAAAAAAATAAATGTACAGTTGATCCCGCTCCACTTTTTTCATAGATTTTGGGTCCCTGAATCCGAAAACCCCATCGAAAATTTTTTGAATGGTTTGGTTTTTGAGATATGACCATTTGAAATTTTGGCTCTTTTTTTTCAAAAGTACTTTCATTTGATGGATCATATCTCGAGATAGAAACAAACTACCTAGTTAAATGATGTACTAACTTAAAGAACATGAAATTTTAAATCAAAATATGTCTCTTTTTTATGATATTATGGTACAGTGTCAATGTAACATAAGCCAAAAGTTCAAAAAAATATTTTTTTCTATTCAAAATTAAGAAAAAAATATCATGTTTAAATTTTTAAAAAATACAAATCCTAAGACTGTATTTTTTTTTGAAAAACCACACGTATAAAATGAACCCTTGTGAAGAAAACGTGATACCAACGAATAAAATGTATGGGTTAATATTGAATTTATGACCATTTATGTGCAACTTTCAAAGTGCTTCTTTCGTTTACACCAACGAGTATGCTTTAACATTTTTAAAATTATGAAAGTCTCTTTATTAAAACGAAATGCTTCATACATAGTAAAAAATGCTTAATTTTGTATGTGTTAGTTATGCACATCACTGTCCTAAAATCAAATCAAAAGTATACGGAATAATTTGAAAAACTCAAATGAAAAATTTTTAATTAAAAAAACCTAATAAATTTTTTGTAGCTCTCTTTTAGGCGTGTTTGAAAAAAGCGACCTTTAAACCTCAATGAAAAAAAAAAACGTTAATCCATAGCCAAATTTTTCGGAGAAAAGACGGAAGTATTCTAAGCATCAATAAAGAAAAGAATGTGATGAGCTCTGCTTAAAAATGTTTGAAATTCTTGCTGCGCCTCACATTTCTTTGCCAGTCTGCCGAGAACGGAAGACATTTTTTGGCTTCATATTTTTGACCAATAACCAATTTTTATTTTAATATTTTATTTATGGTGACCTTTTTGGTCCTAGGTTTAAAGTAGAGCAATTTCGGGAATATTTAGCATCGGGCTCATATAGATACAAAAACAAAATAAAGAAACAATTGTAGGTAATAATTTTTTGAACTAAAGGAGAAAATTATTGTGAATATAGATCGTTAAATCATTATTCATTTTTAACGGGTCTGGAGTAACGATATGAAATTTATAATTTTTTTATTAATTTTTTTTGTTTTATATATGTATATAAAGCTTAGGGGCACCTTGGGGTAACCAATTAATATTCTTAAGCGAGTTATGTTCTGACCAAACCACTAGAAAGAAGAAAAGATATTCTCAAAGGAGTGCTAAGTCGAAATGCTCAGCACTGTAAGAGGAAAAAACGGTCATTCCCTTTCACTGAAATCATGTATTTCGAATTTCTCGTTAACACGATTTCCCATGACATTCGAGTTATAGCGGTTCTACTGTATCGATTGTCTGCAACATTTCACAATTGTGAAGCGAGTACTAATCGCATTTAAAGCGATAAATTTCGTTCCTCCACCCTGTACGTCAGTAGGTCGCCACCGAAATATGTGACCATGTCATCAAGCCAGTCTTTTTGGTAACTAGCCATTTCGCTAGGCTAGACTCTTTTCAAATCAAATCTAGGAAGTCTAAGCACTAGTGGCGTTCAAACGGCAAAATAATCTGTCCATATCTTTCTTAGCTGAATAGCTTGCAATTTACCCACTAGAGACACACATGTCGTTATTTGCTAGCGAAATATCAGGCAAAAGATAACATTTGTTAAAAAATGACAAGCTGTCCCTGGCAATGACATCGCCATGTTAAATTCGACAGCGTTGTGGATAGGCGAGGGAAAGAGAAAACTTCTCAAAATCTTCTCCTGCACTGGCCGGGACCTTGGGATGTTAATTCTTCCACTCACTATCTGAACTCGGGGAATTCAGCCCTTCGAGGATAACAAGCTTTATTGAGCGAACAAATTGGTTTCAAAAAACCCCGCTAGTATCACAACGGACCGTTTTAGGTCCAAGTGCGAACGCTGAGTTTTGACACACATAATTCGTAAATCTCATTAACAAAATAGATTATCTATTTAATGAAATAAACAATGTAACCTTTACAATGATAATTTTTTTTTTTTTTTTTTGTTCGGTCGACTACAATTACGATAGTTATTGTTTTACTTTATGCATTTCTTAATTAATTTTACTTAGGTACATTTAAGTTCAACTCACCTTTTGTTAATTAAAATTACCTATTACATTCTAAAGTTTTTTTTTCGTTAATTTTTTAACGCAAAATGTGATTAATAGAATCCGTTTGGCTTAAAAAATTCTTTTCTATAGACTTTTCACAATTTATTATCTTAGTTAGAAAAGTTTTAAGAATTCTCTTTTATATTTAAAAAATTTTATTTTTCATTGAAATTTTTTCTTTCTTTTTATATAAAAAATTATCCTTTTTAAACCTTCGGTTTGGCATCCATATGAAATATTCCTTTACAAACCAAAAAAAAAAAAAAAAAAAAAAAAAAAACAAAATTTATGTATTCGAAAAAGCAGCTGTCAAAAGATCGCCTCTTCAGAAGGATCAACGTACCACTGAAGAAATGCGCAGATTGATCGAAAGGTAAAGTATGCAGTAAGACATTGAATCAGAAATAAATACGAAAACTAACAATTCGAGCTTTGTTTTGAACGAACCCAAAAACAAAAAAAAAAAAAAACAAATCCCATTAAACCCATTTTAAATCGGAATATTTTAAATATTATTTTCTTCATTATTTAAAAAAGAAAATTTATACGAAATGGCATTTTGAAAAGAATCAAATGAATGGTGTACGTATTTCTTTAGTTTCTTTGATATCTGCTTTAAAAAATTTGAGTTGTTTTTTTATTTTTTTTTTATCTTAAAATAATTTCATATATTTTTTTAACAACGAAAAACCTATACCCATCAGTTTCAGTATTATTAAGTTAGATAATATTATCTCAGTGACAATGTACAAAAACCACTTAAATCGAGATAAGCTGTTTTCCTAAGAAATGCTTTAGAGTTTCGATAGTCTCGGCATTTGTCCAATGATGCGATTTCCACTCAATGAATTCAAAGGCTCAATTCGACTTAAATGGTTACTGTGCATATTGTCCACGATGTCATTATTTAAATTAACATCGTTCTCTTTTATTTCTATATAATATAAATATACAATATCGAAAATTGTGAATCACAATTAACACTCTTAATTGAACAACAGCCGAAGGTAATCGTTTGTTTAACTTTTGCTCGTAGTGTAGAGTAGAAAACTTTTCTTTCGCACTGAAGAAAAAAATAAATAAAAAACAAAGAAGCTTACTTCAAGTGCTCACATTTCCTTTGTGTTTATTCATTTTGCATGTTTTACTACGAATTTTTCAATTGCATTTTACTTGAAATACCTTATGTAGCAATACGATACAATTTTATTTTTTCATACACAAGCAAATCACAGTTAAATGTTCAAAATCTCTGCCTCTCCTCTCTATCTCTATCTCTCGCTCTCGCTCTCGCTCTCTATCTCTCGCTCGCTCTTTGCGACTTTAAAGGATATTAACACGTTTTGCCTTTGACTATTTAACTATTTAAAAAAAAAAAAAAACCCAATCCTTGGCTTAACAGTTTTCAAGTGAAATTACTTTATCTACATATATGGTATAATCGGGGACCAAAATTATTGAAGGATGTTTGGTGTGCTATGATATGATGGCTTGACGGTTAATTCCATGAAGGGAAAATGAATTGAAAAAAAAAAAAAAAAATTTGCTTCTTTTTAAAGTGGAAAATTAACAGAAATCATATTTAACCCTTTCGACCCGGATGGTGCATATATTTACCACATAGAGTTTAAACCTCTGGACGGTTGGTACACATTTCATTTGTACCACATAACATCCAGGATGGTATGTTGGCGTACCTACATCCTGGCCTCCACCCTATAAGTCACCCAATTGTTGTTTCTCATAGTTTCATTCACTGATAATTTTGAAATAGTACCTACTTAAATAGCAGCCTCGAATCAAAGAATTATTCTTAAAATTGCAATTTGAAAGCCGGGTCGAAAGGGTTCAATTATAATATTTTTAATTCTTGAATAAATTGACTGGAATTATGGATTCCATTGAAAAGTTACGTTTCAAAGTAGGCTCACCTTTTAACTTTTCTTGGAAGCCCTTTCGTAAACTGCTTTTTTCTACTGGGACAATATGGCCCACTCAGTTAAAACTTGATTGTTTATTCTATTACGAGACATACATATGTATGTATCCCATCTAAAACTGTTATTATGTGATCTATATCATCTCACAGGATAACCGAAGGACATCCAGAATTTTTAAGTATCGCAAAGTAACATGTTTTATTATTGTTGCTCCTTATATCCATTATTACAATCAGTTTTTCCAAATAAATGCCTGTAATTTGAGAAAAAACTCCAAGGCTGCGAAATGTTTAAACTAATGCATTCTCTAACGGCTTAACGATTCGAATTTTCGCTTCAATATCAGATTATGTGAGTCTTTTGTGTCTGACTCACAATAATCTTCGGGTGGTAACTTTTTGGATGACCCCCCTTAGACTGTGTCATGTTGTCAAAATGATTGATTTTTCTTATCCTTCAATAATATTGTCACATTATATTCTCATTTGTAAACTCATTCAGTATATGGTTACGTAGGTTGAAAGTGGTCCGCTTAGTAAAGTATCTATGCTTGTAGTGACAGAGACAATTTAGCCGATTCTTTTTCCATAGGCTAGAGCAGTGACAAGACAATGATCTAGATGTTTCTTGCTCAATACAATTCAAAGAGCATGAATTGTGCAATAGACCCCCATTCATGCTGCATGGACACCATTCCATTACTGCAGTGATTCAATGACAACTGTGGTAATTCTTATCTAGATTATGAGCCAGTATCACTTAAAGTAATGTCAATTGTGAGTAACATTGACAGTTGAATCGTGACTGTACTCAATATGACGTCATACATACTCATTGACTGAGTCATACACTGACATACGGTAAATATGCTTGTCAAAATCACAAATGTACTATCTAGGCCATCTCAGTTCCTTATCTGAATCTGCAGTATTGCCAGTCTTTGAAGCTTATCTGAAGATAAACTTACTTTAATGGAATTATTCAGTTTATTTCTATGCAATCTTTTATAATATTTGCATAGATTTTTAAAATCGAATAGAATATCTTTACATCTGTAAACGATTTTAAAACGACTTTAAATCGAAATCACTTTATTTGAACTTGCGGCCACGATTTCTCCAGTTCAACTGGACCGATTTTAATGAAACAAAGTGGATTCAACGCAGAATTGTCACCACTATGGCATGAACCTCAATCATAATTTTAACAAATTTTTTACTATTTTTTTTTTACACTGAACTACAAAAAAGTATACTCGAAATCGATGGGTCATTTTTCAATGGCCGCCATTTTTTCAAAAAAAATTCCAAAATTATTTTGGAGGTTCACGCCATAATGACATCCATACTGATTATAACCCCGTTTTTCTTTTTCATTTCGGACAACTTGGAGACCTGGAATCAAGGCAGCCACCAGGACACTTTTTTTTGAGCATCCACTTTGACGGCCGAGAACTTTTTTAATCGCCTTAACATGAAAAAACAAAGTGCTTCTTTATTAACTTTCATTCATTCCTAACACAATACAATACAAAAAAAAAAAAAAAAACTCAATTGAAAAAGCTCTTTTCATTTTCGGTCAGGAATTTTTTGAAAAAAGGTTCAAAAACAGCCTCGCCAATGAGACAACCCCCTTAAGTGGTGCATGTCCATTACCCAGCACCCGCCACCGCCCAGCAAAACTGCGAAGTCTTTAGAATGGGTAGCTTAACACGAATCCAAAAACTAAATTAACCCACGGCCTTCAATTCCCTCAATTCCCTCAAAGCCGCAAAATAATGAAATCGAATCAATAAGTTCCAGTCGTGAGGCACAATACACATTTGTCGTCCTATTGTCGTGTGCATCCAAGGGGAACATAAGTTTTCAACGATTTTATTTTTTTGGTTATTCTAAAAGTTCGTTGAGATTGTTCGTTGAAGCACTTTACAGAATTCCTATGGTCAAATAAAAATGTTTTTTTCAATGAATGAATTCCCCCACCCCACCATCAAAAAACTGTCCTCACACTAAAATATATGTATGTACCTACCTATATTTTTATGTGCGTTAAAAATTTGAGAATGCGTCATTCACATCGAGTTAAAATTTTGCTTGCTTTGGACGTTTATCAACTTAGTATAATAATAATTATTCAAAGAATAAGAGAATAAAAATACCTAAAATTAAGTAAAGCAAAAACAATAAAAACAAATTTATGCTTTACGGTTGCAGTGCAAACTAAGTTATATAAATACGTATATCTAAATACATACATATATCATGTTTGAATGTTTATTAATGAATCCTTTTTGTTTTTTTTTTTTTTTTTAAATAATTTCTTCAATTTTTGTCCGAAACTCGTGAACAAGCAGAAACGAAGCCGGTCCAAAACAACTCCAACAACAAAGCGGTGCAGGATTCACAGCCTACGATACTCTGGCAGTGTAATTTATAAGATCCTAAAGTAAAACTGAACTCTTTTACTTCGAAAGATATACAAAAAGAAGAATAAAAACAAAAACAAAACAAACAAAATACATGAAAAGCATAAGAAAAATAAATATCAAATTAATGCACATTCGATTAGGCACAGGCCTACATAATTTTGAGATTTTGAACTGCTATATATTTAAAAACCCAAAGTATATAATCGTATTTAAGAATGTGCGAGAAAATGGAAGAGTTATCGTAAAAGAAAAATACAAAAAAAAAAAAAAATGTATTGAAAAATATGAACCAAAACAAAAAGAAAAAAGTCATGGAAACTAAGCTTATGTGAAAGATATATACCTTTCCCTACTCTTATATATATATATAAACAACCATAAATATTAATATACAGACATACTATATACATAAAAGAAAACGTATAGATATTCATGTGTAACGCATTTAAATTTAATAATCTTAAGGTCTAAGAGTTCCCCGTTCTCACCCTTCCCCTCACTCTCATCATCCCCCGGCCCAAACCCCCTCCCCCCTCAAAAGAAAAGCAAATGAATTCTTCATAATGGCAGTGAAATGAGGAGAAAACTAGAACATAAAGTTCTTTAACGAATCAACAAGAAGAAGAAGAAAAAAACCCACAAAATAATAGAAAGACAATTTTTAAATCATATTCAGAGACCATCACAAGAAATCAATCAAGTAAACCAAAAAAATAATAATAATGATAAGTTAAAATATAAATAAAAACCAAATAGCTTTTCTCCTTTTTCCCCCAACATTAATGCATTTATCTTCGAATTGAAATTAGTTTCAATAGAATTAACACTTTACAGTATAATTAATTTTAAGAAATACACAAGTCACAACCGATTCGAACGAACTCAATTGGGGGTATTCACAAAGGCGTCGGAAATTAGAAAAGTCGGAAAATCGGAAAATTTTAACTGCTTAAAAAGTTGTGCAAAAATACAAAAAAAGGTTGAACAATTTTTTAAGAAGTCGCAATTTTCCGGTTTTCCGACTTTCCAACGTTTTTAAAACGCCTTTGCGAATACCCCCAATGATGGAAAATTAAGCGAAAAAAAAAGAATATTTAACATAAAAGAAAAAAAAAAGAAAAAAATTGTGTGTGAATGCGAAAATGGAAAAGTTTCAGGAAATGGATGACCATGCTGGGAATCAAAGAGAACCATTATAAAAAAATTTTATTTGCAATTTTTGTTCATGATTTTGATGATTTTGTTCATAGTTATTTTAAGCTGGGCTTACACGATGATTACTGTTGTGTTGAAACTGCCGACTGAATTATTTATCTTCCAAATGTAGGATAATTTTGAACGAAGAATTACAGTTTTCGATCATAAAAGCAATTCGATATTTGAAACTGCCATGTTGCATTTTCGTTTTTTTGTTTTTTTTTTTTTAATAATCGAAATTAATTAATTAGAATGTAAAAGTTGATCAAAGCAATTTTTCAAGAAATCTTTTTGTCACTGCCCCAAAAAATGTGTGATTTAAAAAAAACTTATTTCCTGTTCAGTCAAGACTCAATGTAAGATTCTCGAGGAATAGGTTCATTCTGGATAGAGAGTCAACTCGTTTTTGCATGTCCTGTTCAGATTACCTAAACGATTATTCATACACTCAAAAAAGTTTCTCAAGAACTTTACATTGTTGAGACGAAGATTGATTGAATATAAGATTACGACATGCGCAGAATTTACTTTTATCCGAGCATTTGTGACGATTTTTTTTTTTTTTTTTGGTGCTGCCACAGAGTTTCCTAAAGTTTTTAAAATATTTTTTTTTTAATTAGTTCAAGTTATTTAATTAATTTTTTAAATTGATAATTTTACAAGAATATCTCATTTTAAAGACGATGCAAGTATGTAAAAAGCAGGATTTGTGAAAGTTTCAAATTGGTAGTTTGTTTTTTTCGAACTTCAGTGGCAACGTTGCAAACACAAAAATTCTTTAATTGAAATTTTTTTTCTTGAAAATTTTCATCTGTCAAAAAAGTTCAATCATTTCAACCAATCAGAATATTTTTAACGCTACATCACAAGTGTGTACATGCGCAGAAGAATCAAATTTTGAACTCTGATTGTCGTAACCTTATAATCTATTATCCCTGCTGGTTGAGACAATGTTTTTGAAAAAATTGTTGCATACTGTTTTCAGATTTTTTTCAGTTCGGCTTTCAGCCAATATGTGCCATTAAAAGCCAAAAATAAAGCTTTCTGAAAATTCTTTCCTTTCCTTTTTTTTTTAAATGAATATTGTTCTGCACACGAAAAAAATTGACTGAAGAGATTTTTCAAAGAAAAGAATTTGCTCTCGAGAACTTTATTTCAGGGGGTCTTGACAGGGGGTCCTTTAAAATTGCTATAGTTGAAATCAGAAGTGAAATCAATACATTAAATTATCGAATTATGTATCAACAAAAGAGGTTCTCTCAGCGTGGTTCGGATAGTGATTAAAAGTTTTAAAGTATTTTTAATTTCGTTTATTGAATTGAGCACGTAATTTTTTTGCCATTAAATGCTTTTAATGCAAGTTTTAATTGTCTTTTAAGCCATTGGTGTGTATCCTATTAATGTTAGTTACGTATATATATATATATTTTTTTTTTTAAATTAATTTAATTTTAATTTCAATGGCATATTGGTGTTATTGGATTCCATTTAATGACCGAATTAAATTGGCTAACACTGCCAAGAAAAAAAAACGAAGAGAATATTCTTTTATAATGTGATCCATCAGGGCTCGGATTTTGTTGAATTTTATAAATTTAAAGCATACTTTATGGAGTAAAAATTTTTGTTCGACTCACATAAAGTTAAGATTCAAATCGATTTTTAACTTCAGTATGCATTTTTTTTTTTTTTTTTTTTTTTTTTTTGAAATGACAAAAGCGTTGTGAAGTCCAGCTTCGCTAAATTTATGCGCAAAATGTTGGTAAGAAACATTTTTTGCCCCATAAAGTATGCTTTCAATTTATAAAAATCAAGAAAATCCGAGCCCTTGATGATCATATTTAGTAAATTTTTGGAGTGTGTGTTGATTCCGATTATTTTCGAACACCATTATGGCATATTTTGAAACATTTGTTTTTTTTCTTTTTTTTTATAATTCGAAATCTTAGTTTTTAGTTAATACGAAATTGACAGTTTGTGATGATTGATCTAAGGCAACGCATTTTAGTCATAGCGTTTGTCATTTTCTACATAAAAACTCTATGATAGTACGTTCTATTTTCCTCTAGCATTTGTAAATTTTCAAACTGCACTTCTCTGGATTTAAGGTTAAAAATGTTTTTTTCGGTTTTTTTTTTTAGATAATTTTTATTTATCTAAAAAATTATGCTGAAGTAATTTTGAACACATTTTATACTTGCTTTGCAATGTAACCTTTTGAGCTCTTCCATTTTATAAATAACTACAAAAATTTATTGATTTTAAAGCAAAAGCGAAACCGAAATAATGAAATGAAACAAAATAATACGCAATGTTGTGATACACCCTAAAATGCACATCACAAAAAAACAAAAACAAAACAAAAAAAAAAACACCAAAAAAACACGAAAATTGTATTATACAAAGCAGTTGAGAGTATAATAATTTTTAAATGGTTTTTTATTTTCTTTTATTTTAACGATTAAATTTAAACGATTCAGTTCATGATTTTTATTGATATACAGCTTTTTATATATAGACATTTTAGTTCATATATTCAAGTTATTATGTAACGATACTATTTGATTTAATTTAAGTTCTAATTGATATGTACGTATTTTGATATTACAAGATTTCTGTTCGGCCTACGAATTATTATTTAAATTCTTGCATTTTGATTTGGGCATTTTTAAAAAAAATGATTTTACGATTATGAGGTAGGTATGTATGTCTGAGAGAAATCACATGAGATTTGGCAACGATGGTTTTCGTTTTTTTGTTTTTTTTTTTAACTAAGAAATGTGACCATCGACTAAAGAAACCAAGAAGAAAATCAAACAACTTATTTCCTTTGAAAGTATTTCGCTATCTGAAAAGGGTACTGTTTAAAGATTCTTTTAAGACTGATGTTAAAAAAAGAATAAATATATATGTATATAATATATATATTTATAACAAAAAAACAAACAAAAAAATTTTTGCTCAAAATAGTACGCCAAATTTTGTGTGAAGCATTTTGTATTATGGTTTTCTTTCCATTTTTTTTTTTTTTTTGAGATTGTACATGAAACATCGTAATAAGATTTCCAAGGCACTGCACACAGTTTTCGGCCAAATATACTCAAGAGAAACATGAATTACTTTGAAGGAAACGTATAACGAAAATGGAATCCTCATTTTGAATAGCAATTAAAAAAATTAGAAAAGATTTACAAAACTTTGTGAACTTAATCAATTTTATGTGTAATAAAACAAAAAAAACAAAAAAAAAAAAACAAAAAAAAGGAAGAGAAAAAAAATATAGTTAAAGTTCAAGCATTTATAAGTAAACATTTAAACACAAAAAATGAAATATTCATAAAATATTCATACGCTAAATACGTTGATTCGCTTTTTATGTCCCTTTTTGTTTTAATTTTTTATTTTTATTTTATTTTTGTTCTTATGATATGATACTTAAGATTCGAAATTTTTATTAATTACTCATTTTATTAGTTATCAGCAGGGCTGGGCATGAGAGCTCCATGGAGCTGTGAGAGTAAAAACTTGTGTAGCAACACAAAAAGCAGCGACAGAGAAGAGAACGAAAAATTTGTCAGTGAGAGAAAATTAACCAATCAGAAAAGGCTTTTAGGTACATTCTAAAAATTGAGAGCAAGCAAAATGTTTTAATCGTAGCATGCTTTGCATAGTTCAAATGAAAAATAAATCGAAGCGAATAACAACGTGTTCAATAGACGGCGCGCCATATATTACTATATATGTCACTCTCATAGATTTTGGGCGGGACATTTCACGCCAGTTAGAAAGAGATGTTACTCGGCAGGCAAAAAAGAGCGAGAGAGAAACACTTTTGTTGAGTACCTAAGTGAAAAATGCTCATTTTGGTGGGTACCCAAGACCGTGGTGGGTACCCAAGACCATGTTGAAAAGAGCCAAAATAGAAACGGCTCCTGAGTGACATATAGAGTTATATATGCTGCGCGCATTAATCGCCAAATGCATGCATATTTCACAGATTTTCAAAAAATTCAAGATTCAGTTGAGCTTTTTAAAAATCCTTTGCTCTGTAGCATTTAATTTGAAGATGAAACGGCTCAAATGGAAATAAAATCGCTTCAAAGAGATAGAGATGCCTTGCTTCCTCCTGGTCGAGGTCTTGAATTTTGGTGTCATATTGACAAAAATAGATACTCGTTGCATAAATCAAAAATATAACACCTTTTTTTGAATTTTTGGAACAACGTACGCATGTGAGTCAGCTTTCTCTGACATGGCTTTTGTAATAAAAAAGTTCAGAACTTCGTTAACTGATAACCACCTTGAAAATCTTTTGCGTATTAAGACTTCAAGAGATGAAATTGATTTTGAAATTGACTTATTCAGTTTTCAACATAATTCAGAAAGCTTGTGATTTGCTAATGAAATAAGGTGTTTTCCACCCTGTCTGCTATTCGCCGCATTCAAGTTTAATTTTTTTTCAAAGATTTTAAATTTCCTAAAAAAAATTTCTCAGTGCAGAGTAAAGCGCAGGCAGCACACACACAAGCAAAAGCTTCAATGTAGTGGTGCCCAGCCCTGTAAGTTATCAGCAGGGCTCGGATTTTGTTGACTTTTATTAATTTAAAGCATACTTTCGGGAGTACAAATTTTGTTCAACTCACATAAAGTTAAAATTCAAATCGATTTTTAACTTCAATATGAATTTTTTTTTTTTTTTTTTTTTGAAGTTATAAAAGCGTGTTGGTGGGAAAATTTTTTTCCTCCGTAAAGTATGCTTTAAATTTATAAAAGTCAGCAAAATCAGAGCCCTGATCATCAGCAACACGGTTCGTACGTCGGCTCCATTGCGTAAATGTGCTCCATTGATCGCTATTCGTTAGAAATTGAATTCCGAAAACTAATTTCTATTCCTCGAAGGCACTTCTTTGAAGGCCTTTATAATGGGACGATTAATAGGTCGATAGTTTGGACCATTTTGTGGCATGATTATAAGAAAAAATCGTTTATTTAATCATATAAAGAATTTTCCATTAGGGAAATAGCAATTGGGTATGTTTATATGAACGTGCCCTAAAAGCTTTTTAATGGCCTGTCGGCACCAAAAAGTTTGTTAAAGTTATCATTTTCGCTATGATAAAAGTTCACGAATCAGCAACGTTATTTTTTTTTTTAATTATTAAAATTCACAAGCGAATTTCGAAATCGGTGGTCCTGAGTGGCTGGAAAATCGGGTCGAACGAATCAATCACTTTCAGGGACTCGCGTTGATCGTATGAACGCTTTTCGCCTTTCATTCATAAAATCGAATGCTTGCGATGCACCCAAAAGAAAAATTTGAACTCAATTTCTCATATACACTCGGTTATACAAATAAATAATTTTAGGGGAATCTCCCCTTAAATTCAAAGACATTTATGATCTCTAGTACAGTCTGAAGGCTGAAAAGTGGCCAGAAAAATTTCGATGTGACCTTTAAGTTATTAAAGTAAAAAAGACTGACTTTCGATTTGGCAAACACGATGCCGATGGGTAAGCACATGACACGAAAACGATAGTTCCGAGGTTCAAATCCCACACAAATACATCATACAAAAAAAAAAAAAAAAAAAAAAAATGATTGAAAAATTTCATACGTAAAAATCTAAAAAAGTGTATTAACCATCCACCCCATTTGTAAAATAACCAGGTTTCTTGCGCTTTATAAGCGCTTCAATTTTGGTTTCAACCAATTGTTTAGCGAGACATCTCGGCGGCGGGAGCACAAAGTGAACACAATGGAGGAAATGCCGTCCCAGCATGCGGCCTAAAAAAAAAAAGAGTTTTTTAAAATTTCAAATATGATTTGACGCCCCAAGCCAAGTACCTGCGTGCTGAAATAAAGCGCTCATCTCCAATGACATGCTAATGTCAAAAACAGGAGGTTTGAAGACACGATAAAAACGCTTTCCTCCTTGATAAATACGCTTATTTGCTCTTGATGAGCGCTTTTGATCCGACTAGGCCGAATGGACTTACATTATCCAGGATGGCAAAATGATTGTCAAGGGTCACTCTATCCCTCGCACCCCCATATCATGCCTAATGGAAAGTTCTTCAACACCACATGTTAAAAGGGTTTTTTTTTTCTTTTGTGTTCAATGCGTTGGTCCCTTCGTAAGGAATTCAATAGTAAGACTATTCGACAATATTGACCTTGAGTTAACGTTCGATGTTATTGCCATAATGCCATCGAATGGACACCATTGAAGGTATGATGAGAGCTGAAAGAGAACATATTTTTCAGTTTAATTTGAAAAGCTTTTATTTCTTTTAAATACAATTATTTTTTTTTTTTTTTTTTGGTTTTATTTAAAATCCCAAATTATTACTTTGAACAATGCATTTCTTAAAAAAAAAAAAAAACAAAATGTATTAGTGTTGTGAAGTTCTATAAACAATTAAATGTATCGCTTTTATTGCCGATTAACTTTACAACTTATATATGTGTACTTATTTATATATATATATACAAAACAAATACTTCGGAAATTACAAATATTTTGTAGCGTTAGCTCATAAAAGCCCAAAAAGAAACAAATTTTGAATATCTAAATGGAAAGCTTAAAAAACCAATCGATCTACAAAAGATATCTACAGTTCACAGTCTAATTGCATAGTGGCGATAGAATTTATTCTCTAACAAAAAAAAAAAAAATAGTAAAAAAATCCGTTAAATCATAGCTTTAGCTTTTCTCTCTTGCAAAAAGAAAAAAAAAACAAAAAAAAAAACTTTTCGACGTAATGAAAATCAAAATTAAATTAAAAATAAAAACAAACCTTATGTGTTATAATGGAAAAGTTTCGAAATATCTTGGAAAATTTGATATTAAAAATTAAAAAAAAAAAAACTACGAACAGTTTTTGGATAGTTACTTAAATCGAATCTAGTTAAACAGGCGAAGGCCTGTCGCGTCGCATCTGCCCATGCAGCACATTTTCATGCATTCATAGCCTTTGATGTTTCCTCCATTGCGAGCTAGTTTCAATAATTTTAAATTAAAATTCAACACTAAATATATCTACGTATATATATGGTTTTATAATCTATACATGTATACCTACTTAATCTTCATATTAAATATTTTGAAAAACCAAAAATCGAAAATATTGATGTTGTATTGTATTTAAATATTGGCATGCATTTATTGATATTAATCATGCTTTTGCTATCGATTCTATATAAACTATATATATTTATATATATATATATATACATATATAAACTCTTAAATATATGTGTGTGTAAAATGAATCGTGCATCCATACATACATATAGCCTCGACTTCTATGTAGACATTTTTATAGCAATTACTTCCTTGATATTTCAAACGTATAGCATAGCATACTCATAATAGCATAGCATAGAAAATCGAATCAAAAGCCCATATAAATGAAAACGCTCTCATCGCACATTCGTCATAATAATAAGTAATATTCAAACACACTAATCGAAATGAAGCATTTTTAAAACTCTAAATCGATGCAATATATTATTATAAGATAAGAGCCCAGAAGAATGTGAACAATTTTATGGGCGAATACACGTGCATTCGGGCACTAATATTAATGAAGAATATTATGAAATCGAATTCATAAAGTCAAAGAAACGCCCGAAAATATAAAATCTTCAAATCAGAATATTTAATTCGATAAATTTAATCCCAATAAAAACCCAATATGTGTTGGAAAATCGTTTTCGCTTTTCATTTGAAGGATGAAGGATTAATGACCATGATTTCGATTCAATTCAGCTCCTAGCAATACTGGTAAGTCGCAAGAGGTTGTTGGTATTCGAATTTTTATGAAGTTCCACGGTTTTCCCAAAATCCAGTGCAAATGGTCTTTTGAGATATCGTTTATAAAAAGTGAAGAGCTTACATGCTGGGAGTGGCATAGTTCCCCCTAAAAGTATACAGTCCATAATGATCTTCTTACTGCTGGGTACAGGCAGTAACGTAGTGAGGCCTGGAATGGGGTACAAAAAACAACTGCTTATGCTTTCCAATTGTCTAGTAGTTCACTTTCCCTCTCATGCGTTACAAAAACTTTTCTAAGTATAAAGAGTCAGTCTACGTGGCAAATTTTATCATGTTTCATGTTTGCACCAGCAACAAAAGATTTGAATTTTTTTTTTACTATATTTTTACACTCTACCAACCGATTTCCGCTATTTTGAACCCACGGTGCTCAAATTTGGAACATAGCTTACTGTTGTGCCCCAAAGTTGGAAAAGTTTATCTTCGTAACGCTGCCACGCCTACTCAATCGTGTTTTCACGTATAATTAAGTTTGAGTCTTAGCTATACAGGTTATCAGGGTTTTGGTGCGTGTCTGAACTAATTCCATCGGGGAAAGGGTTGTGTATTCGCTATGGCAGTTGGTGTCTGAGCTATCAGAAAATGTCGTAAAAACCTAGTTCAGACACCAACTGGCATACCGAATACACAAGCTTTTGACAAGCTGTTTTCACGTTCGCGTCTTAAGTCTTTGATCTATTTCTTTCGCAAAGAGTGCTTGACTCCATACATTTGTTGGTAAATGATAGAAGGAGCTGCCCTAGGGCATTGAAATTTGGCATGGACGCTCCTTTGCAAATATCTATGAAATTAGCAAAAAAAATTAGAAATCGGAGCACCCCAACCCCCTCAAACATAAAAAAGAGCGGACCCAAATTCCACAATTTTGAACCCGCAGTGTTGAAAAATTCGGAACATAGCTTACTGTTGTGCCCCAAAGTTGAAAAATTACCGCATCTCACGATTGAAAGCATAACCGGCATGTAATAGAAATCAATATCATCAAATTTTAACGATTATGGAACTTTCATGTACCCTAAAAGCCGTTTCCAGAGCATTTCTACACAATCATTTTATATCAAGACTATGTTACACATACATATTTATATTCTTATGTTCAAATGAAAAAGGGAAAACTTAGTCCAAATTCGATCGTCATGATCCTTGGACCGATTGAAATTTTGGACGATTTTGATGTTCAAGTTCTGTGACATCCTTGTTAACCTTCAAAAAGTTTAAATAAACTAAGTTGAAGACTACAAAAATGAAAAAAAAAATATTTTTGTTTCGTTTTTTCAATTTCAATTTATGGTCACCGTAACCATGGACGCCACATAGCTCCATAATTTTGATTGAAAAAAAAAAAACTAAAAGGAGTACTCCTAAAACGATGAAACTTGGCAACGAACCTTAATTTCACGAAGTTAAGAAACAAACCAAGTTTCATCACACGACGGACACGCCCACCACCCATGAATGTCATTGAAATTGTTTATGATCAAATTACACTGTGCGACATTTTAGAGGTCATGTTTTGTAAACAAAAATTTGACGACTGTTTTTGAAAGTGCTCGGTGAGTATAACAACACCTCATACTCAATTTTGTCAAGTCACCTCAACTTTTTTTTTGAATAGACTTTAAAAAGTGGGGCCGAAAATTAAATTACTCACTTATTTATGGCTATATCTCGTAATCCGTTCAATATTTTAATTTCCTATCTATCGTAATTTATAGCTCTGAACTCATTTTAAATAGTTTTAGCACAAACCGGCCCAAAAAAAAACTCTATCTAGTAGGTGAAAGTTGCAAAAATTCTTAAAATTTGACGTGTTTTTTATCATAATTTATTTTGTATGGCCTATAGCTGCCAAGCCAATAAACATTTTATCAAAATTTTTTGATGCAAGTATAGAAAGATTATAACTAAACAACTTCTTCATATACACGAACTGCATCCGAGCACTACTTCATACCGTTTTGCCGCTGCAAAATTGAATAATTTTTACCAAAAATCGGAAGAAAAAAAGCAAAATCACCCTTTGGGTATGCACGAAATTTTTCAACCCAACGCAAACGATGCGAAATAATGTTCCTTAAGTGTAAAAAGTTATAAGAACTTCCAAATAACAAGGGGCAAAAGGGAACAATTAGAGCCATTTACAAGTACTTGTATTATTTTAACTTAGATAATCCCTTCATCCTTGTTTCCTAAAATGCTTTTATGATTGAGATGGAAACAAAAGTTTCCCTGTTCTCGCAAATTTCATTCGAAAAATTAGGTACCTACTAATCAGTTCCGAAAGGATAAAATAGTTTTTTCTTTTTAAGTATTTTTTTTAAATATTTTTTTATTGAAAGAAAACATAATTTTTCTAATCATAATTAAAACCGTCAATAGAAACCGCCAAATACCCCCAAATAGGATGACCTTTTCAAATTTTCCCAACAATGGGAAATCATCCTGCAAGAGTCGTTTTAAATAGACCACAGGGGACTTCCATCGATTAGCTTTCTGTGTGTTCAAACGACTTTTCAACCCTATAAAAAGCACAAACGCAAGCTTTTAATTACGTTAATTGAAAATGGGCGCTTAAGTGATCCGTAATGGCAAGTGGACTCATAACTCAAATGATGACCGAGGATGAACCCAATTATCTGGATATTTATGCGTGAATATTTGCATGCATAGTCCAGTTGTCCATAGTCCTTTGTTGCCTTTGTTGTTGTTTGCCGAACATTTTAACTGCACAAGTTGAAGTCATGTTAAACGTAATGCTGCTTTGTAAAATATTAGGATACATATACATATGTACATATTTACTAGTGTTGCAACGAATGACAATTCTTCACATTCGCGTATGCGAATATGGCTTTGTCCCTTTACAACGGGGCTTTAGACACTGATTTTGAAACGCTAGTCAGTACTAGAGTTGTAAAATTTAAGAAAAAATCGATTTTCGATTAATCGAAGACCTGCATAGTTATAAATCGATGTTGGATGATTAATTGAAGCAATAAATCGATTAAATCGAATTATTTTTCATTTTTTCCAAACCTATTTATAATGCCTATTTTTTGTTTTCTGAAGTTTATAAAATAACAGAGTAACAGTATTTTTAAAAATATTCCTTCGCGAATGGGGTAAAAGTCGAAAAATAACAGTTGCCGTTCAACGCAACTACAAAGGGGAATTGCCAAAGAATCGAAGAGCAAGATTGACTTATGTTTAAGCAGTCAATCAATAATTGAGGTCTTTTACACTGTAGAAGTTGCAGATCGGAGGAGGAAGAAGAACCAACAAGCCACCTCATGTGTCACTGCCCGAGTCTGGCCAGGAGAAAATCCAGCTGCTCGACTCCTTCTTCTTATCCTCCCTCACCGAGCTAACATCTGTTCGAATAAAGACATGGCTCGCTTCATAAATGAGTCTAACTGGCTCCACCAAAGGTGTAACTAGGAAGGCATGCCTTCCCTCGTGGTATCACAACGGGCCCATAAGCGGCCTAAGTGTGTCCCCTTCAAGGGGGCAGCCACCCTAACCTAACCTTACCTAACGCTAGTCAATTAATGATATTCAATTATAGTTCTGTTCACTTTTGGAGGTGCATTCAGAAGAATTGACCGTCAATTTCTGTATTTTTTCTATTTTTACATATCGTTTTGCTCATATTTTAAACATTTTCCAGAGTTTCCAAAAAATTTTAACATCGAAAGAAAAAATCGATTTTATTAAAAATCGAAAAAAACATAATCGATTCTAAAAAAATCGATCGAAAGCCAAAAAAATCGATTAAATCGAAACTTTGAATGTTTTTTTTACAACCCTAGTCAGTACTGAAAGACATTTAATTATAGATAATTATTTGAGTATCATCTGCAAGTGTTGAAACTGAGAACTTTTTTTTCTTATTCGGAAATATTTCTAGTCCAAATGCACCACTGAGGAGTTATAGGGCCCCAAAGTTTTTAAGCAGGAAGTCGAGAAAATAAATTCTCCCACGATAATGGTTTATCGTAGAAAAAAAAAAACTGTAATGAGGTTTGAAAGCCAATTGTATGGATTGTTAGGAAAAATTAAATTGATGGTAAAAATTTGATCCATTGAGGGAAAAATAAACATTTTGGTATGAAAAGTGGACCATCCAAGGAAAATTAAAAAAAACGGTCGAAAGTTGAAACAAACCACATAACTCTAAATGTTTTTGAACTGAGCATCGAATGCAGTGTCATTTTCCGAGTCACAATGTTTGCATGTAAAAAAGCCTTTAATATTGATGCACTACTCGACGACAAGCCCAAATGCTATTTAAAAATCATCAAAAAATTTAATAAAGCTCATAAAACTAGTTAACACTGTTCCAAAGTCTATTTATATCCATAAACGTGCTAAATTTATATTAAGAATGAAAAATTTGGTCGGTCTTCTCAAGGTTGCAAGCAGTGGTCCACTCAAAGTGAATCATACGATTTCAAGTGAAAGCCAATAGCCAATTTTTGCGAATGCGAGTATTCGTTGCAACACCAGTACATATATGTACCTACATATGTATTCATTCATAAACAATATACGAGTAGACAGTAGGAACCCCTGAAATGGAAGGTTTCAATGCTTTTGCTTTTGTGAAAATTACTTTCCAAGCGGAAGTCCTTGCTGTGTAAGTAAAAAAATGCAAAATAACTTTCACGTGGGTGCTCATGCCTTTGCATTAACTTAATGGCTTTATGATTGCGAGAATATAGTCAAGAGCGTTTTCAATTTCATTTCGGATGCATGACATAGAAATTATTGAATAGTGAATAGATAATTTCGAAACGAGTTTATTGAGGAATTAAAAGGAGCTAATTAACGAAATTTATAAATAAGTTCTGGTTTCTTGCTTTTGATTTTTTGAAGAGAGATCACAATTAGCCTACAGTAAAGGTCTTCGTGATTTTAATGTTTTAAATTTGTTTTATTGTACCCATTTATTTTATTTAAGCGTGAGTAAGAGCAATTTTTCTGTGTTTAGAATTAATACTGTATAGTCTTTGACTGTTCTAATTGCATATGAATAAAATTTACTTATGTAGAAAAAGAAAATTCCAGATCCTTCCGATAATGAGAATTTATTTAAAACGCTATCAGGATGCCCAAATTAAACGTAAACACACTAAATTCAGGTTTTTAAATTCTTTTCGCTTGGAAATTCCTTTCTCCTCTTCTTTTTTACAAATCAATGTTCCTTGTTAACTTTTATATTAGGTGTAGTAAAAAGAAATCCATTATTTTTGCTTTAAATTGAGGGCTTTATTTAAGATAGTTAGAATGATCCGATTTAGGTCAAATATGCGCCGTTTTGTTCGATAACTTGTTGCCATTTTAAAGGTAATTTCATTATGCCTCTCTCATAGAAGCCCTCGTTCCTATTAGCAATAAATTGAGACAGTCGAATTTCAGAAGCCTCTCTTGAAGCGAATGTTTCACCAGCAAAATTGTTCGCCATGGACAGGAACAGATGGTAATCACTTGGTGCCAGGTCCGGACTATAAGGTGGATGCAGAAGAAACCTCCCAACCAAACTCCCGAGCTTCTGGCGAGTCACTATCGATGTGTGTGGCCTGGCGTTGTCCTGATGGAACACAATTCCTCTCCTATTGGCCAAAGCTGCCGCTTATGGGCGATTGCTTCCTTCAGACGGTCCAATTGTTGACAGTAGAGTTCCGAGTTAAGAGTTTTGCCGTATGGGAGCAGCTCATAGTAGATAATTCCCTGCCAATCCCACCAAACACACAGCAAAACCTTCCTGGCCGTCAATCCTGGCTTGGCCACCGTTTACGCCGGTTCACCGTGTTTCGACCACGACCGTTTTCGCTTGACGTTGTCGTAAGTGACCCACTTTTCATCACCAGTCACCAAAAGCTTCAGAAATGGGTCGATTTTGTTGCGGTTCAGCAGCGATTCGCAGATGGAAATTCGGTCTGTGAGGTTTTTTTGCGTTAACTCGTGTGGCACCCATACATCGAGCTTCTTTGTATATCCAGCCTTATTCAAATGGTTCCAAACGGATTTTTGTGCAATCTTTAGCTCTTTTGCAATCGAAACAGTGCTAACATGACGGTCGGACTCGATAATTTCCATGATTTTTATCGACATTTTCGACAATTGGCCTTCCAGTGCGTGGTGCATCCTTGACATCGAAGTTACCGGAACGGAATCGACGAAACCAAAATTGCGCATGATTGGCTGTTACAGTATCAGGTCCATAAACGCTATTCACATTTTCAGCCGCCTGGCTTGCGTTTTCTCCTTTATCGAAGAAAAACTGTAAAATGTAACGAATTTTCTCTTTGCTGATGTCCATCTTTGACAAGCTCTCAAACAAAACTGAATCAATCAATCAAAAAAGTGTCAAAAAAGCTTTTTTAGTAGGAACTGTCATCTTTCTAATGCCCTCTAGCGGAACACGATCGGACTTATACAACGCAAGATGCAGATAAATAACGCCATCTATTGGAAAAATAATGGATTTCTTTTTACTACACCTAATATTATTTGCTGTAGTCTTCAAAGCCAACTTAGATGCCTAAACTGTAAGTGGCGTTATCGTTCGTGTGATTGTGCACCCGTAACGTCAGTATGGCTTTACACTTATTATAAGGTAAGTGCACCACGTAAGGCCCGGCTCCTCGTAAGGCCCACTTTCATTTTCACCAACTTCTAACTATCAAATATTCTTGTTCTTGCACATGTTGAAACATGTCTACAAGTTATTTAATAGAAATTAAAAATTAAGACAATCGCACAATATTTGTGGCGACCACAGTCAATTGAAAATAACTGAGACGTTAAAATGGCATTTTTATAGTGGGCGACGCTTAAAAAATAATCATTTATAGTGAAATTGTGGGTTGCTTTCTTTAAATAAGAAAGTTTGTTGTATTGTGAAGATACAGAGGTATGTTTATGGTAAAAAATTCAACTGCAAATTTTTTGCCTTGGAAAGCCTTTGAACGACGGATATTAAGAAACCATATTTTGAGTTGATCTGAGGTCAAAAGAGTTGGGCGAAAGGCAACTATACCTTTTTTATCCTTAAATAGCGTTTAAACTTTTATTATTAATTTAAAAAAGCTTAGTAACATTTAATTAGTTTTTTTTTTTTAAATAAACGAATTTTTTTTGTTAATTTAATTTTTTTACTAGCTTTTAAAATATAAAATAACCTATAAAGCTTACAATAATAATTAATGCAGGTTTGGGTTCATTATCTCAAACAAGGAGTAAGTGTGCCTTTTAACCCTGGAGTCCTAACGTGTTTTTACATACGGCAATCCTAACGTTCGTCGAATCGACGAAGCCCAATTTAAATTCGTGTTATTTCGTCAAAAAATGCAGCGCATAAATCTTTAGTCCCATTTTTAGTTTAATTGGACTTTATATAAAACAAAATTCACTACCATTTCAGTTGTTTTAGTCTTTGAGTTTATTTTTGAGCAGTTTAATCTTCAGTCATTTTTTCGAAAAAACACACAATAGTCAAAAGTGTTCGTCGAATCGACGAAGGTTAGGACTCTAGGGTTAAGGTACACATGTTCCTCGTAAGGCCCAAAAAGGCGCTTTTTTAAATCGCATTTTAGGATCGTTTCCGACAATGTTTTCTGGTAGAATTTTTGTTTTTTCTATAGAAAATTGACCAAATAAAACAACACAAAAACAATCGAGTTTGTATCATCAATACTTTGTGCAGTGTATTGGAAAAGATGTTAGGTGGGCCTTACGTGGTGCACTTACCTTATTTAATAAATTAAATCATTAAAAAAAAACACACAGTCAGACAAACACAGCTTCACATTCAAAGCGCACTTTGAAAAACAATAAAAAAAAAAAAAAAAAAAACAAAAACAGAATCACAGCTAAAAACCAAATAAGAAAATGCAGTGCAGTGCATTTGAATTTAGTAAAACGCAACAACAACCACACAAGGACCGAAATAAACGAAAATTTTATACCTGCGCTCGCTGCGTGAGATTTATATTTTTCGGACTTTGATTCTTCTCCTTCGTTGAGAGAAACCTTTGTTTTTTATGCGAAAAGGTTACGCGCTCGCACAGAAACTTTTCAAGTCGCTCTCACAACAATTGCGTTTGATAAGTGATAGTTTTTAATTCTCTCTCTCGCAAAACAGTTATTTGATGAAGTTTCGAAACGGTTGAGAGAAATCTTCGAGCTATGCTAAGCAACTAATAGGTTTTTTAATTCAGTGACCTTTTGAAAGAAAAGCCCGGAGTGACGATTTCGAGTTATTTCATTTGATGTTTTTGAAAATTTCCTGAAAAATTTTTTCTTAACAGACGTGTCGCGTTCGGTATTGTCAATCCAATCGCCTGACCATAAGATCTTTAAGTGCTTCTAGACACGCCCAAGTTGCGGAATAACATTATGAATTAATCGTGCAGTGTTCAAACAATTGTCAAAGAAGTCATGTCATCCCTTAAAAAGGGAGCCGTTGAGAAACGCCATTTTTGCAAAATACGAAAATCAGACGCAGCATCCGAAATCGAAACGATTTCATTGGCATCCCTCAAATAATAGCGACCGAGAACTGACATGCGCAGCGCAGGTAAGTAACGGGTGCTTTTCCATGTGCATACGAAGAAATTTGTTATTAAAATGGCAGCTGCCTCCATAGATTTCTATTTTGAAATTCTTAAATCGCCACATTAATTAAGTTGAAGGAAAGAAAAAATGCCACTTAATTACGAGAAATTATGAGCCCAGCCTGCGATGAACCGTGACGGGAAAGTGCTTTCCAAAAAGAAAATAAAAGAATTTAGTTTATAGATAGAAATATAGAAGAGACAGGGAAAGCAAGTTGTGAGGAGCAGGCAAAAAAAAAAGCTAACAATTTCGAGCTTATACGAAAAATGAATTCCTGTTTCTGACATTAATGACGATAATTTATCGATGATTCACGATAGTCGTAGGAGAAGAATGTAGTCAAGAGACAAAGCAAAAGCATTTTTCGTTGTCTTTTTTTGCACTTTTATAAATTAAAAAAAAAAAAAAAATTAAAAATAAACATCAAAAATCTATTTGATAATTTTTATATACAGTCAACTCTGGATAGAGTGTACTAATTTTTGCCAGGCTCGTTCATATTACCTAAATTGCTCACACGATCGAGGCAGCAATTTTGTATGTGGCTTAACCCTTTCGAGGTGGAGTTTTATTTTGAAAAAAAAAAAAAATGATAGTTCCTGTTATCGTCCTTTTACCCTGAGATATATAATCGCAATAAGAGCACAATTATACCGATGTAAGGTACGAGCTGGGATAGTATATCTCACGTGCAAAAACTTTTTGATGTTATACACAGAGCCAAAACTGCCTAATAGATTCAAGAAGATTTTCTCTATGAAACGTTTTTGGGCTAAGGGGTACCCCAGCAGAAAGAAGAGAAGATTTTTCCAAAGAGATTCCTTATTATTTTAATGTGGTAAATCTTTTTAATTTTATCAAGAAGGGAAACACATGAAATCAAGAAGAAAACTAGTTATTCACAATTTTTTGCATTCAATTTCCGTTATTTTTGGCACCAAAAAAACAATCCATAGAGAAACACTTCTTGATTCCATTAGGTTTTATACTGAATTGTATTAAAAATGGATTTCTTATTGATTTCATTAGGATCCTGGAAGATTATGGGTAAACAATCTTCTTAATTTATTTAATAAGGAAAACCTTTTTGAAAAAATCAATAAAAAATTCATAATAAAAGCAACAAGTTTTCTTCTTGACTTATTCAAAAAGGTTTTCCTTATTACAATAATGAGACTTTCTTCTTGAAAAAAAATAACCATAGAGATATCTTATTAATTTTGTAGGCTTTGGTCTCCGGTGTTTATATATTACTCTCGATGTGCCATACTCATATTTTTGTTTAAGATTTTTGTTGATTGGTATAGATATATGTATACTGAGGTGGATCGATTTTCTAACCCCCTATTCCACAAGCAGAACATTATTTGATGGCCCATTCTTAATAATTATAAATTATAAATTCTTAATAATTATATAATTATAAGTCACATGTGAATTTGGACCTTGCGCTTTTGTTAGCAAAGATTTTCCATGCTGTATTCGACTTATTTTTATCGTCATTGTTGGAAAAAACATCTCAAAAAGCAGGGAAACAATCACTTCTACATTCAACTCCCAGCTGAGGTCGTGAACGTTTTTTTATATTTTCTTTTTCTGTTTTTCTTTGGTTTCCCATTATACGTGGTATGAGGCCTAAGTGGGTCACCCTAACCGAACCTAACCTAACCTACCTTCTTTAATAGACGAATAACCATGTATGCAAGTAATATCATACATTTTTAAAATCAAAAGTATGTTTTATTAGTCTGTTTAGTAAACTGGCCCCTCATGGCATTTCCTGAAACATGTTCCGGAACATTAAGTTCCTAGGCAAGAGACGGAAGAGGCGCAAGAGGGAAGGAAAAGTTTCTTTGACTCTTGCGTCTCTTGCCAACGAACTGAATGTTCCGGAACATATTTTAGGTAGATATGTCTGACTCTCGAGTAAGCAAGTTTGGCCCAAAAGTTAGAGTACCACCCTAACCTGTTGCATCAGATTCAGTCCATGTCTCCACTTTATCCAGACGCGACTGTAATGATTCCAATTGACGATGTTCTTATTACCTGAGTAAAGTGAATCGAAAAGTTTTGATTTTATTGAAATATTTTTCTTTTCGTAATGTTCATTTAAATAAGTCGAATTTGTGAGGGCGCTGAAAGAGCTGTTGACTTGATATTTTAGGCGGCACATAGGTACATACAATAGAATAGAAATAGGTAGGTCACGAGAGTTAGAACATACCAAGGCGTATGTTGCTATGTGTGCTTAAAGTAAGATTTCAGAAATAGAATACCATGAATAAAACGTGCGCAATAAAAAGGAAGAATTTATATTTATGATTTCTTATTTTTACTTTTCTTTTCCTTCTCGTCCAGATTTAGTTCAAGGATTAAACAACGACCTAAAAATTACAATAATATGCAAGGTTCAACCGTGCAGCTGCTCGACTGTAAGTACCTACTTTAATAAATGAACATATTTTTTTCCTATATGTCATTTTATTTATTTATTCTGACATGTCTAAAAATACTTACAAGAAAAGAAGTAATTTTTTTTATTTTTTTGTTTTGTTTTTGTGTTAGCTTTAAAAAGAAAGCAAAATTAATTTGAATAATGTCGCATAATTTGCTTGCAACTTCGCTTCTCAGAATGTCATGAATGAGGACTATTAAAAAACGATAGCTGTCATCGATAAAACAAGGTGTCCTTGTTTGTTATTATTTGTTTGCTTTTTCCTTCTTCTTTTTTTGTTGTTTTTTTTTTTTTGTTTTGTCGTCCTTTTATTTTTACTTTTGTTTCTATTTATCTATAATACACAACCTGGGGCCCTCCTTACTGATTACTGAAATTCTTCCCGTGTGAAACGCCAACTACTACTCTGGTTTCCATACCACTCCCTTGCGGGAGCTTCTCTTTTGGTTCCACTCAATTACCGCGCTGTGAAAACGGAAACAATGAAAGCTGTTGAGTTACATTGCATTGAGTTGAATTGAATTGAATTTTGTTGAGTTAACTTGCATGTCAACGAAGAAGGAGGGGGCGGAGGCACAGCTTGTAAAATGTTAATTAAAAAAGAAAAATAAATAAATGAGACACAAACAAAAAAAAAAAAAAAAAAAAATACTAAAAAATACTGAGGCAGACCTTCGCCAACTTTTAGTCCCCCAAAAGTCATTTGATTAGTCTTCATTTAGAAATGCGGTGTAAATTATAGTATTCAACTGCCAAAACATGCACCCCATCATCTCTACACTGAGAATTTTTATACCGGAATATGAAATTAGGTTAATTATTGGGTGGAACTACAAAATAAATCCTTTTGGGCATCGACGAATGCTCGCAATAAACAAAAAAAAAAAAAAATAAAATAAAATTAAATAAATAAATTCAGTGTACTCTCTCCTTGCGGGCACCCCTCTTAGACAGACACCTTTTAAGAATGCTCTAGTATTGCTGCTTCTGAAGTACACAGTTTCCTCTTAGGCGGCCATATTTTTCGGTCCCATAGGTGTCCACACACAACAAACACAGAAAAATTTGCTATATTTCTTATTTTAAAAGTTTTAATTTTATTACGCCTTTCAGGGGCTGTAATTACAAATTACCATGACACCTGGAATTTAGCTTGCGAGATACGAATAACCGAGTGACGTACCTACGGACGAACGGACGGACGGAACTCCTAGGCGGGTCGTTAAAGACTTCTCATGTCACGTCACACGTGGCGTCGGGTTGGCAAACTACATACATATTTACATATGTGGGTGCGCGTGTGTGCATGAGTCCGTTGGTCTATGAAATGAAGTGAGTCAATGGAGCAAATGTTTTTGGATAATGAATTTCTCTTTTTAAGCATTACTTAAAAAGATTTCCCAGCGGCTTTTCATCGCCTCATTTCGGAGGTGAATTTTTTTCTATTTTTATCGCAATTACTTAAAGAAAAATTCTGCCCAAAACGAAACTATAATCATTTTCAAGAATTTGCTCGCAAAGTTGAAGCAATTTCAGGGAAGGGTTTTCCTTGTTGGTGGGGAGATTTTTCCATTTACAAACTTATAGCTACAATAATGACAAATATTTTCACATTAACGACTTTCATAAAAGCATACAGAAATAAAAACGAAATGAAATGAAATAAAAATGGAATGAAAAAAGCAACGGCAAGAAATTAGGTCATTTCCCTCTAAAAGAAATTATGGCGAAAATTTAACTGCGTTGCCGTCTTACGTCATTTGAAGTACTTAGCCGCTTGAAATTGAAATGGAATGGAGGACATTGCGGCATAAAATCAGAAGAAAGAAAAAGAGGACAACTCCTGAAACGTCAATTGTGAGCAGCCAAAAGAACAAAATTCCCGCGGAAATACTCAAAGCTAATAAACAAAGAACTACAAGGGCTTAGCGTGAAAAAACGGCAAAAGAAAAAAAAAAAACAAAAATATATCACCTTTCCTTGAATTTCTCGTGGAGCCAACATTACCCGCAAAACAGCCGTAGAATAAAATACATGCATACAGAATTGAACAAAAATACTCGCTTCCACTTTTCCAGACCCCCGAAAATTCTCTTAGGAAACATATTAAAAGCTAAATTTGTGTTGCAAGCATTTAGGCGAAAAGCTATTGCAGCAAAAAATATAAAAAAATTAAAAAAATAAATAAAAAAAAAAACGAAAAACTAGCAGGCATTTGCGTGGCTTCGAACGATAAAAAAGGACGGCGCGCTATAATTCCTACTGCAAGTAAATAACATTTACAATGGCAATACAACAACGAGCGTGTATACATTATTTACATATGTACGTACATACCTACTTTTTTATGTACATATATCCACATAGCTGTTTCAACAAGGAGACCAACCTGCCAGCGATACCAGTATCAGGAATTTGAACAAATAAGCGGTATAGAAACAGCAACAACAACAACAACTTTAAGTCAATGCGCAGTCAAAAGCAACAAGGTATAGAAATGTTGATTCCACACGAGCATGCTACATGAGGTAATTTGAAGTTTCGCTACTTCGCATGCAATGGATGAAGCTGAAGCTCCGTTGAACGCAGAGACGAGTTCCTTAGTACCTTGGGCTCAGGCCCCATATTTAGGGAGTGTAAAAGCTGGGCAAATGCCCAGAGCGGCTTTGTGAGGGTCGACATTTTCACCTGGATATGAGAAAACAGTACAACACTATGGCCATCGGGCCCTGTTTGGGCTTTAAGTTCTCTTGGGTAATAAAGTCCATGTTCAATTTACGCTTAAATTCATAGCCCAAACTAAAACAGATTCGTAAAATAAGAGTTAAAGGCCGAACCTTTTATTTTTTTAATCAAAATCATTTCGTGTTGGCTAACTTGGTGTGTTCGCTCTGATAAGGGACAATGTCCTACTGTTGTTTTTGAAAACCGTTTGTTTCGGTTTCGTTTCGTTTCGTTTGATCCGGTATGGGCGTAGCCTAAAAACTTGATCCGCTAGTAGGAAGTTGCCATAGTGTGTTATGTAGAATTGGGCGCAGGAGAGCAAATCGGTACTCCATCCATCCCCCATTAAGATGCAAAAAATGTCTGTCCATCCCGAATATTCTTTAAATTCTCCCGCCCGTCACGAATCCCTCTTGAAAGATTGCCTTCACCAGAAACGATTTTTTCGCGCACATTAGAAACATTTCTCTTTATTTGCTTAGAATTTATATCCTTCTTTTTTTTGGAAAATTATTTCACCATTATTATTATTTTCAATTACTGATTTTTAGTACATACAAAAATACGCGGTTTATGGGTAATGATATCAGTTCGATTCGGAGCCCCGTTTTTGTGCCTCACCTTTTGTGGGTACATGCATTTTGCATAAAAATATCGAAAGAATCAATGGTTTGACATGATTTATATATAGTGTAGGACTGTTTTTTATCCAAGGGACCCGCCAGAGATGTGATATGAGAGCGAGTTTCTCTCTTCCCAGTGCGTTCCTAGGAAACGAAGGAAAATCATCCCATCAATCACCAATACTACTACTCCGTTCAAACATAACCCCATGGTCGAAAAGTGTTACTTTTACCCATAGCCCATCATACAAAAGCAGCGGTTCAAGCTTTTACCCTTGCTAGGTAAAAATTATGAAGAGTGGTGGCGGATACATATTCCAACATCCGCCGGAATTGTGAAACACGCGAGAATTTCGGGATCATATTAAAATCCCGTTCGTCCCGAATGTTTTTGAATTTTTCCCTTCTTGTCCGCAGGAATCCCATCCCGCACCCATCTCTAGTCAATTGGCAAAGATTTCTTGGTATGAACCCAATTACAGTTACTCTACCTGAATAGGTATATACCAGTGATCATCATGAAATAAAGCATTGCGCCGATTAAAAATGAAAATATCAGAATTAGTTTTTAATATTCAATTACTATGTATGTATGTATGTATGTTGCAGTGGATGCCGCTTAGGCCGTTTACCGGCCCATTGCGAAACCACGAGGGGTTTTCTTGTGTTTGTGTGAGTGTATGTCTTATTATGTCGTGTGCCCCTAACATGCGATTTTTGAAAAACCAGTGCTAGGCTTGGAACATAACATTCCGTTTTGGCTGTGCCGGAAATCGAACCTCGGATCCCGGGATCAAGAGCATAGCTAAGGCAACAGAAAATATTTCAATTCAGCACCCAAAAGAATGCTTATAAATATTAACCATATTTCTGGCAGTCAGATACCTGTTGGTGCCTGTGGCCTTGCCAATTTAAAAACGTCATAAGCAAGGATTTTAGGATTTGTGCTCATATTCTTGGAACCTTAATTAAGCTCCACTCCATTAAAGGCTTAAAATGATATTAATTGGTTTTGAAATACTCAAAAGCATACATCTGGGTGTTGTTGAATTCAAATATTATCTGTTGACCTACCCATCACCATGCATTTTCATCAACAGTTCCATCTTTTAAATGGTGCAAAAATTAATGGCTGGTTACCAGGCCCGTGCGCACTGGGGCCAACCCCTCCCCTCCCTCCCTGAAGGTTTGAACATATTTTTACTCGGAATCTCAAAAAATTTCTTGAAGGCATAGCTTGTATATTCATGTTTCCTACATTTTTTGTGAAAAGAATTTAACAAACAGATTTGGGTCTCTTAGGATTCGATTAGTAACACCGCGTAACGTCACGATAACATACATACATACTTGAGTTTAAAAAAAAAATATATATATAAGTATATGTTTTTGTTACATATTGACTTGAATGCTCAATCAACCGGACGTCGGTCTGAAGCGCTAAAACGAACACACACGGTCTTGTTTACACAATCTTTGAATTGGTGCTGTTGCCTAGCTACGCGCATGTGTAGGTATATGTTTGTCAAGAATTCTGAAGTATTGTAGACAAACATTTTCGTTGCATACTTTACGGCATATTGTAGTGGCGGAAAGGTAAAAAACTAGACAGAAAATAATATCCATACATACACACATATGTACATGCTTACATATTTTGAAGCACATTTATTCGTAACGTTGCCCGCATGGGAATGGCATTTGTGTTTACTCGTTTCGACGAGTACACTCTTGCATAGTTTCAGGGGCTTCGTGCTTGGTCAATTAGTCATGCGACATCAGTTGCCACACGCGCTTCAGATCAGACAGCAAAGCAAATGTTGCTTTCAATTCTGGAAAATGGAGAATATTTCAAAATATTTTCCACCAAAATAAATTTTGTGTTATAAATAGTGCATATATATATACAAACATATATATATGTATGTATATATTTATGTGCTTGAGTATAACAGCGCACTTAGAAGCGAAATGTCTGCGTGAAATATTCATTTTGACAAATTTTGCCGTTGCTTAATCTGCAAATTTGAGTGGGCAACAAACTTCTTTCACAATCATTCTCGAAAGAACACAACAGCAACAATAGCAACAACAGCAACAACAGCAACAACAGCAACAACAGCAACAACAGCAACAACAGCAACAACAGCAACAACAGCAACAACAGCAACAACAGCAACAATAGCAACAACAGCAACAAAAGCAACATCAACAGCAACAATAGCAACAACTTCAACATCAGCACCAACAACAACATCAGCACCACCACCACCAACAACAACAGCAACATCAACACCAACCACAACAACAGCGGCACACACGAAAAAGAAGAAGAATATGAGAGAAAAAATAAATTGGTGAAAATCACAGTTTTCACATTAACAAAAAGCGAAAAGCATAAAATAAATCGTATACACCTATATTTTTGAAACCGAAAGCAACAACAATTCCACATACCTACATAAATATTAACTTGGAAGAGTATAATTTCTTATTTCTTAATTCGTTTTTCTTTTCGTAAATTCCCCGCTAATCTGCGACGATAAATTTGAATAAAAAGCTCTTAACAAAAATAGATGGTCGCTTTTTTAATGGCTTGCCTTTTGCGATTTGCGCAAACATTTCTTCTGTGAGCATTTAATTTTTTTTTTCCCCCTCAAATATTTTGTACAAGAAAATCTCATTCTTCGAACCATATTATACATTCGAATTTGCACTTTTGAGAATCATTAAAAAATTTCAAATGTTTCCGGAATGAAATTTATTTTCTTCATAATAGCCATTGCTGCGAGATGTTGCGTAGGAGAGGATTTTGACGAGCTGGAAGCGGTATGGCAGCATGAAACAGAAGAACGGTATGTAGAAGAGAACAAGAAAATCATTATATAGCTATTTATAGTTATCTTTCAACAATATTACGGTCAATAAAAATCAAAAAAAAAAATTTAATTAACTAAAAATATAAGTATTTTGTGAAAGCAGCGGCAAAATTATGTTCAAATCAGACAAGCTGGACAATAAAATGCGCGACATATAAAATTGTCATTCGTAAGAATACAAAGTATTTTTGTAAAGGCAAAAATTAAGACCAAGCCCACAAAACAAACAGTCAGACGATTCTGACAATACAATATCAGACACAGATAAACATTAAGCTACATACATACATATGTATGTTTAAATCGGAGGCTTCAATGTAAGTTCAAATTTAAAATTTTCTTGCAATATTAAGAACTATTCTGTTTCAAGAGCAATTCTTGCAATTTCGGGTACAGCAACCTCCACTGCACGGTAACCTTAGGTGTAAGAGACAAATATCGAAAAACACCATTTTGTCACGCCCACTTTTCAATTTTTGGAAATTACGTTTAATGTCCTGAAATATGTTCAAATACCGAGTTTCATCAGACTATCTGAAGAAATTCTGGCTTTCGAGCAGTTTTTGCGATTTGTAACAGACCCTAGGACTAGTAGTCCGATCCTGTCCATTCTCGGACTTCTTCCTACTCATGTCCCCTTGAGAACGCATACCAAATTTCGTCAAGATATCTCAACTCATTCGATAACACAACCACACAAATGCAATAAACCCTCATCACAGCCTTTGTCGGGTATAAAAAGAATTCTCGATTTTTGCATAGTTCTTAAAGTTTTTGTAACAGACCCTAGTAGACTGAATGTGTCTCTGAATTTGAGCCGTTCAAGTCCGAATTCCGAATCTTGTTCGTACGAAAATTAACCGCCGTGTAGGCATTCCAAATTTCATCAAGGTAACTCACCTCTTTTCGTAGTAATATTTTATAAATGCAAGCGTTCAGACAGATCGATGAAAAGACGGACTTGACCAACTCCGGACACTGTTACGTTCGGATGAATATAGGCGAAATATCCTAGACACTTTACGTCGTTAAATTTTGTTATAACAGATAACTTTGAGATTTTCATTTTTTTTAAATTTATTTATTTATTTATTTTTTTTTTTTGTTTTTGCTAAAATCCTTTCTCCATGTCTAATATGACTTCCAGACTGTCAACTTAAAATCTGAATTTAGCTCCTTAAGTTGAATTTAGAAAATACCCTTTCAGACTGTAAATTCTGAGTTTACGAGCTCACACGCCTGTTCGAACTTAAATTAGATGTTTGATCGAAAAGATATCGTGGTATAGTGGATAGGCCTCCGCCTTGGAACCCGAAAGGCTGAGGTTCGAATCCGGGCGCAAACAAGATTAATTGGGGAGAAAGATATTTTATTTATTTTTATTATTAAAACAAACGAAAATTCATTTCACCTCTAAAGATTTGAAAAAAGAAGCAAACAGGTAATTTCATCGTTGTCAAAAAAGGTAGTGAAATGTAAGGGTTGCAGCAACGATTGCCTAAACTCATGAGTTTATTTCTGAATTTAAATACCCTAAGCTCAGTTTAAACTCACTACTAAAGTCTACTTAAGGTACTAAATTCAGTTTAAACGCAATAGTCTGGAAACCATATAAGGTTACAACTTTGCCCTAGATAGAAACATAAAATATTAAACGGCTTACGATATAAAGTCACAAGTAAAAGCAACAAAATGCGCAACTTAATTCTTGGCTTCACCTTTCGAGATCGTTTAAAACATGACCTGTGGCTAATCTAAGAACATTTTCCGCAGGGGGTATCAGTTATGATTTTCGGACTTGGCAAACCCGCGGACTCTAGCCAAATTTCCAACAATACATGGTTCGGGTATGGGTTCAAAATGGAAGTGCAGCAGCGCTTTGGGGAATGTACGCAAGGTTAACCAAACGACCTGCAATTAGTGTTGGTGTGGTACAGTTATACTAGTTATAGTTGGTACCACGGGGCCCGGGAGCCCCAGAATTCGTGTTAGCATTCTGCCCGGTCGCTTGGATACGGTCTTTCGGGGAGTGTCGTGGGGTCTGTGGTATCAATGAGGTGAGGATAACACCGGAACTTGACCCAGGTTCGCCGGTTCGGTCTATGCCCACCGATGTGGCGAAAATGGGTAAACTGTCGCTTGTGGAGCGCAGTGGATCCTTCGTATCTTGTGATACTGTGATGGAAGCATCAATGTCAAGGGCGTCACATAAAACAATATACTCAATCTAACAAAACTTAGCATAGGAATTCACTACATTTATGTAGGACTTTTTAAGTACTTTCAGGAGTTGCAGTCAAATACTTTTTTCAGAGTAAGCGATCGCAGAAAATTGATAGAAAAGAAAAAATCAGAAATTTTTATTGTTGCAAAAAAATTTAAAAATTACATTCACTATACACTTTCGACATAAATTCTCCAATTCCATTGAACCAAGGACATTCCTGTCAAGGTAAAAGTGTCTGCTTTCGAATAAAAACTCTATGAACTCGTTTCGTCGGCTATTATAGTTGATTTGGGAGTTAAGGGGAGTTATAAAGCATTTTAGTTTTCTTGTTTCTATAAAGTCCCGTAATCTTTAATTTGATACGATTGCCAAGCAAAATGAATAGACAATGATAAAAGCTTCATTATTATCCGAAATCGATTGTCATCAATTTAAATTGACAAAGAATTCTTTTGATGATACAAATGAATGATCGCTTAATGTATTTTGAATACCATTAAGAGTCAATGGTTGAATTTATTACAATAAATATTTCAATCTAAATGTGTAGAATAGTCCAAGAGTTATGAGCTTTCTAACATCGGGATTTTACCGCGGCCTCAATTTCATCCAAATGTATTGCTCTGTTCAGTCACATTCACTTGCATGCAAAATACATATAAATGGAAAATTTAGGACAACTATAGATTTATGGGCAATTTTTATTGTATGCATGAAATCTTACGTTATTTGGAAGGCGTGGTTACGAACATATTCTTCTTTTCGAAATTTTTTTACATTCCATAATTAAATTATTCACTATGAAAAATATTGGCAAAAATCTAACATTGTAAAACTTTTCAAGACGCCTCATCCAATGTGATGAAAGAATCTTACAATTGCCCTCTAAGTATGCAAGCATTTTTTTTTTGCCAATATTGAATATTACGCCTCGAAAGATGAGTCCAATTTCCTCAAGTTAAAGTTGAAAGGGGTTGACAAAAGGACAAAAAACCAAAAACATATATGCTTCGCGATGCGCTCTAAATGTACCACCGAAATTTTTAGTTATTTTTTTTTTTAATTTTATTTTATTTCTTTCAACTGTTATCTTCATTTGTAGCATATTTTAAGGGTTACTGTGCGAACAAGAACTGATAAACAATATAAACATATGAAGATACATATATTGACAGTACATCCACTGGATATTATCCAGCAAATAATATGACTTCTTTAAGACTATTTTTACACTCAACAATTTGAGGCCAACAATTTAATTTAGCTTCATATATAGTCCAAAAAGATAGTTTTTTGTTCGAAAAGGGCAAAAAGTTGAAGTCTAACATAAAACTCCTACCAAAGTATAATTTTGAAATCTGTTCTATTGCTTTTAGGAGCTCTCTCTCCAGTTCTTTCAGAAATTAAACAGAAAAACTTCATAACGGGTAAGGTCACCATAAGTGGACTATCACTTAAAGTGGACCAATTGAATGTTTGCAATGTTGTGACAGTTGAAATGTCAAGCTAACATCACAGCTAACTTCACTGCTTCACTGCTATTTCTTGTTAGTTTGGGCATTGAACGTGATAGTTCAAAATCATTTGAAAATTTAAGTACTTAGATGTTGCAATACATTTTTCTGGCTCATTTGAAATTGTAAGATTCACCTCTGCTTGCAGCCTTGAGTGGACCGTCAATATTTTTCATTCTTAATATAAATTTAGCATGTTTAAGATATAAGAAAATAGACTTCGGAACAGTGTTAACTAGTTTTATGAGCTTTATTAAATTTTTTGGTGATTTTTAAATAGAATTTGAGCATGTCGTCGAGTGATGCATCACTCTTTTTTACATGCAAACATTGTGACTCGGATAATGACATTGAATCCGATGGTGCGTAGCCAAAGTTTTGTAATGATTATAATTAAACCGATTGCCTTTCAATAATAGTTCAAAAACTTTTGTAGTTATGTGGATTTTTTGGGCTTTCGACAGTTTTTTTTTTTTTTTTTCATTAATTTTCATTGGATGGTCCACTCAAGGTTGTACATATTTTTTACCACACAAAAATTCTACCCTCTTTTCAAATTCAAATATATTTTTTTTTACAAACAACATTTTGAAGATCTGCTACCATAAAAAGCTGCCTAGTAATATCGACTAACGAATGGTATAAAAAAACCATGGTTAACCTTCTTCAACAAACTTCTATTTAACTTTTGCTTAGGGGGTCCATGATAGGTGACATAACCCCAAAAGAAAAAAAAAAAAAATCTTCAGAAAAATTCTGAAGCGTTTTTTATATGAAATTTTTCATTTCTGACAGAGCTGGAGGGAGCGCCATAAGTCTGAAATCAACTATAGAGTGTCTAACGTAAAAAAAATAGTGTAGAATATTGAGAATCTACCTTTGCTGTGTACACTGAAGACCATCTCTTCGATTCTACAGCTCTACGTAGAGCTGCCGTCGACATATTTCGAGTCAACTGAAAGACCTTTCGTATACACTTTGCGAATTTTATGTTTAACTATTCGTATAAAAATTCTTTCCTTTCCGTTTTCGAACTTCGAAGATCAGCCCAAACCTGTTTTACGAAAAAACTTTGCTAGGTTTTGTAAAGCAAAAACCAATGGGAAATTTTTTCTTGCTTCGTAAAACTTTTTCCATAAAAATTTTTGCTATATTTTTGCTGGATCCAAGGTTAAGTTAGATCTCAAATAATATCTCATCCACATAAAATGTAGTGGACGTGTGGAAAAAACTGGTAAATGATCTTTGAAAAAAGAGTTATTCAGAGTTTATTTATAATTACATTAAGTCTCGCAGGTGTTGGCTCAATTAAGGACAACAAGCCACACACGGAAAACAAAAGGAAAAATAAAAAAAACCCACATTTCGTTTAGTATTTTCAGCTGATTTCATTTGAATTTAGCCACATATATTTAGATATCTACATAACAAATAAATTGGCTAGAGCTTAGAACTTATTTGGCGATCAAACAAAGCTGAACAATACTGCCTCAGCTGAACTCTAAAAATGTTCGTAAATGAACTTTGGGGAAAAGCCAAGCAGCTGTTGAAATATTTACTTCACCAAATGAAGTGAAGGAGTTCAACAAACACCGCCTGACAACATCTCGAAATTAGAGAAACTTCGATAGCCCAAAAAAAAAAAAAAAACAATAAAAAATTAAAAAAAAATAAGACAATGTTGGTACCGTCAGCAAGGAATTATAGAAAATATTTTAAGAAAACGAAAAATTAAAAAAAAAAAAACAAAATCTAATTTGTTTAACTCCACGATACGCATTTGAATTTTGGAATCAGAAATCTTCGAATTGAACCTGTTCCACGCGACACGACGCGACGCGACTTCGCCGTTGGCCGAAGCGCGTTCTTCAAGATCTCGAATTTGCATTTGGAATGTGGCCGAGTTGCGATCAGACACGATATTACTGACCAAGAATATATATATATAACAAAAAAAAAAAAAGATAGATATTTCGAAAAAAGAAATAACCAATTCATCGATTTGTTCGATTTTATATCGAATTCATTTTCGTTCTTTAATTTTTTTTCTTTATTTATTTTTATTTATTTTTTTTTTTCAATAATTTATTCCATCTATCGCTTTAATATCGAGAGTCTTTACGCATTTATGGCACACAACTAACGATTTGTCGTCTGCTTTCATACCCCGGGCGCTTATTCATATCGGCCGACATCGACATTTTCGTAATTTACTTTTATGTTATGAATAATTTTATTGCTTTTTTCTCTATTTCTATGGAAGATTTTTTAAAAATGATACAGGTTCATTAACAGCATTATGTATTTTGACTTCGATTGTGTTTCTGAGATTAGTTTCGACGATGTTTGGGACTTCGGAATTCCATCTGACTAATATTTCGAAAGTTCAATAAAAGCGAAAAGATTTTAACGGACTTCGTGAAAGCTCTTTTCCGATCGTAGTTTAGCTAAATTAATGAAATTTCGTCACCAATTTTTATTTTTTTAAATTTTTTAACAAGACATTCTTCATAAGTTCACGAAAATATCAACTCCATTTTGAAACAAACGCTTAAAGAGGGGGCCGGGAGTAACCAAAAAAAAAAAGAATAGAAAATCAAAATAAAAAAAAAACTCAAAGCAATTTTAATAATGATTTAATTTATAAATTTGTATCTCATTAGGCTTTATTACTCTATTTAATCGATTGTTATCTTCTTCCTTTACTCAAATCTGATTGCGAACAGGTTACCTAATATGACATAACCTTTATTTGGTTAAAATACCTGAAAATCTGAAGACAAAACAAGCGAATTTTTAAATAATTTTGCTCAAAGCCGAATTTCCGATTGGCACATGAAAAAGTTCGAACAAAAAAATTCAAAAAAAAATTCCAAAAAACAAAAATCCAGAAAGTTTGATGTCTTATGCGAACAGTTTTCGAGCTGCGAACACATAATGCAATATTTTAAAAATTTTTGAACAAACGAAAAACTATTACAAAGTTGAGCCGCTTCATGTTGCATTAGGGTGGGTCGAAAAAATGTTTTTTTTTTCGAATTACGAAACGCGTTCACGTTCGTTTCTTGAGTCCTCGCCTGTCGCTCTCGCTCTGTATGCATGCAAGGATTCAAGAAACGAACGTGAAAACAGTGATAATTGCGTTTCAAAAAATTTATTTATTTTGACTATAAGTTTATGAGTAGAAACTACTGACCGATTTTAATGATTAATGTCTCAAAAAATTCATCATAAAATAAGGTTCTGGGCATTTCATCGAAAATTATTTTTTTTTTCTTTTTTTAATACTATGATAATTTGTTGCCCTGTTATCCAACCCAAAATTCGGTTTTAAAGGTAATTTTGTATTGTTTTTCCCAAAACTTTGATTTTTAGTGGTCGCAGTTCAATCCAATATAAACCGATTTTATTGTTTTATGGCTTAAAAGAAAGGTGAATGTGTTCTCTATAAAGGAACATTCACATTTGGATGAAAAAAAAGGTATTTCCCCATACAAATTACTTTAGCAGATTTCAAAGCCTTTTATGTCTTCTTCGGCTCATAACGTTATTTTTTCTTAAGTCGATTTGCTTTGCGGCAACTTTTGTGAGCGCAATCTTTTCGAAATTCGAGAAAAATATTTTTTCGACCCACCCTAATGTGCATGTGTGTTTGGCATATGGGCATTTCCACAGAAATGTCAACCAAAACTTAAAAATTTAATGTGTTGCGAAGTCAAATTTTTTTTTATAGGTATATAAGAATACTCTTATACATGAAGCTTTATTTTGGAAAATTTTAATATCTTACATAATATTTAAAACTAAAAAAAATCTTGTCGAAACTTGTTGCGAAGGAGCTCAATATATTTTTGAGCACCCATAAATTTATTTTTATTATAAAATTTCACAGTTTTCTTATTATTTCAAAATTAAAAAAAAAAAAAATTCTCTAAATTTTCAACTTGTAACTTTGCTTGTAAAACACCGTTCCTTTTTTGTCGCATGGGTTACGACAGTATTTAACACTGCTTTTCTTAGTTAGTTGCTAGAAGGACAATTTTGGTAGATCCCTTAGTACTTTTACTGAGAAGCAAGCCTTGAAGTCGTCCGCCTGTCGCGTGAGTTTCGATGGAAATGCCCATATCGAAAATAAGAAAAGAAAACCATCGATCTAAATTAAGTCAAAAAGTCAATGGCATCTTCAGCGAAACGAAGCTTAATTTCACGATAGCTGAGATTGGAATACATTATTTATTATGGACATTATCATCTATTCGAATTTGAATTTGAATAAAGTCAAAGATCTATAAATAAATGCAAACTACATTCACACGACCACTTAAAATAATTACCTACTATTTTTAAATCGATGATGAATCGAATTGATGAAAAACCCACAGCCAGCAAAAGTTTTATTAGTCCATAGATGTGCAGAAGAAAAGCTAAACAGTTTTCAAGGACTCTTCCGATCGAAGGAACAAACGTTTCCCCCCCCACCCTTTATTACATTCGACAATCTCTCTCTCTCTAAAACTTATTTCTCTCTAAAGCGAATCTTGTGCCTTTTTCCCTCCTGATAAGGAATTTCTCTTTATAACGATTTTTTCCCGGTCCCGTGGAATTCCTTATAGAGAGTTTCGAGTCCAATAATATATTAGGTAGTAATAATGAGCGTCCATCCAATATTGACGACTTGGTGTGCAACTGCCATTCTAAGAGTATCAATTTTAACTTTAAAGTGGGTATTCGGGGCCATCCTCTCTTCGTCGTTAGCCACAGTCCCAGCGAGACTCGCACATGGGAGCATGCCAAAGATTAGGCAGGACCATAGCCAGCCCTGATCACCGCTGCACCATGTTTAAATTGTACCTATATATTTTACTCGTCTATTAGATTCCAATATAGGTACTACCAGCTTGATTCGATACCCGATCAATCTACTGGTGAAGGTTTGACGGCTGCGCCATACTCGTAACTGTCGGAGTGCAGTTCCCTCGCGTACCATAAAATAAATAATTCACGATTGTGCGATTCGCGATTTGTATTTTACAAAGATCATCAACTATAAAAAAATGTCACAATATAAGTCCTCTCAGTGCTCAGTATTTATAAGAAACTAAAGCAAACATATTTTGACCCAGTATAAACTTTTTGAAGGCTGAGCTGTCAAATACTGGTCTCGATGAAAGCTTAAATCAGATCATAGAAATTCATATGAAAATTTTTGAAAAAATCGATTAAAATAAACGTACTTAATTGACTAAGTTCAACTGACATGAAGACCAAATTACAACGAGACAGTAACGTCTTTCGAAATCAGCCGATATTTTAGAGTACATACATTGTTTGATATGAAGCCGATTAGAATACGGCAGTGGTTAGAAAATGATCTTCAATATTGCGGCTGCTTTCACATGTAGCCGACTTCATTTTTATATATGATTTTATTTTATATTTCTTAAATTTTGATCATCTGGATGAAAATATAATAGAATTCGTCAGTTTTCAGAATAAATGTTTTTTTAGGTCAAAATACGCTGCTTTATTTTACTTAAAACGGCAGTAAATGCGTTACGGGCATCGGACAACTAATTTCGAAAACTGCCTGCGGTCTTCCGCCTTACAAGGATACAATGTTCCAAAATTTTAACGTCCGAAGTTCTTAAATCGAACACGAACACTGCGACCCTTTATCGCCAAAGAATTGAGAAACAAAAGAAAAAGAAAAACGCAAAACAGTTCTATAATTAAATCATTTGAATTAAGTCCCATTTCGGCATTGCTGTTCGGAAATAAATTAACATCAATTAATCGGTTTAGTAGAATTTTTGATAAGATTTCAAGTCATTACCTGTCATGCATAAGCCTTAGCTTGTCTCCTCGTTCTCTACACCGCTGTGCACCGTTTCCAACGCACATGCTGCGTTAAAGCATTACTCGAAATAATTAACTTACAAAAAGAAATAATAATATTAATACTTACTATAAAATAAAAAATAAAAAATAAAATAAATAAGTACTATTTTATTGGCAAAGAAGAGCTATAACAACTACAATCAAAGAATTATTAACTACATATTAGGTACTTATGTACATGGAATAAAATTCTAAGTATTTAAAATTTCTCTCATGCGACTTGTCTTCGAAAAGAAATTGAATTCAAGAATTCGAAACACAAAAAGGTAAAGAACAGAAATTAAGGACCGACCATAATTTACCGCATATGACAAAGCTTCCAATGCAACAGAATTCAATAAATAGAAGCTATGTATATGAAAAAAAAAAAAAAAAAGGTTTTGAAGCCAACACTCAGGCAAACACTACAGACTATTTAGTCTAAATCAGCATTATCGTTGACGTCTGGGTCTCTTTCATAGTCGTCGTCGTCGTCGTCGTCTTCGTCGTCGTCGTCTTCATCGTCGCCGTCGCCGTCGTCGTTGTCAGTGTCATCGTCATCGTTATGCATGATTAATGTGCTTTCCTTCATCATTTGCAACGCGTTCCGAAGACGGAATTTTCCTACCTTACCATTGATAAATATAAGTACATAATTTTAACTAATGCCACAGTAGAACGATCGGCTTAAATGCACACGAACGAACGAACAAACAATTCATATTATTAACATGTATGCTCGTGTCTGAAATATCAGCACGTTTGAATGCCAATGACCACAAACAAAACCGCTCGAAAATCGAAAGAATATTGAAGCCATTTAAAGATGAAAATTAACAACAAAGGTGATCTTTGCACTGAGAAAAATAAAGTGCGATCAATACTATGAAAAATTATCGTTCACATTAGCCATGATGATATCGAATGGTATCAAGTATAGGAAAAGGCAGTCCGCCGGCAGAATTAATAAAAATAACTTCAAAGAAATAGCACTGGTCGGTACAGAATCTAAAATAAAACAATGTATATGTTTGTATGTGGAATTGATACATATCGGCGAGCTAAGTCTAAGTATGCGAGCAGAATTTATGTAGCACGTCTAGTTTCTCTGATATAAGCAACATTCGTTACCCTTACAATTGCTTCCATTTGATGTACATATATAAATCTCGTGTCGCGGTGCTTGTTACCAAACTCCTCCCAAACACCTGAACCGATTGTTATGAATATATCTATTTCGAGCCCCTAAACCTCAATATTAAGTCCCATAGAGCAATTTTTAGTTTTAGTGCCCGTCGTATGCTCAACGTTTTATTTTTTTTAGAAAAAATTCGGTAGGCCGTAACGTATGTACGTCAAGGAAAAGGGAGTGAAAGGGGGATGGAAAGAGATCTGCATATGTTGAGCTATTGATTTTTAATACAGTTAGTTTCTTCTGAGGCGGGGCGCAGTCCGCCGGGCCTTGTCTTACCTCTTACCCATTCTTCCCTGCCCTCTCTGTCTCTCTCGCAAGTTCTTATTAATTGTACAATGGAAATTTTTGAAATTTAATTGTTTTTATTTATGACATCAAATAAGAAACCTCAAAACTATAATTGTTTTTGTACTATATCGTTCTTCTACTACCTTGAATCACTCATTGTATTGAAAAGAAAAAAAACCCGCATCAAAATCTAGTTGGTCTAGTTTTAAAGATCCGAGCATACAGAGCGCCGGACTCCGCAGGACGAATTTTTTTTTTTTTTTTTTTCTATGTATTTATACGTATTACATAAGCCAATTTAAGTAGGTAGGTAGGACTTGATAGAAACAATCTGAAAATAATTTTGGATTCATCACACTAAAGACACTAAAATCACATAACAAAATTTTGGCTAACGACTTTTTTTTTTTTTTTTTGCCAACCAATGTAATTAGGTAGAATATTTATTGTTTTTAGTCCATGGAGTATAAAATAATTCGATTCGTAATTGGTTCTATTCTAAAAATCCTATCAAGAAATTAACGTTCGCATTTTTCCGAGACACATTTATTTGGCTTTTCTTTATTTGCGTATCGTTATAAAAAAGTGTTGAAAACCATATTCGATCGTTGGGAATTCACTATAATGAAGTGTAAATAACATTAATGAGCACTTCTATCAATTTACAATGGTTCACTCTAGCAGAAAATATATGAAACCTCCCCTCCCCAGGCACATCTTGAATCCCATATTCACATGCATACATACATACGTACATCTACAATCAGTGCAGAGACACAACCCAGAAGAAAAAGGAAAGTCACCCTGAGGACATCGATGACATCAGCGTCACTTTGGATTTCGAACACATGATATTTCGATGGTCATTTGTAGATGATCTGACGACAGTGACGTCCCTGATGGCACCGTCACCCAAGATAGTGCGATGGCGAGAAACTCATTGGAGAGCTGCGCGCACGCTCTCTGTCCCAATCTGCCTGGCGCTATCTCTCTCTGTCTCTCTCACTGTGGGTCTGTCTGTGAGTCTCTATGTGAGTCTCTCTGTGAGTCTCTCTGTGGGTCTCTCTGTGGGTCTCTCTGTGGGTCTCTCTGTGGGTCTCTCTGTGGGTCTCTCTGTGGGTCTCTCTGTGGGTCTCTCTGTCTCGCTCTCTCTGTCTCGCTCTCTCTGTCTCGCTCTCTCTGTCTCTCTCTCTCTCTCTGTCTCTCTCTCTGTCTCTCTCTGTCTCTCTCTGTCTCTCTCTGTCTCTCTCTGTCTCTCTCTGTCTCTCTCTCTGTCTCTCTCTCTCTTTGTCTCTCTCTCTCTGTCTCTCTCTCTCTTTCTCTCTCTCTCTCTCTCTCTCTCTCTCTCTCTCTCTCTCTCTCTCTGTCTACAACTGTCATTCGCTGTTTCTCTCTCTATATGTTTCCCTCGCGCTGGCTCTTTCTTTCCTGTTCTTGCTTAACTCGACAAGTTTTACTTGTGGAAAATTTTTGTTTCAATTACTGGGTTTGTAAGGCGAAAACGCTGACCAATACCTACGCCAGCTGCAAGCTGCGTATATGGTATATGTTCGTTGAGATCACTGATGACTTGGTGTTGCAGGAGTTATTTGCCTGCTGGGTGACTTAAGCTTAAAAGATACTCGAAGAGAAGAAATTACGAGCGCAAAATCATAATGTGAAAGTGAAAACATAGAAATGCTTCCAGTGAACGAAGTCACAGTTTATTTACCGAACGTTTTGGTTTTGATTTTCAACGCTCAACGTACGCATACCTACAGATGCGTACTTACTTATTTATCTGTGTATCTATCTGCCTATCTATACACATAACTATCCATCTGTCAATTCGGTCCGTTCAAGTTGTAACAATTCAAGTAGTTTCTCGTCAGTTGATTTGTTGCCGCGAATGTTTGCTCAGTCGATCAAAAAGTAGGAACTTGCAACTACTAAAGCGGAACCGCGGACATTGTGCAAAGTAAGAGAAAATACTCTTAGAAGTGGTTTTTTTTTCCACAAAATTAAAATTTTTAGATTCGGTTCCAAAAAATTGTTTAAATAAGTCGTTAATATGTTAATCGATATTCAATTGTATACACTCAATTCTCCTCTTTTTCCCCAAGAAATTACAGCTCTTCGGAAAAGTTTATTGCCTACTTCGAGGAGGCCTTACCACGTTTTATTAACCAAAAACCTTGTTCTTCTTCTTCTTGCGAGTTCAAGTGTCCCGGCCTATCCCGGGGACCGGGGCAAAAATCGACCAGTTCCTCCATTTTGTTTTGTCGGTGGCATCATGCGAGGTAAGTCCTACAGCCTCTAGCTACCATTTTACTGGATCAATCTAACGCTGTTTCGGACGTCCTCGAATAAATTAAGGTAAAATTTATAACAATAACCCCCAAAACTTCCAAGCCCCCCTTGGCTACGTCCCTGGTATAAACATACTAGAAACTTCATTCGCATAAACTCATTCACACTGGATATTCATATAAGGAACAACCTAGTTTTAGCTAAAAACATTCTGCTCATGCCTGAGAGTCAAAATCTTTCAACCTTCAAGCTTGGACTCCATAATTATCATGCAGTGTTTCGGCAAGAATTCCAGTAGGTACCTCCCCCATTGGTTCCATGATCCTAAATGAAAATATTGAAAACTTCTTTTGAGCCAAAACAAAAACGTTCGGCATTTTGAAAATCAAACTGATTTTCACAAAATGCCGTTTTTAGTCCTTTCAAAATGTCGTTTGAAAAAGAAATTATGTTCTTATGGTCGAATATACGGATGGAATAATGGTCATCAATCTCCTTCGCCATGCATGTACTGTATGCATTTGTACCCTTTGAGCCTTGGAAGAAATTCGAAATATTTTGCACCATTTTTTTGAGGATTCCTTAAAAACGTTTCTGTGCCTCTTCCAATTCCGGAAAACATTCCTAAGTTGTTTCCGGTACTTTACTCTGCAACTGTAGACCAATTCCCTCGATATATTCCCCTATTCCTTCGAATTCTCAATATGTGAGAAGCGGAAGACATTTTGTGTCTTTTGAATATTTTTGCTGCGGCGTTGGCATATTTTGGACTTTAGTATCACTTCCGGTTGTAAGCGAAAAGTTCTTCATTTTCGTTGTATTTTTTCTTCGTTCCTCTCGTTGTTTTCCATTTCGTTTTGTCTTTTAAATGGACACAAATCGTTTTTTAAATCAAATGAATTCCAATGACGTTTGCGCTTTTGCAACAAAAAAAAAAAAAAATAAACAAAAAAAAAGTAAAAAAAAAATAAATAAAAAAATAATAAAAGTAAAAATAAAAGAAAAAGGGAACAAAAATAGGGGGGAAAACAAGACATTTTATAGTTGTTTGTGTAAATTTATGCTAAAACTCTGGTCGAGCTGGAAAAAAATAAGAAGAAGAAGGCACTGAAAATGTCTTTTGGACGTCGCTATTATTGGGGCGCACAATCGTCGCCCTTTTTTCCTATGCGCATTTCAAAACGAGGAAAAACTTATTCCATTCCAGCTGTAAAGTCAATGGGGTCGTATATTTATTGGTTCGGTTCGGTTCGGTTCGGATTCGAATGGAACGGCATGGATTGAATTGGATTGGATTGGATTGGATCCGATGGTATTGGATTGAATTCGAATGGATCCGTGCATGTTTGTTACTTTTGGCCTTTTTGTAAGTGGAGCGCAAAATACACGCTCCGTTCCGACGACAATTCGCGTACTCGACAAGCCAAGAAGCATAAAATTTGCAGTTTATTTCCTTGAACCCATGCGAATGTGCCTCTCGGGTTGAAGCTTCACACATATTTTGCTTATATAATTGAGGTTTGTTTGCAGCAGGCAATGCAGTGCAAATAATTCACTTTTAATGTTGATTTTTTTTTTCTACTTTTTTTGCCTTCTCTACTTTTTTCGAGTGTAGAATTCGTTTAGTTCGAGCAGGAGGGGCATCGAGAGGAGCAAAGGTAAAATTTTAAGACCTTAATGACGAGTTTTGGTTTATTTAATCGAACTCGATACTCATTCATTGGCTTGATTCAAATGCGTGAAAGAAAAAGCCACTAGAGGAAACACTTACGCGCATACAAAGTGCTAAAAGCCGTTAGGCAGCTTTTTGAAATTGGGGGGTGGCGGGGGAAAAAAACGAAATAAAGCTAAAGACGGTCGAAACCGACTTTCATATGCCCAGAACCACCGGAAAATCAACAAGTAGAGGACACACACAAAACCATGTCCATTCCATTAATGCAACTCTGCGACTGATGGAGTTATGACAATAAGAGGAGCCACAGCCAGCAGATTTACCTTATAGGCAACATAGGCAGCTGCCAAGGGCGGAAAATCTTCAGGGACGGCAAATTCTGACCGTCAATGCATCAATAACAGAAAAGAATCAGGCGAAAAATCTCAACTGTCTAGGGCGGAAAATTGTCTTAATCAGCCAATGAGAGGATCATAGCCGAATTGAGTGCAGCAGAATTCTTAACAGGGCATAATGTTATCATATTGCATTATCTCATGAAGGAAATTTGAGTGATACCTATGGGGCATTCCACGCGAAGCGGGCAACGAAAAAAAGGTGATGTTCTGAAAATCGTTCATATTCGGCTCGATTGTACCTCTATGAGATATGAATTAGGGGGCAAAAAATTTTGGCTGAAAATCCGTTAGTTTTGAAAATATAGGCTTCTAAACATTGCCGCACATGAAAATAAGGTTTTGTTTGAATGCAAATATTCTAACTAAATTTTTTTTCTCAAAAATAAATAGTAGTGATTTGTATAGAAAATTTAACAAATTTTTTAATAATAAGAACAAAATCACAAATATAATTTTTTTTTCAGTGTAAAATCAGAGATAAAAATTTCAAAGCAAAATCTAAACAACTAAGGCCCATTTGCTTCTGTTCTGGTTAAATTTTTTCGTTCCGAAAAACAAATAATTTGTATGAAAAATTTGACATTTTGAGAGGATATCGTAAAGAAAAACTTTAACCGGAACAGTAGCAAATGTGCCTTAGCCTTTTTTAATTTTTTTTTTAAATTTTTTGTATTAAAGCCCAAAATGTTAAGAACATACTGTATAAGTTTAATAATGGGCCCGAAAGTGGTTTGGGAGCTAGAGCACTTAAAGCACACGCGGTTCAACTCCCAGCTCGGGCGTGAATGTTAGTTGTGTCGTTTTTATACCCGACACACTCTGTGTCGAGGGTATATTGCGTTTGTTGGATTGTGTGTAACACCCAGAACCAGTCGAGATAGACTATACAAAATGTATATAGAAATTATCAGCGTCACCAGGAGATTCGATTTAGACATGTCCGTCCGTCTGTCTGTCTGTCTGTCTGTTTGTATACAGTTATGTTATCGAAGGAGTTGAGCTATCTTGAAGAAATTTGGTATGCGTGCTCACGGGGACATGAGTAAGAACAAATTCGAGAATGGAGCCGATCGGACCATTTTTAGTGGTACCTCCAGTACTAGGGTCTGTTACGAAAATCACAAAAATGCCTCAAAAGCGGACTTTATTGAAATATTTCAATGAAACTTAGAATTTGAGCGTATATATAAGGGTCCGATTAGAATTCCAAAAAAATTTGAAAATTGGGCATGGCAAAAGGGCGGTTTTCATTTATAAATTTAACAAAAGTCGGTATATGGGGCTCCTTATGCCCTTAAACACCTGTTGATATTAAAAATTATGTGTCTGTGTCGGGTATTGTATTGTCTGGCTCGCCTGACTATACACCCTTACTTGTTTCTCTTTCTGTTCGTCTTTGGTTTCCCATTTTTCGTGGTATCACAACGGGCCTATGTGAGGCCTAAGTGTGGTGTGTCACCCTTGGTGACAGCCACACTAACCAACCAACCAACATACGATTAATTTTCGGTCGATGTTGACCTTAATACTTGGTTGTTACAAGATCTTTCCAACTTTAATATGCTCGACTTAAGGCGAGAATAAAATTGACAAAAAAAAAAAAAAAGAACAAATAATTTATGTTAATTTTAATCGCAAACAATTTCCCGCTTTAACGCCTGCGCTCGATTCTTGACGATTTCATTAAAATTCACTCAAAAATTCCAACCGCGTTGGATTTTTTTTTTTTTTTTTTTTTTTTGTTCTTCCCCAACGACAAAGACACAATCAGAGTGACAACGGAATCGCCAAACGTTTCTGCTGAAAATTTGTCAGTTTAAGTCAAATAAGAAATTTTTTATTCAACGTGAAAGTTCCGTTTTGGAAAAAAACAGTTCGCGTGGCGTGAAAATCAGCGATTCGTCCGCGCTCACATGCAAGCGAATACTCGTAATTTTTGTTGTTGTTTTTTTTTAAAAGGAATTTCTGGCTCATAGCAAGAGTTCGAAATAATTTAATTTCGCCGCATTGTTGCATTATTATGCCCCAGTATCCGATTTCACAGCTCGAGTTCAAATTGACGTACAATAGACACTGGAAGTCGATGACAGACAATGGCAGAGCCATTGGGGATACATGCACGAGAAGACCTGTTCTCGATCTGAGCTTTCAATCGTCACATAAACACATTAACTTTAGCTAATCATATTCATAAGACTTCGACTTCGTCGCTGGTATGATTTTCGCTTTATAAAAGATGAATTTTAAAAAATCTTTAGGATATCGAATTTTGTTTAAATTTGCGACTTTAAAACAAACAAAAATATACCCAGCGAGTCGACAATATTGACGCACTATGTTTCGCCTTTCCGTACGGAAATTTTTTTAAAATCAACGTTTGTGGGCGTGGCAGTAGTTGGAGCACGAAAACTTCTATGGCTTTCCATACGCCAGTTAAGATGAACCAGTATTTGTAGGCGCTTGTGTGGCCGTGGCTGTAGGAGGAAGACGCCCCTTAAAGGATATTTCTCTTCTGGTTTTATAACAGTCTACCAAATATCAATGAAATGTGTTGAGTGGTCCGCTAGCCACACTGAGCGAACGTAACCATGCGTTTTTTTTAAAAGGGCGCATTGTTATTCAAAGTCCTTTTGATTTTCGACCAGAAAAAAAATTTCCAAAGAAAAATGGTTGAGTCAACAATAGGGGTATTCACAAAGGCGTCGGAAAATAGTAAAGTCGGAAAATCGGAAAACTTTATCTGCTTAAAAAGCTGTGCAAGGTGCAAAAAAAGTTAAACATTTTTTTAAGAAGTCGCAATTTTCCGATTTTCCTACTTTCCAACGTATTTAACACGCCTTTGTGAATCCCCCTAATATGTTTAATTACATATCTCTACGTTCGGTATACTTCTCATTTGTTTTATAAAATAGGACATGAATATAAGATAATTATTCATCTTAGAACTTTTTAAGCATTACGAAATAGGGATGGGCAAAATGGGAAAATATATCGATATATATCGTATCGATTTAATTAAAAATCATCGGAATTGAAACGATACTATCGGGGGAGAAATATCGAGTTTTCGATATATCGACATTATAAATACCAATTAAATATGACTATTGTACTAAAATACAGTACAGTGTACCTTCTGCTTAAGGAGAACCCTCCTAAGCGGACACTACTCTAAACTGACAGATTTCAGGAATTTTCTAGTGCTCCTGCTTCTCAAATCTTTCGTTTAAAGCGAACACCTCTGTTAAGCGGACAGACCATTCGGTCCCGTAGGTGTTTTCTTAAGACAGAGTACACTGTACATGTTTTAGACAAAATTGGAGTGTACAAAAGGACGTTTTCGAGTTCTCAGATGGAATGATAAGATATGATACGATAAGATAATATAAGACATGAACGAATCCAAGATAAATACGTGTGAAGCACATGTTTACAACGACACACATACACAAAATATCGCTTTCGATGTCGGGAAAATTATATCGATGTACGATATATCGCCGATCAAAAATATCGAAAATTAACAAACTCTCATGTTTCTCCCCATTAAGCAAAACGATATGAATAACAATATGCTAATGTAAATACTGAATAATGTGTAGGCAAATCGTATTACTTCACTGTGCGACGAAAATTTTAAACAAATTGTATAGAATATTATTAGAACGAAGTTCTTTATGAAACGATAGCGACAGGAGACCTAGTCGAGAAAAAGTTAAAAACCGCTTTGAAGAAAGGAAATCAGAGTTGAAATTTCGATGACAGGTCGACAGAAATATAGGAAATGTGTGACTTAAATGCAACCCTGTGAGTCCGATTACTTGTAATAAGCGTATGCGTTCAAGTAGCGAAAGTAAGTCAAAGTACTTATTTGTTTTTATACCCAGCGTAAGCAGGGTATATTAGGTATCTTGTAACAGCCAGAATAACGCTCCGCAGATATAGACATATATTAATATATATTCTTGATCAGGATCAAAAATTGAATCGATTTAGACATGTCCGTCTCTCCGTCCGTCCGTGTCCGGATCTCCTCCGAAACGGCTGGACCAATCAAGTCGAAATGTGGCACACAGGTATATCGGGGTCCGAGTATGATCCTAACTAAAAATGGAGGACATCCGCTCACTGCCACGCCCACAAATGGATTTAATGTGTTTTCAGTAAAATGCTTGTAACTTGCGAACCACTCAACACATTTCATTGATATTTGGTGTACTGGTAAACTACAAAAAGGGACATATCCTGGGAAAAAATGGACGCCGTCCTCCTCGAGCCACGCCCACAAATAAGGGTTTATCGTAACTTATGAAGTAAAAGGCGTAGAAACTTCAAATTCGCAACATAGGTTGACCAAAGCGAATGAAAGGTGTAGGAAAAAATTGTATGTGCCCCGCCCACTGCCACGCCCACAAATGAAGATTTATCGTAACTTTCCGAAGTAAAAGGCGTAGAAGCTTCAAATGCGCAACATAGGTTCACCAAGGCGAATGCAAGGTGTAAGGAAATAATTAATGTGGCCCTCCCACTGCCACGCCCACAAATAGAGAAGCAAAACATAGTGCGCTCATATGTCGGGACGCTGGGTATTTCAAAGTCGGGCTTGAACCGATTTTCTTACTTGTTTGTTAATAAATTAATATATTGGACGGCGTTCTTTTAAGAATTCAAGTGTTGTTAAAGACATTCTGATACGTTACTCAAAAATACAGCAAAAAATTTCGGGTAGGTGCGTTTTTTCACGTAAGTGCATAAAATTGTCTGGAAAATAATTGAATGCAGCTAAGCAGAATATACTGTATCGCATTTTCGCTTGTGAAAAACAGTTGAAAACAACAAACAGCCGTCTTGTATAAATATATTTTTCGATTAATAAAAACAAATGAGTTTTGCGAAAAACCTTGCTGCGAATTATATTTACTAACATTTATAAATACCATAATGAACTTCGTTCTTATCTGGTGTCCTATGACACAACTCAACTTTTTTTTTTTTTTAAAGGGCGCATTGTTATTCAAAGTCCTTTTGATTTTCGACCAGAAAAAAAATTTCCAAAGAAAAATGGTTGAGTCAACAATATGTTTAATTACATATCTCTACGTTCGGTATACTTCTCATTTGTTTTATAAAATAGGACATGAATATAAGATAATTATTCATCTTAGAACTTTTTAAGCATTACGAAATAGGGATGGGCAAAATGGGGAAATATATCGATATATATCGTATCGATTTAATTAAAAATCATCGGAATTGAAACGATACTATCGGGGGAGAAATATCGAGTTTTCGATATATCGACATTATAAATACCAATTAAAATTGACTATTGTACTAAAATACAGTACAGTGTACCTTCTGCTTAAGGAGAACCCTCCTAAACGGACACTACTCTAAACTGACAGATTTCAGGAATTTTCTAGTGGTCCTGCTTCTCAAATCTTTCGTTTAAAGCGAACACCTCTGTTAAGCGGACAGACCATTCGGTCCCGTAGGTATTTTCTTAAGACAGAGTACACTGTACATGTTTTAGACAAAATTGGAGTGTACAAAAGGACGTTTTCGAGTTCTCAGATGGAATGATAAGATATGATAGGATAAGATAAGACATGAACGAATCCAAGATAAATACGTGTGAAGCACATGTTTACAACGACACACATACACAAAATATCGCTTTCGATGTCGGGAAAATTATATCGATGTACGATATATCGCCGATCAAAAATATCAGTATAAATTTTCCATATACTGTTTTAAAAATATCGATGTTTTGATATATCGATGTTTTTTGCCCATCCCTATTGCGAAAGCAGTCACGATGATGGAGTGACAAAATCGGATGAAGTCCATCCGATGGCTATTTTTGGGGTTATGTTCAGCAGAGAGCTCTGTGGCCATTTGCTTTGAAATTGAAATAAATTTGTTTCAATATTTCTAGAGCTGGAGAAATATCGATAGTTGCGACCATCGATAGTCTGAAATATCAATATTTTCGATAGTACTTCCGGAAGATATATTTTCAAATTTAAACTTATTTTATTGGCAAATTGCTAGTGATTTCAATCAAGCATGTCTGAGCTGTTGAACATTTAAATATCTACCATTTGAAAGTTTTCAATTTAAACAAGATTTGCACAAAACTATTATACCCCGCTTACGCTGGGTATAAAAAGTAATTATGGTCCTACATATAATAGTTTAATAAAATACTGTGCATAAGTATCCCTCCTCAGAAGCCGAATTTTAAAACCTTTCTTACTCAAATCTGAATACTTTGTAACCAGCACTGATGCAAGGCAGTATTTTGGTGACTCTTTTTCCTTGGATATTGAAAAAAATCTCTTTATTTCTGTTTTCTTTAGGAAAGTGATCAGTAAAAATCCCGCGATTTTTGGTTAAAGGTAAAATCGAAAAAATCCCTCAAAACTGAAAAACCCCCACGTTCTGGCATAGAATAAAATTTTCGCATAACGCCTATAATTGTCATTTGGTTTGTAAAATGGGACACATAAGGCTCGCAGAATTTCTCAAGATTTTTTACGACGTGATGAAGCAAGAAGTTGTGTAAGTTATAAATTATAACTTATAATTATCCTTACCATGACCGTCATCATCACCATCATCAACATCATCACCATCAACATCATCACCATCATCAACATCATAAACATCATCATCATCATCACCAACACCTCTCCATCATCACGAACCTCACCATCATCATCACCAACCTTACCATCATCACCAATCGCACCATCATCACCAACCTCACCATCATCATCACCAACCTCACCAACCTCACCATCATCATCACCAACCTTACCATCATCACCAACCTCACCATCATCATCACCAACCTCACCATCATCATCACCAACCTCACCAACCTCACCATCATCATCACCAACCTCACCATCATAATCGATAGTTTCGATTATCGATAATTTTGAAAAACGAAAGATGAATTTTCGAGCGGGTCGCCGTAATCTAAATTACGGTATTTTTAGAAATCTCCATTTCAAAAAGAAGAAAGCCCTCTGTCACCGCCAGCATCAGCTTTCGAATACTAAAGTAAATGGCCATGAATCAAAACTATCGATAGTTTTCATAAACCATCGTTGTTTTCGATAGTTTGAAACCATCGATAGTGCTATCGATTGTGATAGTCTTAAGCAAAACTATCGATTGGAATTCGATACTATCCACAAAATAAATCCACACTATGGACTCTCAGTGACTCGCATAGGACATTGTTTCGACTAAGTTTTTATTATACCCGACAAGCTCTGTGTCGAGGGTATATTGCGTTTGTGTGGTTGTGTGTAACACCCAGAACCAGTCGAGATAAACCATACAAAATATATATAGAAATGATCAGCGTCACCAGGAGATTCGATTTAGACATGTCCGTCGGTCTGTCCGTCTGTCCGTCTGTTTGTATACAGTTATCTTATCGAAGGAGTTGAGTTATCTTCACAAAATTTGGTATGCGTGAGAACAAGTTTGAGAATGGACCCGATCGGACCATTTTTATGGGGACCTCCAGTACTAGGGTCTGTTACGAAAATTACAAAAACTGCTCTAAAATCGAAGTTTTTCAAGATATTTTGATGAAATTTGATATTTGAACATGTTTCAAAGCAAGTAATACGATTTCAAAAAATTTTAAAAGTGGGCGTGGCAGAAGGGCGGTTTTCGAAAATTGTCTCCTACACCCGAAATTCAAATGGGACTTGAACGAAATTTGGCACTTATGCTTCCTATGTAGCCTTAAACATCCTTCCAAAAAATTTCCTTGATCGGTCCATTTTTAAGGGTACCTCCAGTACTAGGGTCTGTCACAAAAATCCCAAAACTGCCTCAAAATCGGACTTTTTCGAAATATTTCAATGAAACTTAGAATTTGACGGTATATTTAAGCCTCGGATTAGAGTTGCAAAAAACAAATGGAAAAGCGGGCGTGGAAAAGAGACGGTTTTCATAAAGAAATATTTAAAAAAAATCGGTATATGGGGCCCCTAATGGCCTTAAAATCCTCTTGAATATTCTTGCGTTGGGGTCCTGTTTTTTGGGCGTGGTTAAAAATGTATTTAAACATGTGTGTCTGTGTCGGGTATTTTATTGTCAGGCTCGCCTGACTATAACACCCTTACTTGTTTTTTCTACATTTATTTTGAAGTCACGTAAGCATTATGCAACCGGCAGCCCTTGTTCTCACCACAGGAGTGCAAATATTGCATTGCGATTCGATTAAAATGAAACCCAAAACGAACTTCTTGTCTTGTTTGATACGCCTTTCAAAAAGGAAAATAAAATGAAAAAAAAAAATGAATTTAAAAAAAAAACGAGACCCTCATCCTCGAAGATGCGATGAGTCCAAAAATCATCTCCCGCAAAACTTGAAACGTGTTACAGCGCATTCCGAGCATTGAGCTTAAGGCTCGGGGGGCACTCAAAGGTACCAATTTAAGATTTATATACTTCCAGAGACATGGACAGTTAAAAATTAGGTTTTCTGCCTGGTTTTGTTTCTCTCCTCGTCATGTAAGCGCTTGCGCCACTTTTAATTAAAGTCACTACTTTGTGCTTTTTTATTTATTTATTTTTTTTTTGTTTTATATACATACATACATACATTTTTTTTTTTTTCTGCGGTGATACTACTGCACTGCGCAGTAGAGGAAGAAGAAATGATATCTTGCCTCAGCGCAGAGAATACTCGGTTTGGTGAATTGTAAAATGAAAATTTTGCAGTCTTTGCTCATGATGTTGATGTTGTTGCTGTACATGATTCCTGCCGGCGTTCCGTTGCTTTCTCTCCTTCTCCTTCGAGCATTCGAAAGAAGGTAAAAAAAAAAACCAAAAAAACTGAATATCGCTTTAAACGGACATTTATCGCAAAAGGCGAACGAACACGATGCAATCGCAAATGAAAGACACAATCTGCATATTAAATATGCGAATATGCGAATATGCGAATTACAACAACAGCAACAACAATTAGGCCCACTCGTACTGCAAATTAATACTCCACATGAACGATTCGTAAGATGCCAACACGGGACGGACCGACTGATGGACGGGCGGACGAGCGGACAAATGGACGCACGATTGCATGGCAGGCAAACGTAGGCACTGGAAGTGGTTATTCCTGCTGCCTTATCGATGAGCAAGGAATAAAAGCAATCTCTCTCCGTTTGGCTGAAGCCGAAGCCGAAGCCGAAGAGCTCTAAAACAGTGTTGAAGCAGGTGTCGCAGCCACTCGATTGTTGGGTGTTGCGAAAATAGCTTCACCGTTGCACCGCTCGCTCGGTCGCTCGGTCGCTCGTTCGCTTGATAGAACCGAATCTGGCAGAACGGCTTAAGCTGCTTACCAAAAAGCCAATGTGCATTGAACAAGAGTTTGTCATGTTCCTTTTCTATGACAGGCGGTATACGTCCGTCCGTCTGTCTGTCTTTCTTTCGGTCTGTCTGCATGTTTCTGACTTTGTCGGTCGGCTCTGTTCGTTTCCCTGTTTGGCAGTATGTCTGTGCGTCTGTATGTCCGACCGGCTGCACTGGCATTTCGGTACAATTGACGTTAATGTTTCTCGTTTTGCAGTTATGATGAGGATGTTGCTTGTGACGTTAAAGTTGCTTTCAACTTGACTGGTCTGACTTGATAATTATAAGTCCTTCTTAACGTTTCGAGGAAGTGAGCATGTGGATACATGCGATTCATAAAAGACGTTTGTCTGCATTGAATATAAAAACAGCACAAAAAAAAAAAAAAAAAAAACAGAAATGGAAAAAAGAAATTATATCATACAAATAAAATTGATATTAATTAACTTAAAAGATGTTAGCATTCGAAAGCTTCTATAAAAGTGTACGAAAGCTTTTCTGGGTCAGCAGCCATGATGATGAAATTATAGGATTTTTTTGTTTTTTTTAATATCTTATAAGAATATGTATAAATATTATTTTTTTTATTCGCTTATTTATTACATACAAATAAGTAGTTGCAATAATACGCTGGATCGAGTGAATTAATTTTCGCAAGGCCGGCTCATATTTATTACATATTTATTATTATTATTATTGCTCACACTATTATGGCATTATGTTTTTAATGGTTAATTTGATTAATTTGATTGAACTTTAAATTTTGAACAAATTTGCATTGAAATTTCCGACAAAAGAAATATTTTAGTTAAAAAAACAAGTAAGGGTGTTATAGTCAGGCGGGCCTGACAATAAAATACCCGACACAGACACACGTGTTCAAATAATTTTTAATATGAAGAGGTGTTTAAGGCCATAAGGGGCCCAATATACCGACTTTTGTTAAATGTCTTTATGAAAACTGCCCCTTTGCCACGCCCACTTTTCCAATTTTTTTGAATTCTAATCGGAGGCTTAGATATACGCTGTAATCCTAAGTTTAATAGAAATTTTTCGAAAAAATCCGATTTTGGGGCACTTTTGAGATTTTTGTGACAGACCCTAGTACTGGAGGTACCCTTAATAATGGACCGATCTAGGAAATTTTTTGGGAGGATATTTATGGCTACAAAGGAAGCATAAGTGCCAACTTTCGTTCAAGTCCCATTTGAATTTCGGGTGTAGGAGAGAGTTTTTGAAAAACGCCCCTCTGCCACGCCCACTTTTCAATTTTTTTTAAATCACAGTACTTACCTTTAAAAATGTTCAAATACCAAATTTCAAATCTTGAAAAACTCCGATTTTAAAGCAGCTTTTGTGATTTTCGTAACAGACCCTAGTACTGGTGGTACCCCTAAAAATGGTCCGATCGGGTCCATTCTCGCATTTGTTCTTACTCATGTCCCCGTGAGTACGCATACCAAAATTTGTCAAGATAGCTCAACTCCTTCGATAAGATAACTGTATACAGACAGACAGACAGACGACGTACATGTCTAAAGCGAATCTCCTGGTGACCCTGATCATTTCTATATAAAATTTGTATGGTCTATCTCGCCTGGTTCTGGGGGTTACACACAACCACACAAACGTAATATACCCTCGACACAGAGTGTGTCGGGTATAAAAAAAAACTTCGAAGAAAAACAATTATTCAAAAAGGACATTGATTTCTTACGCTCTCCTAATGATTTTTGGAAGGCCTTCTTGCAAAAAGTTCGAATAGCATCGCAATTAGCCTCATTAAGGTGTCCACTCTATCCGGGGTTCCCACTATCCAGACTCGACTGTCTAAATACCCTCCCGCAAGGGGAATCAATTTATGATTTACGGGCTTGGCAAACCCGCGGACCCTAGCCAACAGCTCGACCATTCCTGGCAGATTGTGTATAGAATCTATACAATGGTGCCTGATCGTTTGGGAGACCCCCTTTGTGAGAGGCTCGTCGGGGCTGTGGTTGCTTAACGGTGAGCTGGCACCACACCATTACCAATGGGTTCCAATATTGTGGCTTACCCCTGCATGAGGAAAATATTGGTACACTGTGAACTTCACACGCAGTGGCAACCGCCATTTTTCAATACTCGCCATGCACATTGAGATGCCGTGGAGCGAAGGCCCAACCAGGGTATGTACCCACGTTAAACTCAACTACCTATTGTATGTCTAACTTCGCGGCCGGAAAATTGCCTAGAGAAGTCTGGTGATTTGTTTTGGGCCAGGATTTTCCACAATATATGTAGATATATCTTGGCTGGGTCTGAAGAGGACCTGGACTAACAAATCTTGACTCGATAAGGCTTATCTTGGCCGTACTTTGGCGCTACGTTGAGTCGCCTCTATATGCGATGACGTGAAGAATCTAGACAGGCCCTATGTAATTTTCTCTAGGTAAAGCTCGGATAAAAAATTCTATCTTGGCGTCATCGTGGGCTTATTTCGTGCCGCCTCTTTAGTGGCCTTTTATAGAAAAATCTAGACAGCACCTCACTAGATTTTACTATTTATAGCCCATGTAATTTTTTTTGGCGAGAGTGAAAATTTGAGATATTTTTTATTATAATTCTCACTTAGTTTCAATTCGTGGATATATAATGTGTGTACTTTGCGTGTTGAACATCAGTTTTGCGCAGAAGCGATATCGTAACTAGTGAGGAGATATCTTTCGAGGTTGCTTGCTTATAACTTTAACCATGGGGTCGTAAAAATATATCAGCTCGATTCTGAATATTCCCGGGGAATTTACTTTTCTCGAAGGTAAACTTCTACTTTTTCAAATATTTGGGGAAATAAATTTGATAAAGATTGGGTATTTGACTCATACCCATAATTTTCCTTTCCCTATCTATTTAAAAAAGGAGATTTTTAGTCTCAAGAAAAGTAAATTCCCCGGGAATTCCTGATCCGCGAATATTCAGAATCGGGCTATATATATATTATATATAAAACAAAGTGATTGACATATAGTATGGTTTCATATTAATAATACTACCGAATAGTAAAACGACTTTCTCAGCCATGTGAATATTTTTAATTTCGAATTAGGGATGGCAAAAATGCGAAAATGAATCGATATATATCGTATCGATTTATTTAAAAAGCATCGGAATTGAAACGATACTATCGGGGGAGAAATATCGAGTTTTCGATATATCGACATTATAAATACCAATTAAATATGACTATTGTACTAAAATACAGTACAGTGTACCTTCTGCTTAAGGAGAACCCTCCTAAGCGGACACTACTCTAAACTGACAGATTTCAGGAATTTTCTAGTGCTCCTGCTTCTCAAATCTTTCGTTTAAAGCGAACACCTCTGTTAAGCGGACAGACCATTCGGTCCCGTAGGTGTTTGCTTAAGACAGAGTACACTGTACATATTTTAGACAAAATTGGAGTGTACAAAAGGACGTTTTCGAGTTCTCAGATGGAATGATAAGACATGAACGATCAAAATGCCGCTTTATATCCAAGAGAAATACGTGTGAAGCACATGTTTACAACGACAGACATATATAAAATATCGCTTTCAATGTCGGGAAAAGTATATCGATGTACGATATATCGCCGAGGAAAAATATCAGTATAAATTTTCGATATAACGTTTTAAAAACATCGATGTTTTGATATATCGATGTTTTTTGCCCATCCCTATTTCGAATTCGCTTTATCCTAAAACGGAAAAATTACCATGGGGATGGATGGATGGGCAGATCTAGATAGGTCCTAGACATAAATTACTAGCTAGGCCCATTCCAATCAAAACACTAACAAATTATCAAAAGGCCTGACTAGACTTTAATGGGCAGGCCTAAGATATAAACTATGAAAATCTATCCACAGCCCTTGTAATATCTAGTTAAAATATCCAGCCGGGTACATCTTATGATTCCCCATTCGAATAGAGGAATTCCTTTTAAACCATTTAGCAAACATATAATAATCAAAACAAAGAAAGAAAAACATGAAAAAAGAAAGAAATAAATAAAAATAGAAGAAAAAGAAAAATGAAATTTAACGGCGCTTCACTTCAGTCAATACCATTTGAAAGACTGAAATCACTTCATTGGTCTCGCTGCTTTTCAATATTTATGACTCTTCACGAACAATTACTTATCTGGTAACAAAATCTGGTCGAGCGTTCAGACTAGTGATGTAACGAATATTCGCATTCGCATTCGCGAATATTCGCATGTTTTTTCACATTCGCATTCGCATTCGCAAAATGTTGCGAATATTTTGCGAATATATAATTAGCAGAAAATTGACCAAAAATGTAAACTTTAATCGATTTTTTAAATTTAAATTTAAAAGCCAATATTTTAGCATTTAAAGAATTTTTTATGTGCTACCGTTACACAGATATTGCACTTAAAAAACCATTTTAGTATGAAACGTATATAAGAAAGTCCATGTTGTCAAAAAGTTTCTGTCTTTTAATATATAAAAATCCGCATATAAGAAATTTTGAAATTGGTAGCTATTCCGTCAATTTCAGCTCTTTTATGCTACTTATAGCTTTTATTTTTAGCTAGTTTCAGCAATTTTTGTCTATTTTCGGCTATTTTTAGTAGCCGCTCTGCTCTCTCACACACACTTGCATTTTCAATTTTGCCGATCCCTGAATTAAACGCATTTGGAAAGCCTTTAAGTTCCTTCACATAAATTTTCATACAAGAACGACCGTCTGAGGGCTGCTAAACGAAAAACGACAATAACATTGCGTATTGCGCAGGGGCGTTATGCTTGCACGAAATCGTCGGATTAGTTTTGTTGTTGTCATGTGACTGTTTTTTTTTTTAGCACTTTGAAATTTAACATCGAAATGTGTAATTTCTTTTACTTATGAATGAATTATTTTTTTCCAAAGTTGGTGCGCTATATAAATAAATGAACTGATTTGGTGATGTGTGCCAAAATTGAGATATAAGGTCTGTTCCCGTAGTGCACGGAACTTGCCCAAACTGCCCAATTTTTTGAAAACTGTATGAAAATTGGGCAAAATTGGGTAGTTTTGGGCAGTTTCGTGCAGTACGGGAACAGACCTATAGATTCAAAAACTGGATATTCGCATTCGCATTCGCGAATATGAGTAGGCATTCGCATGCAATGCTAAAATTTGACATTCGTTACATCACTAGTTCAGACATCGCAATAAATGAAATTCTGAAACACTCAAAATAGATACATATATACATAGGTATTAACACACCGAAATGGGCTCATACATATTAATGTCCAAGTGTCCCAGTTTTTCCTGCAATTTGAAACGTGTTCAAATCCATTTTAGTATTTTGAATAGACACACGAAGCATTTCGGAAAATATTTCATGGAATCTAAAAAAAAAAAAAAAAAACGGATCAATATTTTCCAAAGAACAGCCAAATCGTATTACAGATAAAGATGCACACAACCACCGAAAAGTTTCGTAGTCGATTTTTTTCCAGTCAAAGAGAAAAACTATACAGATTTTTCGTCCTTGGGGCTCTTCTTCTTCTTCTTGCGTGTTTAAATTTCCCGGTCTATTCCGGGGTCCGCAAAACCGCGACCAGTTCCTCCATTTTGTTCTATCGGTTGCATCATCCGATGTAAGTCCTTCATCCTCTAGATCCCATTTTACTGTGTCCATCCAATGCTGTTTCGGACGCCCTCGTTTTCTCCAACCTTGCATTTCCAGTGCGTTGGCTTTTTTTTTTTTGCCAAAGTCTTCTCATTTGGCCTCAGGACGTCACCATACCAGCGTAGCCTTGCTTCCCGAATTTTTCCAATAATCGGCGCAACTCCATAACGGCTACGGATGTCCACGTTTGGAACACAATAAAGCTTATTACAGTGTACTCTCTCTCTCTCTCTCTCTCTCTCTCTCTCTCTCTCTCACTCTCTCTCTCTCTCTCTCCCTCTCTCTCTCTCTCTCTCTCTCTCTCTCTCTCTCTCTCTCCTCTTCTCTCTCTTTCTCTCTTCTCTTCTCTCTCTTCTCTCTCTCTCTCTCTCTCTCTCTCTCTCTCTCTCTCTCTCTCTCTCTCTCTCTCTCTCTCTCACTCTCTCTCTCTCTCTCTCTCTCTCTTCTCTCTCTCTCTCTCTCTCTCTCTCTCTCTCTCTCTTCTCTCTCTCTCTCTCTCTCTCTCTCTTCTCTCTCTCTCTCTCTCTCTCTCTCTCTCTCTCTCTTAAGCCGACACCCACGGGACCGAAAAGTTTGTCCGCCTAACAGAGGTGTCCGCTTAAGAAGGAACTATTTGAGAGTGATGAGGACTAGAGCATATCCAAAAAGTGTGCGTTTAAGAGTAGTGTCCGCAAGGAGAGAGTAGGTACACTGTACTCCGTTTTCGAAGGCAGTCCTGCGCCAGGTTTATTCGGCGCCTCCTAACTGCAATACAAACACATAAGCTGGTCAGTTTAAAAACGCCCATTTATATCCGGCGTCCTAGGCGGTTGCCCAACCGTCGTGCCGCTACTGCCCGAGGGCGTATTTTGGGCAATTAGGAGCCCTCGCACAATGGTGGGAAACTACTTAAAAGGGATTCTCTAGTCACCGCTCGATTGGGATGCCCACTGGAAAACTGAGTGTTGAAATAGTAAAAAAAAAATAAAAAGAGGCTTACTTCATTGTACTTTGCCATCTATATATTTTCATTTTGAAGGCCTATCTCCGGCTCTGTCAGAAATGAAAAACTTTCTACATGCATATAAAAAAAAAACGCATCAGAACTTAATCAGAAATTTTCTGAAATGTTTTTTATATGAAGTTTTTCATATCTGACAGAACTGGAGAGATCCCTTTATAGATAAATATGTATCTGTAATCTTACTTGAAATCAGTTTTCTTTAATCGGTTTTTGTTGTTAATTTATTTATTTAATTTTTTTTTTGCGGTGAGTCCACAAGTAGTTGGTACTGCCTGCAAAAAATAGAAGTAATCATTCTGTTTGCAAAGATAAAATAACACTCCAAAGTGTTCCATTACACTCCAAGATTATCAGTAAAGACTGGAAGACTATAAAATCATAACAATCGGCACAATTAAGTTTATCACCGTCGCTGTCGAGGGTGAAGCAAACGCACAGGTATTTACTTGAAAAAAAAAAAACACCATAGTAAAAAATCTCAACTCTTTGGATATACCTACGTGTCCATAATGCAAATAAAAAAGTGAATTATTTGAAAAGAAATCAAGAAATAATCAAGCGCATAATTAATCATCCGAATGTATAACAAGACACGACCAAATGTCAAGAACGGACTTAATAAAGAATTTTCATAAAAAATATTACAGATTAATTAGCTTCTAACCATAAAAAAAAAACTGCCACGACGACCGCTCAATTAAAATGCGTGAGCAGACATTCGCATTTTTTCCGAAGTACATACTTTGAGACACATGTCCAACACCAAAGATCATAACAGACAATAGGGTCTACTTGATCAATTGAATGTTATTCGAAGTTAACTTTTTTCGACACTTTTTATAGCGTAAAATTTACTAAAAATACTAAGTTATTTTGTAACTAATATATTCCATTTCGGTGAACTGCAGTAGGTACGAATGAAATGCAACATTTGTTCCAATATACTCGACTTTCGAAAATCCATACAATCGATCATTGGAACCGTGGTGGTTTTAATTCATTCGAGTTTTCGAGAGATGACTGTAGTCCTTTCCGTCCCTATCTGTATCTTTCGTCCGTTTAATCGCCAATCTTAGGCGAGTTGCGATTCGATAGTAACAATTTCAAAGAAGCGAGTGTTCTACAATTGATTACAGTCGACTCTGGATACGATAATTTTTCCAAGCTCTGTTCATATTACCTACAAATTTTTTGTTTCTTCAATAGAGTGGTCCATATTTCCAAAAAAAAAAATATTGTGGGGTACCACGTTATTTTATTATGTATATACCATTAGGTTAGGTAAGGTTAGGTTAGATGGGCCGCCCCTAGGGCGCACTTAGACCATGAAGGTCCATTGTGATACCCTACCTCTTCTCAGAGATATACATATGTTTGTATATGCATGTTATACGGACATCTATTTTTTAAACCATTTATTGCTTTCAATGAAGCTCAATATATTGAAAGGGTCGATGCGACCAATTTCAGAAAGCGAGTGGAGAAAATAACCCCCTAAGAATTTTTGTCTTAGCCTCGAAAAGGCCGGGCAATGTAAGAGCAGGTGCTGAGGGGTTTGTTATATACCATTAGAAAGTATTTTTTTTTTAATAACACTTAGGGGTCTCAAAGTGAAAGCGGTCAAAATTTTATATGAAACCACATTAGGGGTCTTCCCTCAAACGTGAAAAGATCGAAAAAGCGGAAAAATTTAAAGTTTTTCATACAAAATTTCGTTCATTATATTCTAAGCCTTCTTGATTTACCAGTTTTGGAAGTTTTCGAGGAAAATACACATTTACCCAGCGGCCAAAATGCTGCCTACAGAAGTGATGAACAGGAACACATTTTGTAGGCCGTAGGCGGTAATGCATACGACCTCTTATACAATCCTAGTATACTTTCGTTCGAGCGTGGCCGTTTTGTAGAATGAATGCCTACCACCATCACATAAAGTAATCGAGGATGTGTGGTGTTCATCCAGTACGCTGCCTACAATCTTGTATACTTTGTAAGCTATTGGTAGGCAGATCGCCTACAATCTCGTATAACTTGTAGCTTTTAATATAGGCATGTCGCTTACAGTCTCGTATATTCTGTAGGCGGTAGGCACTGTTGCCCGCTGGGTAAGGGAAGACCCCTTATATGTATATTTATATGTTGCTTTCATAAAAATGTTACAAAATAACACAGGGCCAAAAATGGCAAGGGATTTTGAAGATATTTTGATAGATTTTAAATTGGTAAAAAATTGAAAACGTCGATGTTTCAAGAAAATTACTAAATACTCAGGCTAACTGCGAAACACCACCTTTCTCGATATTTTTCTTTGGCGCAAAATCTCAATAGATGAACTATTTTGGGATGGATAACATAAAAATCCGTAGATTTCACAATAATATCCGTAAATCCGGAAGTGAAAGCCAAAATCCGTACATCTATCTACTGAAACATCCGTAAATCTGGCAGCGCTGTTCATTCTACTGTTCTCGCATCTCTTACAAGTTCGTTTGTGATTGATTTCCATATCGAAATAATTTTGAAAACAAAATGAATACTGTCCTTCGGCTCAGATCTGATCAATGCTCCTCTTTGTAGAAAATGCAAATCCCAAAAAAAAACTAGTTTCGTCGCCATTTTCAGCATACAAATGAAATGAAAGAAAAGCAATCGAAAAAAAGAAACAGAATGAGAATGAGAATGAGAAAAAGAAAAACAAGCCACTTCCACGAGAAAACATTTCGAATGTTCACTACATTCTGGGAGAATATGCAATAAACCTTTTAAAAAACGTTTAAAATGCAAATGGAAAACACGTTGGGAAAGACTGAAGAGACAAATTAAAGCCGAAAAAAACGAAAAAACGAAAAATCGAAAACACGAAAAAATTAAAATAAAAAGGAAAAAAATAAGAAAAGGTTGGTCACACCTAAATTTATCTCCGCTCGTACACGACGAATTGCCAATAAAATGCCTAAAATATCTAAAATTCAAAGTAAAGTTGACATATCGTTGAAAGCATTTCGACCACGACAACAACAAAGCCGAAAACAACAACGACAACAATAACAGCAGCAACAAAAACAGAACAACGTCGGCCACGACAACAATAACAACAAGGAAGAAGAACAACAAAATTGACGATCAAAAAATAAAAGAACTACCAATGAGATCAATACAAGGCATCGGTACATATGTACATACAGATGAGTTCTAAAAATACAGTAAAAAGATACAGTGGTAAAATAAGAAGAACAGCAAAACTAACAGACCGATCAAGTACGCATGAAATGTAAAGTAGCCGTCCCGGTCCCGGTCCCGTTCCCATTCCCATTCCCGGGACAAGAGTGCTCAAGCACTGGCGCTCGCGCTGCTGCATTTACATAATGAAGAGCATGCTGACAACGATCCTACGATTTGCCCCATAGAAAGTATCAACGGTTAACATTCGCAGAGACATAATCAATGATTTTCTTTTTCTATTCTTCGTTCGCCTGTTCCTTTTTTTTTTTCTTCTTCATTTTTTGGGCTTACATTCGTCGCTTGCGGTTCATTTGAAAATACTTTTCATTAGAATGTCAAAGGGTAGCGCGATTAAAAACGGTCTGGAACATCGACAATCGGCGATCGTGCTCCGACAGTTTTCAAGATAGCCCTAAAAAAAAAAACAAAAAACAGCCCCGATGAGATGTAGGGTCAACATGTGAGTTTTTTCGTTTTTTTTTTTTTTTTTTTTTTTTGGTAGGTATGCTCTTTCCTCGAAAGTCATTTAATTGTTGCTGTGCCAAGGCATGATAACAAAGCGGCGGACCAAAAATCTAACCTATGCATGTGATTGCGCGTGTAATACTTACGGTACGGTGGGGAGAGTTTGACTCTCGAATCCATTAATGAAAATACTGAAAGCAACAAATATATCCACTAAATGATGCTCCCCGATTGAACGTACAGATACAATTTACAGTGGATTGTTCGGTTTCTCTAATTTTTTTCTGATCGCGACTGAGCTTTTTGAAGTGTCATTTGTGAAATGTGCCTTTTTCGCACTTAATTCATTTTTATTTTATTTTTATTTTATTTTTCTTTTATTTTTTGGTTTTCTGCTAAATTCGAATTGTATGAATACAGCGAAAACTATTTTGGCAGAAAAATCGGAAAATAAATGCCGCTACACTAACGGTGTACGCCGTCGGCCTCCGTGACGTAGTTGGTTGAGATGCCAACTAACAATGCGAGAGGCTTTGGTTTCAACTCCCAGCTCAGGTCGTGGATTTTTGCGTCGTTTTTTTCTGTTTCTACGCTTCTTTGGTTTCCCATTTTTCGTGGTATCACAATGGGCCCATGTGAAGCCTTAGAGTGACCCTTAATGGTGGCAGCCACACTAAATAATCTACCAAACCATACGATTAACTTGCGGTCGATAGTTCGATCGTATTCAAAATATGTAGACATATACATACTCGAATCCCTGAAATAACGCACAGCTCGAAAAAGTGAACGTGTTTTTGTTACATGGACTGTTCTAAATTGTCAGGCCTGTAGAGAGGGGGGAAAGGGAGCCTTAACCCGGGTCCAGTCATTCTGAAGGGGCCCATATAGAGCATAGGACTTTTTTTTTGTCGGTAGCGCGTTTTTGTTGGGGGACCCCGGAAAAAAACTCATCACTTTTTCGAAACGACCGTTAAGAATTTAAAAATGTTTGCTTTTTTCTTTGCACGACATTTTTTGTTTCTTGTTTTTCTTTCACGACTTTAAATTTTCTGTGTACTTTTTTTTTATTTTTTCTTTCTTTTTGGATATTTTTTTTTTTTACATAAATTTATTTTACACGATTTTATTTTATTGCGAGCACGTTGTATCAAGAATTGGGTGTTTATTGTTCCAAGACAACAACACTAAAAATAAGTACAGAATTTAGTAAAATTTTTATTTAGTTTAAGGATTTTTTTTTTTTTTTGGAAACTCTTCTGACCCCCTACTGTTTGGCTCTGCAGGTACTTTCTATTAATGTGTCTCTCAAATTATTTTTTGTTGCCGACAATTTTTCTTTTTTTTTTCCTGTCGTACAAGACCTCTTTGTGACGACGCTCTTTTCCGAGCGACTTTTCTGCCTTTTTTGTTTCGTTGATTTGCGGAAACACACAAAACATTTGTCTATTTTCGAATTGAATTTTTTTTTTTTATTTCCTTCAACCGATTTTCGCTTCTTCTGAAGAATGTGCGACAAAACGTGCACAAGTTTTTATTGCTTTCGGAAGTCAATCACTTCTAAGTAGGTACACAGGTATGTACAACTCGTATTTACCTTAATTTCAACCTGAATTCCGCATTTAGTAGGGGCTTTAGGCAGAAATTCATTCAGGCATGTACAAGATGCCGTAGGAGCCGCTTGAGGGCAAAACACTTTGAGAATTCGTTATTGGTTTCTACCAAGCTTTTACTGAGTATGGGACTCCTTAAAAAAATATTTCCGAATTCGAGATAATTCACTTGCGCGTTTGTTAAAGCAAATGAAAGTCGCAATTAAACTGATTGAATGATTCCTAAATTCATATCACCATATTGATTTTTTGTAAGAGCTGTATTTTTTCGATTTCGCAGATGATCAAAAAACATTCTAGGCCAAGCTACTACATCTAAATCTAAATGTATTCAATGAAAATCTAAGACGATTCGGACCATTTAAGATTATTTTACTTTAAACTCCTCTCGAATTCGTTAGTAAGGGTGATCCAAAAATAATGTAAAGCATATAAATATATGAGAGAAAAAAGAAGGCTTTTGCTTCCTCATAAGTATATCCAATAGATCGGCATAAAACAAATCATATAAGGAGGACACGATTGCTGGGAGGTAAATTCATTTGAATGCGAACAGTTCGAAAGACATCAAAATGGGGAAAATCGAAATTGGATCTGTCATCTATGTTTGAAAAAAATATTAATACCGACCTAATGGAAACATTGGGTGGCTCTGCTCTTCCATATGGTACGGTGGCGCGTTTGGACGTCGAAGATGTAGTTTTGTTCGACTGAAGAGCAGTGGCGAGACATTTTCGCGTCCGGGGCACAATGGAAGAACAATGCAGAACGCCATTAATAAAAAGAAGTTCAGATCAGTATCATTTGGCGGCTGTCCCCAACTTTCTTCACTCCCTTTATTATTATTATCTACAGCGCACCGCGACCCATAGGCACTCCCGTGATCAAAAATATTCGGTTCGAAGAAAATCCAAAACTGCAACAAAAAATAAATTACAGCTTTTAAAAAAAAAATTTGCTTTTAAACACTTCTACGTTGGTATATTCATTCCATTGGAGTGAAGTCGCATTGCCTCTCAAGAACCCACTTTATCACATTTCCTTCTTCAATATACATACATATTCTGCATATAAATGTCGAACTTCCCCTAGAAACCATCGTATTGGAACCGTATCTCGTTTTAAACATTATTTATTTTCTATTCCTTCATAATCTGCCGATTATTTTGACTCAAGAATGAAAAATTCTCTTGGTAACACGAAGCTCGAAAGTCTTCGTTGCTCAACAATTCGAATCGATAGCAAAATTGATCAAAACTTTTAATAAAATGCGCGCTGAACCATTTAAGCTTTAATCATTATTTTTGTCCATTAATTTTTTTTTTTTTTTTTTTGTAAAAAACTTCAAGTAGCCAATTATCAAATAATCTTAATCTTGCGTGACGAGAAAATGATTTTTTACCAACCAAACAGTAACACATTCAAATAACCACCATATAATTGAAACCCCTTCATTAGAATTTTGTACATACTTACATATGTAAGTACGTACATATGTGTACCCAGCAGGAAACGTCCCGGTGAAACAAACAATGAATTCAGCATGACATTGGAGCCGCGACTCCTCCTGATTATACACCAACTTTCTAATGAAATTTACACACAAACAGCATTGGCCGTCATGAGAGAACATGTCACGAGTTGGTCATAGAATTTGGATTAGGATCTAGTCCATCGTGTCGATACCTCTATCGATGACAATGCCATTGGAGTTGCGATGAATAACATTTCCTCTCGATGGCAATGCCATCGAAGGAAGTACTCAATTTTCCCCTTGATGTCCTTAATGGAAAAATTAATGAATTGGTCCTTTATGATAAAATTTCCGGCTGGGTATCGATGATACCTCCTGTTTTGCAAGGCATTGTCATCGTTCGGGAGTGATACGAAATGAAAATGAAACACGTTTTGGTAGTTTTTTCCTTTGTTGTTATTATTGGTTTTAATATTTATTTCTCATTGAAATTGAGATGAATACCCAGCCGGGCCTTGAAGTTACTAGGCACTCAGTGTACAGAGTAATTAATAAGCAAAAATGAAATAGTTGACTGCCCACTACACGATATACTTGGTGCATAGCAAGTATGCAGAACCGAAGAAAGCAACCGAAGCCGACCGGCACGAAGTACACGTTGTCATACAGTAATGTGGTTTAGCAACGAAAACACACGAAGTATGCCCATATACAGCCGCTATCCACTTCGAACCCAGTTATCACACCACCGCACCAGCCTAAGACAGTTTTTAACAAAAGTGCATAAGTTTTGTATATCAGCATAGTGTTGTGCACATCATACTCGGTGCTATGGCAGTTATCGGGCACTTCCTGTACACAGTTCCGGCTGGGTAATATCTCCTCTCAATGACAATGTCATTAGAATTGAGAAGTACTCAAATTTTCCCCTTGATATCCTTGGTGAAAAAATTAATGAATTTGTCATTTATGCGAAAATTTCCGGCTGGGGTGGGTACCTCAGAGTCCACGACAATCGCAATTAATATATTTTAACAATTACAAATGCGTATGGGAGAAATTGAAATGAAAGCCGATGGAATGAAAGGAAATCGAATCAAATCGAATTGAGTAGAGTACAATTGATTGTAAGTATGTGTACAATATGGTCTAGAATATGGAGTAAAACCAATAGAAATCAATCGTTTATAATCAAAACGAAGCCATCTTTCATACCATTCGGGCACTTGGCTTCTTTCAAACAACTCAATTATTGAATCCGATTGACTTGGCACACTTTTACGCCGATCAATTTTTAAGTGCATGACAAACTCTACATAAATAATATTGTGAATACACTGCGTACATACATGCTATTTTATAGTATATATGTACATATGTATGTGTAGTTGTCGAGAGCACTGTCGACTTTATCGACAAAAATATCAATGGAAATGCTCAATATAGGACGTAATCGTAACAGCAATCACAATCGCTCACAATCGCTTTTCGAACAGCAACAGATTTCACAGTAATACGCAAAAATCGTTCGACCAACTCATAGGGGACTTCCATTAATTACGTCAACAAAACTAAGAGGGAAGGGGGCTCTAGAAAATCTCACCAAATCGGGCAAATCGAGTCCGAAAAAGTCACACTGAAACTCACCTTAGCAGGGTGGGGGTCCAAAGCTGGAGAAAATATGTTGACGTAATTAATGGATGTCCCCATACTAGAGAAATACTAGAGAAACAAGGAACAACATAGGGTTACCAAGCGTACTTATTTAGCAGTACATGCACTGATATTGCGACCCCTGTAGGTATTGCTGTGTACATTGAGTTTTTAGAACATGCAGGTACTGCTTTCGACCCGAATTGTGTGGAAAAAATTGTTCACTGTACATGGATTCTCAGCCTTATCTGAATTGAAAGTTTTTCAGTGGTTAGAATTTGATATTGCCGGAATAGAAATGGATGGATATAATCATGTTGTTCGAACAATGCTGTACCTACTGTACAGCCTGTACAGTATTCCCCGGATGTACATATGCAACCCGGATATAAGCATTCACCGCTTATATGCATGCCTATTTGTGTCATTCGCCTTAAATTTTCATACAAGAAGCCCCGCTTAAAAGCACTCTCCGCTTACAAGCATTATTTTTTGTGAATTTTTTTCACGGTTCTTATATATCCGGGGAATACTGTGTCTCAAGTCTAAAAATGTTCACGTTCACGAATATGAAATCATTGATCAATTGGCAAACTTGAACAGATTTCTGAACACACCAGAAAAGACAGGTACTCCTCTTTTGATTGACCCATCCCTAGAATAACATAAATGTTTTATTAATTTCATTCTTGTGGAGCCTTTAAATATAATAATAACAATAAAAATCATATGAATTTATGACATTTTGTACTACGATTAAGTCATTTCTCCAACGGCAGCAGTTGAAGGACACACGAAAAAAATCCCTTCTTTTGACCCTCTTCGTCACCCTCTAAAACAAAACATACGTACATTTGTTTGTTTTTGTGTGAATCCGATTGTCATTTGTTTATTTACAAATGTGACAATTATCACAACGACTGTGACTCAATGTAGCACTCGTTTGGCAAATTCAATATCTCATAAAACACGTGTTTACACAACTTCTTGTCGTACTCGCACCTCGTATTCAATATTTGCGATGCAAACAGATGGGACGTGTGAAAAGTTGCAGTGCAAAATGCTTTATTTTCATATAAATTTCGAATGAAAGTTAAAAAAAAATTAAAACAATTGAGTTCATCCTGCAGTTCGGCGCATTATTTTTCACTCAATAAAGTTATGATGCTTTAAATTATTCTTAGAAAGTTGCACCGCGACGACTGCACGATCGCATATTGACAGTGTTAATGCGCTCAGTCCTAGTCCTAGGGAAATTCGATATACACACAGTAGTGAAGTGCGTGGGTTAAAAGGGGTCCACCGCCCTGGGGGGAGGGGGTTAAAACTCTTCAAAAATTGCGTCACGTAATACTTGAACGATCCCTTATGACGCACACGGGGAACGCATGCCGAAATTACACCAAGGATAATAAAAGTAATCCTTCAAGGGCTCCTAAAAATCGAATCTACCCTCGCGATTAAGGTTTCTGCTTTTTCTTCAACAATCGATCACACATACATACAACTTTCTTCGGCGCTGACGAGAAGCTGAAGGGGGATGTTATATGGTCCAAGGACATCAGGAATCGGGATTGAAAGGGCACTCTTTTGCAAAAGCACCCAGCGGCAAATGTCCCGCTGACATCATCCATGAAGTCACGGTGACTTTGGATCCGGTATGGATGACAATTCATATGACATTTGTACAGGAGTTGGACAGTAAATTCACCGGTGACATTGTCATGCTAGGGGATGCGATGGCGAAAAAAGCATTTGAGAGCAGCACATTGCTCTTTTCTCTCTAAATGTCAATTTATAGAAACCATAACTCTCTTCTTTGCCCTCTTTTTGAATATTGCGAAAATTTTAAAAAATCTATTTTTAATAATTTTTGTTCACCTCAGCCAGGGATCGAAACCGCGATCTTCGGATTCTGAGTCGAGCACTCATCATCTACGCCACTTCATGCTAACGCTGAACTGACGCTAAAGCCTTATTTAA
>CM035806.1:27650070-27670070 GCA_020466095.1 Chlorops oryzae | reverse complement strand
ACAGTTATCTTATCGAAGGAGTTGAGCTATTTGAAATTTGGTATACGTGCTCGCGGGAACATGAGTACGAATAAGTTCGAGAATGGTCCCGATCGGACCATTTTTAAGGGTAGCTCCAGTACTGGGGTCTGTTACGAAAATCACACAAAAACTGCTCTAAAACCGGAGTTTTCAAGAAATTTTGATTGAATTTGACATTTAAACATATCTTAGGGCAATTAATGTGATTTCAAAAAATTGTAAAAGCGGGCGTGGCATAAGGGCGTTTTTCGAAAATTGTCCCCTACACCCGAAATTCAAATGGGACTAGAACGAAATTTAGCACTTATGCTTCCTTCGTAGCCATAAACATCGTCCCGAAAACTTTCTTTGATCGGTCTATTATTAAGGGTACCTCCAGTACTAGGGTCTGTCATAAAAATCCTCAAAATCGGACTTTTTCGAAATATTTCAATGAAACTTAGAACTTGAGCGTATATTAAAGCCTCCGATTATAATTAAAAACAAATTGGAAAAGTGGGCGTGGCAAAGAGGCAGTTTTCATAAAGAAATTTAACAAAAGTCGGTATATGGGGCCCCTAATGGCCTTAAAATCCTCTTGAATATTCTTGCGTTGTGGTCCTGTTTTTTGGGCGTGGTTAAAAATGTATTTAAACATGTGTGTCTGTGTCGGGTATTTTATTGTCAGGCTCGCCTGACTATAACACCCTTACTTGTTTTTTCTACATTTATTTTTTTTTTTTAATTAACAAAATGATAAATTAATATTGTCGGTTAATGTGTTTGAATTAGTGCTGTTCTAATGCCTCGAATGCTGCATGAGTTCGTTTTGCGAAATTGCATTCAATTTGAAAATGCGTGTTCCTTGTCAAAACGACTCGACACGCGCATGATTAATCAAATCCGAGCGAAAACGATGGTGGAACAAATTGCCTAATTTCCATTTTTAATAATCAAGCTCGACAAATAAGAAATGACGGACGGGTATATTAAGTGGGGCAACAAAATTTGTGGGAATAAAAAAAATTGCAAATTTTTAAAACACAACACAGATCTGATCTATCAGGAGGATTAAGAAGAGGTTATTTTATTATATTGGATTAAAGGCAGGATACACCTTAGCAGCTAAACTTCCATTTAGGATTGATTTTTTGTTTTTCTTTGCAAAAAAAAAAAAAAAATGCAAATTGCAATCCCATCGACTATTGACTGTAGTCAAAATCTTCATTTATAGCCTCTAAGCCAAACGTTGGATCAAAAGGTGTTCCAGGCATCGTTGATAGGGAATTTAATTACCCTGTATTTTATAGTTAAGAATTCAATATCAGTTAAGTATGTCCAGAGATAATTGGAACTAACCAAATCTGCTATATATAGCCTATATTTCCAAAACAGTTCTACCTAAAAATTATCTGTCTCCATATTCGGATTCAGCAGGAAATTTTACTTAAGGGGGTTGTCTCATTGGTGAGGCTGTTTTTTGACCTTTTTTTTAAAAAAAAAAACCTTGGCAGAATACGAAAAGAGCTTTTTTAGTTTAGTTTTTTTTAATTTTATTTGTATTAGGAATGAATGAAAGTTAAAAAAGAAGCACTTTGTTTTTTTATGTGAGGGCGGCTCAAAAAGTTCTCGGCCGTCACAGTGGATGCTCAAAAAAAAAAAGGTGTAGTGCTGGTTGCCACGATTCCAGGTCTCAAAGTCGTTCGAAATGGAAAAGAAACACGGGGTTATAATCAGTATAGATGTCATTATGGCGTGAACCTCGAAAAGAATTTTTGGGATTTTTTTTTGGACAAAATGGCCGTCATTGAAAAATGACCCATTGATTTCGGGTATATTTTTTTGTAGTTTAGTGTAAAAATAAAAATATTAAAAAATATGTTAAATTTATGTTTGAGGCTCACGTCGGAACGGTGACAATTCTGCGTCGAATGCATTTCATTTGATTAAAATCGGTCCAGTTGAATTGGGGAAATCGTGGCAGCCAGTTTAAAAGTAGACGATCAACTTTAAATGGAACAATAGTAAATTAGCCTTAGCTTTAGGTCTCTCTAGACTTTATAAATCACCGTAGGAAATAGAGGAGCATCTTCTGTGCACATGTATGAATATAGGCGTAGATTCACGTTAGGGGGGGCGAGGCAAGGAAAATGTTTCACCAAGCTCTTATTCACTTTTGTCGTCTATTGGAATTTCTCAGATTCATAAGCAATCTTAACCTACTCCAAGGGATTACATGGGCTGCACAAAAGATCTTTCAGGTCGTGGTGCTCAAAATAACTTTATTTTCCCTTGCAGTAAAAGTTGAGACAATAATATTATTGGAAGGATTCCGATATTGCAAAAATCCGAGGAGGTATTCTCATTAGGTCCCGTAAATAGAGCTTCCGTTAACAGAAAATGATCCATCAATTAAAATATCGCTCTGCAGACAAAGAATTTTCTCGTTCGGAATAAACAAAGAGAAGCGACCACAGAAGTTCGTTTGGAATTTTCAATTATTTTTGTAATAAAAAAGTAAAATTTTAAGTTTTTTCTCTTAAGAAATGTTCATTTTTTTAACAATCGAAAAAAAAAAATCCTTCTTCTGACTGCCGAAAGTCGAAAGCTGATGCGATCGATTGGTTGACCGAACCAAACGAAGTTAAAATGTTACTTTTTTTCATTGAAACTCTACGAAGAAATGCTTTGCGTTAAAAGTAACTTAATTGCATTTATCGTAACACTTAAGAAATCATAAAATTGCAATTTTATGAATGTGACAAGACATTTACATATATGTATGTATGTATGTGGTACATATATTTAAAACGAAAAATGGCATTCCAATCGTCATGGCAACCTTTTGATTTTATACCCAAACGATTGTATCACATTAACCTGTCATTCAGTCAGTCATTCAGTCAGTCAGCTCGCCTGGCTCTACAATTTACATTTGACTATTTTTGTATTTTCCGTTGTCGCCTAGCACTCCGAGAAAATGGATAAAGTTTTGTTAATAGCTGTAAAAAGCTTTCAGTTAAACATGTTTGCAGTTATATATTATTTTTTAGCTATCTTGTAGGAAATGCAACTGATCCCCGATTAACCTGTTCTTATGCCGATTAGTACCTATACGCGAATAGTTCATTCTGTTATTCACTTTTTTTTTTGTGGTCATATTTTGAAGTATAAGACACGACTCGGGACTGTGTGAACCGATCGAATAAGACCCCAAATTGAGGACCGGCTTAGTGCCGATTAGTGCAAAAATTTGCTCGTAGAAAGTTGGTCAGAGAATTTCTTGAAATTTTGCCACGCGAGCCTTGTGTGTTTTATGCTTCACAGTTCAAAACTTTTATTCTTTCTGCAACAAATTCAAATATTTAACAGCAATATTGGGACATTTTAAACATTTATTTCACTCAACACCCAATGCGGATTGTTAGGGGCGCATTTCAATATTCCAATATATTTTTTCAAATATTTTTAAACTCAAAATATTTGCTATATGAGAATTTTACATGATATAGCTCATTAAGAAAACTATATGACACAGGCAGGCAGGCAGGACAGACGACAGACACTCGAAAAAGTTCGATGCGATATTATGTTGCGAACATGAAATCGCCTGATTGTGCGGACATAAATTTTACTGTTGTGAACTTGGCGCAACCAACATCCGAAAAGTACGAAGGCGTTTGTTGGAAAATCCAAGAGCGCGCTTAAAATACTTCAAATTTTGTTCGAATATATGCATACAGTACACACTCTCCTTGCGGACACACCTCCTAAACGGTCCCTTTTTCGGAATGCTCTGCTGTTTCTGCATCTCAAAAAGTTTCCTCTTGAGCAGACGCCCCTGTTCAGCGGACATATTTTTCGGTCCCGTAGGTGTCCGCTTAACAGAGAGTACACTGTACCTATACAACGAACATTATTCATATGTGTCAATATGTGCACGAACAATCCCAATCCCACTGGATGAGAATATGGAATAAGCTCCTTGCTCCCAAAAAAACCATTGCGAAACTTTGCCAAAAAAAAAAAATAAAAATAAAAAAAAAAAACGATTCCGATGATCAACCAAAAGCAAAGACAGACGAAAGTAGCCTCAAAATCCAATCGACTATAATTTTGACGATCCATATGGATCTGTCCATGTAGATATGTATGTTCAACTATTTATAATGATATGACAAGCGCAGGCAAGAAGAACAACACTTTCAGAGATCCGCCAAAAACGGAAAGTGTATAAAAATGCTCGAATACGTTTTAGCCTGGTCCGGTCCGGTCCAATCCAATCTGATCTGATCTGATCTTATCTGCTCAGTCCTCCACTACTGCTCTGGTCTGGCCAGCTCGGATCTGCTCGAGCGCCTCCTCACATCGGCAATGATGATCAAGCCGATTCAAATGATCATATGCATTGCGTTTGATCGTACATACATACATACGTATGCTAACGATGACTCGCAAATATTTTGCAGACAGCAAACTATGCTACATATGCAGTTATGAGTTGAGAATGCTATTTGGCGATTTTCGTTTCGTTTTCTTTTTTATTTCTCCACCTCCATCCGTTGGCCTGTTCGTCGGTCCTTGCGGCAGCCGAACTGTCCGCCCCATTCTGTCTGAATTAAGGTAATGAACGCAACTGCATCGCAAGCATCGGCTAAATTGTATTCGAAAAAATACATTAGGTGTGAAGTTTCATGAATATTGCAAACAACCAACCGGCGACATATTGCACAAGCTCTTCGCTCTGCACTTCCGTCCCACCGTATCTTCTTTCATATGAATGCCACTGAGAATTCTGTAATTACAGATTTTATGCAAGATTCTTAGATTTTTTTAATGAAATTCATGACGCGTTCACTTTGTTCCTCAGACGTCACAACATATAAAAAAAAAAAGTCCAAAAAATCCACACAAAAAAAAGGAAGAAAAAACTTAAGAAAAATGTCAACAATATTGCTGAACACATTACCAGAGCACATTGCGTCTGAGAGTTCCGCATATGCGAACGTTATGTCAAAAACTAAAACATGGTCCGAACAACAACAAAAATTACTGCATTTCGCCGTCAGTTTTAAGTGCTTCTGTATGGCAACTGTCGTCAAAAAAACAAAAAACAAAAAAAAAAATTTAAATTAAAAATTACATATAAAATAAAATGGTTTTTGGTTAACTTTTATTTTCCATTTTCTTTTTTTTTTTTTTTTTTTTTACGCACATTTAATGCGCTGCAAAAAATACGGACTCCGGACACTCGGCTATGATTATCATCATCGTCATCATCATCATCATGTGCCTGTGACGCCACGGAAATCATGTTAATGTGTTCCGCAACAAAATTAAGACACGAGCACATGTGCCGCATCTCACAATTGCTAAAAACGCCCGCAATTTTATGTTAGCATTTATGCTTTTTTAATTTTCCAAAAAAATCTCAAATGCATAGAACAAAAGCTAGAGGACATACATACATACATATGTATGTATCTACGTGGGTCAGTCAATAAGTAAGAAGTTTCTGGGCCATCATCTACTTCAAAAAAAAAAAAAATGTAGGTAATGAAAATAAAAAATTTTTATTTGAGAAATTAAGCTGACTTGAAGCTCGAAATGTCTGGAAAATATTTCGCTATAAATTTGATCGTTTTCCCCAAGCTCAATGTGAATGTACGTTGTATGTGTATGTATGTAAGTGCATGAATGCAATCGATGCTAAACGATAAAGTAATTATTTTAATTGATCAAACTATTGGCACACATCGAACTGATGGTGTATAGGTATTTAAGTTTCGAGGTGATACATCCACTTGTTACGCCTAAGTAGTAACAGACACACGCTATGGCATAAAGACGAACAGAACGATGAATTAAGCTTAACATTCTACATATTCGCGCCTTCATTTCCAGACATGCCTGAACCAGTTCGCGGCTCTCGGTATTGCGAACAACGATTCTAATGAGCACGGACACGTGTTTGCTTAAAGTTCGTTCAACACCTGGCAGCTTTTCCTTTGCTTTGCTCTTCGGAAAATCCCGTGTAAACTCATATCTACATACATATGTATATCTGTAGGTATACATACATATGTACATATGTAGGTATATATTAATGAATTCGAAAATTTCAATTTTCAACGTCAACGAAAGATGAGAGCGTAGCGACCCGACCATATTAACGTGATAACAATTTGCCGGCCGTTCAAATTTAAGAGACAAAAACCGAACTGCAAATTAAATAATAATAATCATACTTAAGTAATATTCAAGTGTCACGTTTTGCTTGCAATCACGCGCCCATTTCTATTTCATGCATCCGACGCGTCGTGTCTTCATACATAGTATGCTTAACAGAAGCAGTTTGGCGCCATGTATCAAACGTGTTTGAACAAATATTTCTTTTTTTCAAATTTTTTTTTATTTTTTTTTTTTTTTCTTTGCATATTCACCTGCACCCAAGCATCGCGATTAAGTATTAAGAATCGAGCAAAGCAATTCGCTCATGAGACTTTAGGTTTCGCTTTTATTAATCAAGATTTTTCTGACTCTAATTGATTCCAATAAAATGTTTTGTAAAGTTTATGCAAATTCACAGGTTTTTTATGCATTGAGTACAAGTACAGAGAGATTCAATCTGTTTTTTTTTTTTTTGTTTTTGTTTTTTCAACCTTTGGTGAAAAACAGTTTCAAAGGTGAGCATCAAAGTTGCATATTTTTAAACATGCAACGGAACACTTACATTTGAGAAACATCCCAACAAATGTCAGAAAAATTTTCGATTAACCTAAAGATACATGCCAAGTAATATTTATTGTAATGATCATAAGTATTTGGGCTTATTTTCGAAATTTTATAACACGTCCGAATAACACGATCAGTTCCTCCATTTCGTTCTGTCCGTTGCATCATCCGAGGTTAGTCCTACAGCCTCGATGTCCCATTTTATTCTTTCCATACGACGCTGTTTCGGACGCCTTCTATTATTACTATTATTTTTTTTGAAGAACCAAAAGAGAAAAAAGGGTCCCCACAGATCACACCCGTCACAGTTATTTCATGGACATTCTGGGCAGAAATTATGTTCATCCAGTGGCTAGCAGAGTTATTAAACGTTATCAAAATTTGACATCCTTTTGAGTATCAAATCCTTTTTTCTATGGCAACTTTTATAAACATACTTATCAGAAAAAAAACTAAAAATGTAATTGTGACTATCACACTCATCCAGGGATGGGGATTAACGTGAAGGACGAGATTTTACTTCAGACAAGTGCACATATTGCTCATTTACTTAAGAATGTCATAACTCAAAAAACACGATTTTTGAGTTAATGATGAGGAAATATTCGGCAAAGCATGCCTCACATTGGGTTAAGATGTCGTATCAATGCACGTACCTGGTATACCTACTCTCTGTAAGGAAGAAGGAAGTGTTTTTTTTTTCGGTTACTTTTATTTGTTTGTAGCAAAATCAATAATTGAAGACTTGACTTTTTTCAAAAATCGAAATTTTTTTGAGATATGGACATTCTTGAAGTAAATAGGCGATGGATGGAGCTTTTCAATGATTAGTATAAGATGAAGTATATGATATATGATAGAAAGAACCTATGATACAGGAAGTTAGGTTGGAAAGTTTATTTTTGTGAGGTATTTTATGTTTTTGTGGGATCCAATATGGTGACTTTTTTCAAAAATGGAAAGTGAGTGATTGGACGGAGAGGGTAAGAGGTGAGGAGGTTGATGAGGGAGAGAGGGAGAGGTGAGAGAGAGAAGAAGAGAGTGGAGAAGAGGGAAAGGAAGAGAGATGGGAGAGGGAAGCGAGTGGATGTGAGAGTGGATGAAGGTGAGAGGATAGGCAAGGGTAAGAGAGAAGAGTAGAATGTTGAGAGTGAGAAGGAAGTGGTAGAGGGAGAGGGGAAGAGGTGAGAGTTAAATGAAGCGTGAGTATGTGAGAGAAGGTGAGATGAGGCATTTTTGAAATAAGAGAGGTGAGAAAGGGTGAAGGGAGGTATGGAGAGAGGTAGCAGATGAGTCATTGATGTTCAGAGAGGTTTGGAGATATAGTATATTGTGAGAGAGAAGAGAAAAAGGATCCAGAAAGCGATACGTTTTAGGAATGGGAGAATATGTGACAGGGAGAGAGTATAAAGTAAAGTGAGATTTGAGAAAACTTTAGGATTAGAATGAGAAAAAGTAAAAAGTATGGATGAAGATCAGGGATGGGATAAGGAGGAGAGATTTATTAGAGGTGAAGTTTATAGAGGAAATAAAAAAAGATTGAGTAGTGAGGAAATATTGGAAGAGTAATGGGAGATGGATATGACGATAGGATAGATATGAAGGAAGGAGTGTTATTTATGTTCAGAAAGAGTAATTGAAGCTTTGAAGGTTTAAATGATATTAATATGAATATTGAGTAATAGTGATGATTGTTTATTATATATTATGTGTGTGTGTTGTTGTGTGTGTGTGTGTGTGTGTGTGTGTGTGTGTATGTGTATAGTATGTAGCGACATCTAGAAGTTTTATCGTCTGACTATTAAGAATATTTTTACTTTACGAACAGCGAACAGGTGTTGTTATATTGCTGTTGAGCGTTGAGCTTTATGAGGTCTATTCTAAACATCCAGCATTTAAGATCGTTAAGCCATTAACAGTGAGACAACATAGTAATTACAGTGCTCATACGAGCCGTAATTGATCGTACAGTCGAGTTGTGTTTTCAACAAAATCTCAAATTTCGTTTCCAAATTGTTGTTGCTGCTATTGTTTTTGTTTGTTGTTTGAAGCCTGAACTCAAAGCCGAAGGGAGCGATAAGCACTTCATTAACTTGTTGTTGTTGTTGTTTTGTTTTTTTAAGTCTTTCAAGTACTTTCGAGCAAACGATCATTTATTTAGTGCTCGCAGCGAGTTACCGAGGTCACAGAATACTCACAATGGAGGAGAATTTTCGAGTCTTTGCCGCGAAGAAAACCACGTCGACCGACCAATGCAGATAACAAAAAAAAAAAAAAATTCTTTTTTTTATGGTTGAATTGTGAGTTTATTAGCGTTTTGAAAAGTTTAAAATTAAATTTCTTATCACTTGCAGGCGTTAAAATTATTGAAACACAAAAAAAAAAAAAAAAAAGAACTCATGAAATATGCTTGAGTGACACAGCAGCGCTCCTCACATTTCGCGATAAGTCACAGTGAAAACTATGAAACAACAAATTAATAAATAGATTGGGTCAACTGAGTTCAAAGACAAAACAAAAAAAAATTGAAATATTTCGTTTCTATTTTCATATTTCAAGTGAACAAATATTTATAATGAAGCACTTTAAATGAGCCCTCTTATCGGCTGTGACAACGAAATCGAATATGAAAAATGATTAAAATTTTTCAGTTATTTTCGTTAAATTCTTCACTGATTACTTGAAATAAATTTCTCGAAAATTGAACTTCTTGCCTATAAAGTTTTTCATTTCAGTTTTGCCTTTGTATGCCAAAGTAACTTTATGAATTTACCCTGCAGTAAATGCGTGGCAAATTGACGCCAATGTCATCAGTGATGCACGTGGGACGAACGAACTAGAGATACGGACAGTAGAGTCTCACTATTGACATGGTCAACGAGGCGTCTACAGTTCGATTTTCTCGAATATTCATGTTTTCAATTTGCTGCTTGAGAATCGAACCGCTCTGTAGCATAGTGGAAGCGTTTGAGCTCAGCAATCTGAAGTGCGCCATTTCGAACCCTAGGGCAGGCGAAAAAAGTGTGGATAATATTTGAAAGAGAAAATAATTAAAAATGGGGGATGATAAAACCACGCTCAGGGATGATAAAACAAGTATCGTGCAAAAGAAAAAGTCTTTTGAAAAATCCTATGATTTAAAATCTTTTTTATTTTTTCCCTAAAAAACACTTTTTTTTTTGGAAGTCTGTTTGTTTTTAAATTAAGTATTATCTACTTATTAAAAAAAAAAATAATAATAATAAATAAAAATATATCACTGATCGCCTGATCCGGGATTTAAACTCACGATCTTCGGATTGCTAGGCACATGCTCTATGTACTGAGCTACCGAGCTACCGACCCATCCGATTCATGCTCAGTCAATTTCTATTACCAGATCCGGAGGCTTTGTCTACTATATGTGATAGTCTGTTTCGACTGTAAATTAATGTGTGACCAATGTTAATAGTGAGGCTATAATTGGGCCCATTGTCCTTACTGCATCACCCAGTTCCATCGTCGGCTGGTGTCCTCTCGCATTGTATACGCTCATACAAAATGTCAATAGGAGAATGCAATGCCACGGGTACGGTTGGTCTCTAATACTGGTGACAAGGACACCAGTGCAGGAGTGACTCCACCACTAGTGACGTTAACTGCATGGTACTTACATACATACATACATACATATGTATATAGAGGGAAGCAACAATTAATTATTTTGATAAGTTACGGCCTACGGCATTCGATTGGGCTTATTTTACAGGAAAATGCAAAAAATTTGCAGAGCATTTGAAGGCTTTGCCATGTTTTCTCCTGAGTCGCACATTCGGATTCATTTCGATACCGAAATCAAGTCGCATCGCGTCTTCAAAAGAGCAACAACTCAAAATCTGTCACTTTTCAGCAAACGCGAAGAGGTGCTCACGCATTTGTCTTTTTAATTGTGACTCTTTTGATGATTTAAAGCTGAAGAATGAATTTGAAATATAAGAGAGAAAGAGAGAGCGAGAGACACAGAGAAAAAGAGAGTGAAAGAGAAAGAGAGAGAGAGAGAGAGAGAGAGAGAGAGAGAGAGAGAGAAGAGAGAGAGAGAGAGAGAGAAAGAGAGAGAGAGAGATCGTCTGATATCATCCTACGTGCAATAAAATACGCTGTACTGCATGCTGTACAACAATCGTATCGTGTATGGGCACACGGCAAGGGCATAATTGCCGCATAAAATGAAATATTATCGATGCATTAGCATTATTTTTCTTCGTTTCGAGTTAAGTGAAGCCTTAGTATATATGTATGTATGTACATATGTGTACTCCATATAAAAGGGGCTCTTATCGCTGCCATTTTTCTATGCCTTCATCGAAATAGTATCTTCCGACTTATCTGCCATGCGCGTGAACTTTGCTCCCTTATTAAGACAATCTTTCTTTCTGATAGATGAGGTTCAGCTGTTGCAGACAGCAGTCCAGTTTTCCGTTATAGATTCCATCAATTTATTTCATAAGATTTTACGTAATCTGTTCACAGGAAAGGGAATAAGAAACGAAAAAAATATATACACTAAATATACATACATATATGTACCTATATAAACACATATATATATATATATGAATGTGCTATTTATATATATGTACTTATAAATGTACATATATAGTATATGCAAAAAAAAAAAAAAAACACACGCAAAAAAAAAAAATGAATATAGAAAAATGCGCGACTTGGACATGCCAAACCGGGTGATTGCATTCCAGACGCACAAAACGCGAAAGCGAAAAAGAAAACAGTAGCACAAGCGCATACTCCATTCTGTCTGTACGTGCGACGACAAGCAGCTTTGAACGATTTGTGTACAAGAAGACAGAAATGGCGACAAAAATGTGCGATCCATAAAAAGCGAAATTCTTAACAATATTTTAGGAGAAATCGCCAAACGACATGGCTTGTCTAGCATAGCCAGCACAGCCAGCCAAATAGATTCGTCAATAGCCAAATGCGGCCAAGTAAATTAACCAAGAAGCATTGAACTTCACGAGCACGCAGCTACCTGCTGCCGATTGCCGAGTACCGAGTACCGACAGCCATGCTATTGCCATAAGTTAGCTCGAACGGCTCGAAAGCTTTTACTTCTTGGTCCGATGATCGAGGTGAGACCTTGCCAATAGCCTTGCTTTAGTCTGAAGTGCTTTCGTATCTATCCATGGTAAATATTGCGCTACCAACGACGCGCATTGCATTTCATCCAAGTCGGCGTTGACGTCAGCTTCGGCGTCGACGTCGACGTCGGCGTCGTGGTCGTCAAAGTGGACATATAAACAAAGACGTCGTTGATGCGATATCGATAGCTACTGTTCTTATGCCGCAGGAATATTCCACTTAATTTTGCTTCGTAGAACGTGTGCCATTACAACAAATGTGTGGAGTACTCTAGTGTCGTTACACTTCTTGTCGCCCCTGGGTACAATTCAAACATGGAGACTAGCGACAAAACAACATGACAATATAAACTTATTACGACAAGTCTATTCGTTTATCGACTACTTATTCATAACAATCAAGCCCCAAGAAAGGGGATTCAAAGTGCATTTGTATATGAAAATGGAGCACATAATATTTCAAAGATCTGGTAACAAATTCCTCAACGAATACACATACATATGTATGTATGTACTTCATGTGAAGAATGCAGAGAAAATATTTGTGTCCTTAGAACTGCTAAAGTTTTTATAACCACAGAATAATTTACAAAATCAAAAACTTCTTGCATGGATTGAAGCTCCGCGGAGCTCCGGTGGTTCTAGGATAGCGTAGGGGATGCGTGCTATGCTCTTGATCCCGGGGTACGAATTTCGATTCCCGGCAGAGGCGAAACGGAGTGTTATATTCCAAGCCTAGCATTGGTTTTTCAAAGATCGCATGTTAGACGGGCGCACACTATATAAAAAGATCTACGCTCACACAAATACGATCAATACATCGATGACATATAGGTGACATTGTCATGCATGACATCTTGGAGGACATGTCATCGTGGAGGGATGCTCTTTGGCTACTGAAATTTAAATAAGGTTTTAGCGTCAGTTCAGCGTTAGCATGAAGCTGCGTAGATGCTCGACTCAGAATCCGAAGATCGCGGGTTCGATCCCTGGCTGAGGCGAACAAAAATTCTTAAAAATAGATTATTAAAAATTTTCGAAATATCCAAAGAGAGGGCAAAGAAGAGAGTTTTCAACTAGTTTTCTATAAATTGACATTTAGAGAAATAAGAGGGAATGTGCTGCTGCTCTCAAATGCTTTTTTCGCCATCGCACCCCCTAGCATGACATTGTCACCGGGGTGAATTCACTGTCCGTCCAACTCCTGTACAAATGTCATATGAATTTTCATGCATACCGGATCCAAAGTCACCGTGACTTCATCGATGATGTCAGCGGGACATTTGCCGCTGGGATTGAAAAAGAAACAAAATCATGTTTCCACTCTCAATGTCCTCACTGTAAATTGTGAGGGGGCTTGTTTGGAAATTTTCTATGTGCACAAATATGAACATACATGCCTACGTTTGTAGCACTATGTACAATATATTTTTACGTAAGTAAATTGTTCCATAATTTTGTAGACATTTTCATTGTAAGACTTATCCCAAGCCTATTCCGAAGGCGATTTCAAGCTTCCATTGCCCAAACAAAGTCGTCCCAAGCCTTTCTTGGTATCGATACTACGTGAGCACATATGTATATGTACATACAAACGTATTCGAAAAGAAGCTTTCTTTTTTTTTTTTTTTTTTTTTTTTTAAATAATTTCCAATCGTTGAAGTCTTAACGGTTATGGTCGTGGAATGAAGCAGAGCTCACGTTAATGATTCCCCTTTTTTGTTTGCGTAATGCTTTACGGGTAGGCCGAACCCTTTCAAGTACTGAAAACGGGTAGCCAACGGCCATCATAATCGTCAGCAAACATTCAATGTCATCGCCATTATCGCGACATTATCCATTCTTCGATTCTTCGAGATGAGGTGATTTTGCGCTTTTCTCAATTTTCTGAAAATTGTCTCCACAGCACTTTTTGTTTGATCTTCCAAATCGAAAAGATGATCTTCACTCACGATGGAGAGACATCCTGTCTTTTTTTTTTTTTTTTTTTTTTGGTCTTTCAGTGTACTAATTTTTTTGTTTATTTTTTGCCTTTGAATATTTTCCAATTAAATATACATAAGGTTGCTCCATGTGTTGTCTCTCGAATGCGACGCACGTTTGCGTTGACAAACTTAGAAAATCACTTACGAGTGACAGCAGCAAAAGAAGTTTTTATCACATCGATTGCCGCGGACATTCGACATTCAATGTTCGTGGAGTGGTTCCATTAGCTCAAAAAAAGGGGAAAATTGATAATAGACGAAGCCAGAGAATTGCAATCTTAATGGGCAATGGGAGTTGGCAGGACTAAGATGAAGACGATGTTGTTTCAAATTGTTTGTTTTCTTTTCTTTCCAAACCAAATTAACTGGAAAGTTTAATATATCGCATGGAGAGTACGTTCCACAGATAGTTTTGAGCTAAACTTAATTTGGTTTGGAGACGAAATGAAAATCAATTGCATTTTTAGGGGTCCATAAATGAAACCATACAGACAGAATATATGTAGTAATGCATTAAAAAAAATGCTTACTGAGAAAAATTTCAGTAATGAGACTTGTCGATTTACGGCCGATTGATTGAACGATTTTTTTTATTGTAGGCATGGAAATGACATTCAACAATTTAAGCTATCGCTGTCTCGACCCACCCTCCCTCCCTCCCTCCCTCACCCTCTCACCTTCCCACCCTCTCGCCCTCTCAACTTCACCCGCCTCTCTCTCCCCTCTCACTCTCTCTCTCCTCTCTCTCCTTCTATCTCCTCTCTCCCTCTATCTCCCTTCCTCTCCCTCTTCTCTCCTCTCCCTCTTCTCCTCTCTCCCTCTCATCTCTCTCTCCCTCTCTCTCCTCTCTCTCCCTCTCCCTCTCTCTCCTCTCTCCTCCTCTCTCTCCCTCTCTTCTCCTCTCTCCTCTTCTCCCTCTCTCTCCTCTCTCTCTCCCTCTCTCTCCTCTCTCTCTCCTCCTCTCTCTCCCTCTCTCTCCCTCTCTCTCCCTCTCTCTCCTCTCTCTCCCTCTCTCTCTCTCTCTCCTCTCTCTCCCTCTCTCTCCTCTCTCTCCCTCTCTCTCTCCCTCTCTCTCCCTCTCTCTCCCTCTCTCTCCCTCTCTCTCCTCTCTCTCTCTCTCTCCTCTCCCCTCTCCCTCTCTCTCCCTCTCTCTCCTCTCCTCCCTCTCCTCCCTCTCTCTCCCTCTCTCCCTCCCCTCTCTCCTCTCTCTCCCTCTCTCCCTCTCTCTCCCTCTCTCTCCCTCTCTCTCCCTCCCTCTCCCTCTTCCGCTCTTTTCCTCTATACCACATTCTAACTTATGAAACATGTTTCAATGGAATGCGCTTTTGGTTGTAGCTGGTTCCATATATTTGGGTGCGTTGAATATTTTTAGGAATAAGGCTACGCAGGAATTTTTGCGATTTTGGAACCCAGGCACAAATATTGAATATTGTTTAAGCGAAAAGCAAAAAAAAAAAAAAACAAATTAGAAATAAGGCCTAAAAAATAGAACGATTTAAATAAATTCCTAATTTTTTTTTTTTAATTATTTTGCTTCCTTAAGTCGAAAATAACTTTAGACCATAGCGCGAATATAGCGATGTTTAAGCACATCAGCAGCAGCAGCAGCCCAATCGAACCCATTGGAATGCCTTTTCCGACTTTTTGTTAAAAAAAAAAAATTAAAAACTTGGCATTTCGGCCTAATACAAAAATAATCGCTTTTTCCCCTTTAGCGACAATTGATCATTTCTTTGTGTGCTTTTGCTAATGCCCCCGCTGCCCCTCTCCCGCCCTCTCTTCGTCCACCCGAGCCATCTCATTCCCGTTTTATTCGCTCTAGCATTTCACTGGCATTCCACGGAAAGCGCGTCCAAATACCTCACACGTCACTGTCAGACTGCCGGATCAGCGCATGAATGACTCGCGCGCCTTTGAAACGCAAACGATTTTTCTGGCTGCCCCGACGCGAGGACGACGCGACGCGACGCGTCGTCGCATGAATTGCATTCAGACAGATTTGCTTTTTTGCCGTTCGAAAAGTAATCGCATCGGACATTGTCAGCGAGGGAGCGAAATGCAAACCACACGAATTTCCGTACATTCGTCCGAGTGTGTGCGTCCATTGCGATGGACCGCAGGACGATTAGAGAACTTTTTTACATTTTCATTTCATAACATTTTTATGACCGATCATTACGTCCAGCACTTTGGTTCTTAGGAGGAAATATGTCCACATTTATAAGTATACATACATATGTAAGTATATGTATTCATGAATGGCTGTGTGTAGGCAAATGGACTCGTATTAACCCAGCAGGCGTATTTGCCTTCAGAAGGACAGAAACAGAAGCGATTGTATAGGTGACACTATTACGCATGCCACCTTGGGGATAATGTCATCGTCGAAGGGTGCTGTTCATGTGCTTGAATCCCATTGGCCACTGAAATTCAAATAAGGGGTTTAAGCGTCAATTGAGTTTTAGCATGAAGTGGCGTAATGGACGCGTCCTCGCGTCACAATCCGAAGATCGCGAGTTTGATCCCTGGCTTTGAGGCAAACAATTGTAATTGTGGTAAAAGAGTTTTAAAAAACTTGTGACTTTTAAGCAAATTTCCTGCTGGGAATAAATTTTCGATAAAAACAGACAGCAAATAATTTGAATCATCGCCGCATGGCGTTATGATAAAAAATATTTAAGGAGTTCGTTCTTCATAAACTCCAATTATGTGTTTTCCGAGGACTGGGAACTTAAGTGTTTCAAGCAGGCTTGACTAATACCGTGTTTATACGTACGCCTTACTCGCGATTAGATATATCGTGTTGAGCGAGCGATATACATACATACATATATACATACCTATATCGTGATTAGTGGACTAATTGCAATAAATAGGCCGGATGATAGCGCAAATTTGTCTGTTTTTGACAATCCGACAGATTTCATCATATGGAATACCCTGTAGGAAATTGCAATAGTGCAGAAATACTCTACCCAAATCAACAGTAGTACTTTTTTCTGGATTGTCGTCTAAACGGTGTCTTCGCTACTCGTGATTAATTTTTAATTACATAAATACATACTATTAAAAATGGTTGCATTCAATTGAATTGCTCTCATCAAACATTGATAGACGATATTCTTGCCTACAGGGGATCGTCATTCCATAAAATCGTGCCAGCATCGTTGGCTTGCGTTTGGCAAAAAGTGTTAGGCCGGCATAAAAGATTTAAGGGGGCTGTAGACGTTCATGTGCAGGAGGACGTAAAAGACGGTAGAAAGTTTTCTGCAAGACTGGATTATTTATATATTTTTTATACCTACATAAATTTTTTAAGGCAAAATTAATGTCACCGAAAGAATTTGGGTGATGGGATGGTGATTTAAATAGCCCCGAAACCTGTTTTAAAAATCTTCTTTAAGACGTCGGTCTCAAGACATAAGACATTAGCTTAACAACAACAAACACAACGCTAGGATAGACTCCACTCCTCTGACTGATTGATCGACTCCATTGATGATCGATCGATTGAATAATTGAATGGAATGATCGAATAGTTGAAAGAAAACGGGCGTATTTTTTTCCAATGGAAGCTTAAACATTATTATATGTATTATATTAACGATCGCAACGATGGGAATTCCCCTTGGTCGGAAAATATTTTTAACGTATTTTTTTTTTATTTATTTCATTATTTGAAACACATTAGAAATAACCTCACTTTCTTCATAAATGATCAGTGTTGCCACTTTGCGGATAATTATACGAAATCTGTTTCTTTTCGCCAGCTTCTGTATCTTCGAAGTATTATTTGTTTTTCGAACAATTTATGTATAATTAAGGCGAATTGCTATTTATCAAAAAATTTGCTTTTTTTGCTAGAAAAAAAAATTCCGCACATAAAATCGCATCGTCATGCTAATAAAATATCGATACGTTTTAGGTGAGCCAGCATACTGGAGTAGTTTATCGGCTTTTTTTTTATTGACCGACTAATAACAATATATGAGGCAAAATTTTTTATGAAAAATTACACAGGCGTGCAAAATTGAAATTTTGATTTTCCCCTTTTGAGTTGCAGTAGTGATTCTATTAGATTTTTGCCTGCTGAAAAATTGAAAATTTTCAAAAAAAATTCCATCACGTCAGAACTTTGAGAATATCACCTTTATATCACGAAAAGGGTTTGTGCTGCAGTTCTTAGATTTGATATATCGCACACCCTCTTCTAAGGTGACACAACTCAAAATTTGTAATTTTTCAGAAAACGCAAAAAACCAAAATTCCTCGCAGTTTCAATCAAAGCAAGAAGAATGGCATTGACGGGGTATTTCAGCTATTTATAATAATAAAAGCAGGAATAGAATTTTTTTTTGGAGGTAGGGCGGTGAACTATGCTCATTTTCCATATGTTAACTCAAAATTGACGATTTTTGAGTTGTGTCACCTTAGAAGAGGATGTGCGATATGTACACACAATTGATTGGCCAACAATTTAAAATATCGTTTTTGGAAGGGGGACTGCTAATGGGTGGGCTATGTTCATTCAAAGTCCAAAAAAAAAATGAAAATCTTTTAAAAAATTTTCAAATTTTCGACTTTTTGGCATCATTTTACACCATTCATTTAACGTTTTGTTAGTTATTTTTGATGTCATATCAAAGAATAATGTTTTAAGAACATAAAAGATTGAAAAATTTTAAAACGTTTTAAACCATATAGGTACAAGAAAAACGAGTTTCAAAAAAGCAATGGTCATTTAAAAACTCTTACGCGATTTTCTCGAAATTCTGACGTGATGGTATTTTTTTGAAAATTTTCAATTTTTCAGCACACAAAAATCTAATAGAATCACTACTGCAATTTTAAAGGGGATTTTTGATGCAAGCCTGTGTTATCGGTTTATTTGTAAGGGCTGTCGTCAACTTCAAATGTTAGAAATGTACCTACTGTGCAAGTTTGAAAATGGTCACAAAAGTAGTTCGGGAGATAGAGTAATTAATGTGTCTAGCTGTGCCATTTGTAAAATGGTTTATTTTCCCTTGTGTATCTTTTATGTAAGTATAATTAAAAAAAAAAATTATATTTTCGAAAAGATTGAATCTGTTTTTTTTTTATAATTTATGTAAGATTTGGTGGCAGCACGATGATTTTTAACATGATGATTTTTAACATTCTGTCAGACTGCAGAGAGCGAATTCGCCGTGTCACACAACGTAAAACACGCGGTTCGAACATGTTCAAACCCAACCGGCAATGAAGTCCGCATATCGTAAGCGAAGAGGTTGCTTGCGGACTTTTTGCGTTTTCGGATCCGAAACGAATGATCCGTCGTCCGTTTACGATATCGCACAACGTCCGTTTTCGAACTTTCGGATATGTTTCGGTTTTCTTTTCTTTTCTTTTCTTTTTTTTTTACGTATTCCCACTCGAAATAACTCAAGTTTTGTTTGCGCTCTTCGTTCCTTTTGCATTGTCTTGCTTTGACTGTTTATTTTTATAATTATTTTTAATTTTAGTTTGCACACGGAAATAACATTTAAAAAAAATTTTGTTTTAATGGTTTTTTTTCTTCTTTTTCTTCTATCGAATGAAAAAAAAAAAATTGAAAATCTAAATTTTTTTACTTTCGATTTTTGATTTTAGATACCATTTCGATACATATTCCTGAAGCACTACTAGACCAGCTTCGTGCACTTTTCACTATTTTTTGTTCATTTTTTATTTATTTATTGAAATTTCATTAATAACAGAGAGGCGCATACGCGAAAATGCTTGAAAGACATTTCAAAGCATTCAAATTATTTTTCAAGTACTTCATTGATTGGTTTCGGTTGGAGCAAACAAATAGGAATAACCGAGTAAACGAATGAGAGAGATCAAAATGTTTGTTGCCGGCAAAAAATGCGGGAAACGAAACATTCGAAGAACAAAGCCTGAGAAATCAAGATAAATGAGAGAAAAACTACTCGGAATAATATGAGATGTGCTTGATCAATGATTCCATTGTGTTTTGCAGGCTCTCTCGCTCTCCCTCTCTTTTCAGCTTTCGCTCAATGTCTCGCTCTCGGTTAGTATGCGCTCTTGTTGCGTCTCAAAGTATTCTCTGAGCATTCGAATGTTTTGAAATCGAAACCAAAAAATTCAACACTTTCCACCG
>CM035806.1:27517570-27645070 GCA_020466095.1 Chlorops oryzae | reverse complement strand
TTTTAAGTTTTCACCGTCCGGATAAAGAAAAATCCCGCACAGGTTCAAGAAGCAAAGCAAAATGAAGACCCGTAAGGAATTTTCGAATTTTCCCCCTAGTCAGTGACCAGCACCCATTTCTTGTAGGTAGAATTTTCTCCAAAGGGCAAGCGATTTCAAAATCGCGAAAGAAAAATACTTACAACCGGACATCGGAAGGACCTTGTCTTTTCACCGATTTCATTACAGTGTGCTCTCTCTTCTTGCGGACACTCTTCTTAAGCGGACAATTTTTGACAATGCTCTACACACCTATTCTGAATAATACTTACTTATTTCACCGCTAGTTTCAATAGAATTTTGTATTGAATCTGGCGGAAAAGTTGACGTGAAATATTATTCAGAATAGGGGTGCTAGTGTTCCTGCTTCTCAAATCCTGTTTCCTCGCAGGCGGACACAATTTTTGGTCCCATAGGTGTCCGCTTTAGAGAGTGTACACTGTACTTAGAATTGAGAAACGGAATTACAGTGTACTCTCTCTCTCTCTCTCTCTCTCTCTCTCTCTTAAGCGGACACCTACGAGACCGAAAAATGTGTCCGCTTAAGAGGAAACCCTTTAGGAGAGGCAGGATCACCAGAGCATTCCCAAAAACTACCCGTTCAAGAGGGGTGCCGGCTTAAGTGGAGTGTCCGCAATGAGAGAGTACACTGTACTAGGTTCCTTTCCAGGCACCTAATCTAGCTACATCTACACACGAATGGGGAAAGTGGATGCACATATGTGTGTATGTATGTATGTATGTATGTTCACGTGTGCTTCACTGAGTACATAACATGTATGTATGATCATTGCATTATTATTTCCCATGACTTTTGCATATAAATTTCGTTAAAATTCCATTGGGAAATCGCATTGGTCCCGGTTTAAACAGGGAGACAAAACGGGCGACACTGGAAAGAAACACATGAGAGTGATGGAGATGGAATGCCTTTCGTCCCTGTCACTCTCATGTGTTTCCTTCCAGTGTCTCCCTTAATCTAAACACGGACTTATGAGCGAAAATCGGAACGAAACATTTCCATCCACGTGATATATGTATGTATGGATCGTCGTTAGATTAGATTTCTCAGAGCTGGAGTTAAGCATTGCTATAAAAAAAAAATAAAAAGGTTATCAGGGATTTTCTAAAGCTGTACGTGATTTTAAACAGTAGAGTAAGCACATGCTAATAAAGATCTTTAGATAACTTCAACATCAGTGACGCAACAGAAAATCGTAGTCGAAAAATTTAGAAAACTTGGATCATGAAGAAAGAGAATCATTGCCGAATCTTTTTTGTATGCGGGTAACCCATGAATTCAATTTTACCAGACCAAAGTTTTCACAACTATTTAGTATGCCATACGTGCTTATGTAAGTAAAAACCTAATCAAATTACACAATTGGGAAACACAAAGCTTCAATACGAGATGTTAAGAGATCTTAAGAGCACGAGTTTTTCTTTCAGGCGCGCGCGATCGCTTTGCTTCGCTCCAGCGATCTTAACCGATAGTTCGAACAGAAAATACATACTTATTTAAATGGTAATTTATTTGAATGAATGTAAAAGAAAATGAAATCAAATACATAAAGATAAAAGTGAGAATAATTTCGAGTACTTTGAAGCTGTAACTTGGAAAATGAAAGAAATCCGGTTCAGAGAGAATAAATTTTAGAATGGTAAAAATCATATATAAATGCTTGGCTACTTTACCAGTTGTGAATTGCTAGTACTGCCCTTCAAATTTCGAATAACGTTATTCATGTTGTAAACCCTTAGAGGGTCCTATGAGGTTAATATATACATACATATATGTAAAATTTGAAGTCACATTAGCTGATAAGCAGCTACATAAGCAAATGAGAGCATTTAAATGGCAAGAAGAAGGGCCATATACATATGTATGTATGTAGGTAAGCATGCTAATAAGATCAGCTACAAGAACCGCCGTTTAAGTTAGATCGCGCGAACGACCAACCAACCAAGCAACCACCCAATTGATTGTTTTGCGATAGTGCGATTCTTGTCGCGGACGTTGGAAATTTGTCTATTTTCCTGTTTCTCTCATTTATAGAGCTACCTAATACGCCTGTACGCGGTACCCACATGCTAAAGTTCCCCCCTCTGGTTCCCTATCTCTCTCTCACTTTTCTCTCTCTCTCTCTCTCCTCTCCTCTCTCCCTCTCCTCTCTTCTCTCTTTCTCTCGCTCACTCGGTCTCCAAACGTCGTCGAATCGAATTCGCCGCGTTGGAAGTTGCATGTATGAAAGAAAATGTTGGGTGCCTCCCCACTACACCCCGCCGGATGGAACTCGAACGAACTCAAACGAACTCGAACTGATCGTGGCATGATAGCGAATCACGTTAGAAGTCGGAAATGTGTTTCTCCCATTCATTCGATTCATTCGCTCATTTACTTCCTCAACTCGTGTTTCGTGTGCAGTGCTGAAGATTTTGTTTGGATTTACAATTAACGATAGGTTCTCGTGTTGAGGCGCCACGTTTTAATTTTTTGTTTTTTTGTTTTTTCAAATTTTATATTTAATTTTTTTTTTTTTTTTAATTTTTTATTATTTATTTTCATGTTACAATACACAATTAAAAGATTTTTTTTTCTCTCTTTCTCTCTATTGTGTTCTTATTGCATTTGTTATAATTTGCAAGGCAGCAGCAATTATGACGAACAAACAAACGGCAACATCAAATATAAGAGAAAAATTTAATAAACCGTTTCATTTCATTTAATAAAGGAGGCGTATACGCGGCGGCGTACGGCACGGCTCGGCCCGGCACGCACGGCACGGCACGGCACGGAGGCATGGAGACACGTCACGCGCTCGAAACCGATTTCAAAAATTGAATGATCGAAATCCAAGCTTCAATTAAATTGGCTTGGATTTGTTTTTATTTAAAAAAAATTTTTTTAAACCGATTTTTGATTTCTTCGGTGTGTGATTATGTGATTATCGACGACTAATTTTAAAGGACATCTGTTCACATCTTACCGGGCAGCATTAGATTTGAATTGAATATTTCTAATACTGTCAGGTAAAGATGTCGTCCGGGTTCTTATTCATCATGGAGGAGATCGTCATAAAAAATAATAAAGTAAAGAATTTTACAAATTCATGTGAAAATATGCGCTGGATATCATCGAAAATTATAAAAGTGAATGATGACAGTGGAGATACATCATTTGAAAAGACGAGAGAAAAAAAAAATTGATTTTTCCAATGGTGTGTGATTTTTGGTTTCTTTGGACATTCAGTCACAAATAACCGCTACCGCTACCGACTCGACTATTCAATGTTATAAGGTGAAAAGAGGAGCAGTAGCGAGCCTCGAACGATTACAATTTCGGTATTCCGAAATTTAACACACCTGTGTAATTTTTTATTTTTTATTAAATGATCTCACCGTTAGAAAAACAATATTAAAAAAAAAAATTAAAAAAAACTTAAAAATACTTTGGCTCAAATGAGAGCAAGTGACAAAATTGGTATTGTGACAACAACACCACAGATCGATCAAACAAACAAACAAAAAATACGAAAACTAAGGCGCCAAATGCTGGAGAGCTTTTGAGCGAATGATGGAGAAAAATCGATAAATTAAATTTGAGTAGCCGAAAAGTGTAAAAAATCGGTATCGTTACGGAGCTTATTCATGGGTATCAGTATCAATCGCATTTGAAACACACTCGCTCTGCTCACGCCAGAGATTCAATGGAGGAATGCTCTGAAGTGCTTTTGATCTCTGTGGTTATATTGTCCGCGAATGCGTTTCTTAAGACAATTTTTCCGATAGCATTGAACGGTCATTTATTGACCGATTTGGGTCTTTATATTCGTTGCCATTGGCAATTTGATCATTCAAATCGGTTTGTTCGATTTGAAATACAGTGAAACCTCTATCCATCGTTCTCCGAATAGTCGCTCTTGTCCCCAATCGAGTCCGAGTTAATGTCATCGATTTTGTTGTTCTGTTCATTCCACTGGGTCCCTTCCCAAAACGATCGCCAGAGGTCTCACTGTAACTAATAATTTTTCTTATTTCGTTGAATTTAAGGCAATTCCGGAGGCTCAATTTGGACCCGCGCGCCGCTCATGAAGCCCAAATGAATTCACGTTCCCCAAGGAAGGCTTTTTCCATACACCAATATTTATTTATATTTTTCTGTTCTTTTTTTTTTTTTTGTTTTTGGACTCTTCTTGGATTCTTAGAATAGCAAGTTAAAAAAAAAATGCTATTTCACGTTATGTAAAGTTCCTCTAAAATCGTTTCAAAATAAATTGTATATTCTACAGCTCAAATATTGAAAACGTGTCACTCTTCCATTCAGTATTATTTTTAAGAGATCCTCGGCCCAATTTGTCTTTTAATTTTTTTTTTTTTTTAGAGTGCTTTCCACGGCGGCTTTAACTCTTTATAAAAAAGAATAATCGCCAAAAGAAAATCTCTATCTAGCTACTTAAAAACTATCAGCTTGAACGGTGTTGGCCTTAAGTGAAAATGCCAAAAAAAAAAAAAAATTTGTTCCATTTAACTTGCAATCTTCTCCAGCAAAGAATTCCTTAAAATTATGTATCAATATATTGATACAGTCTTTATAAAGACTGTCTTCTTTGAGTTTATAGTTCGGTCGGCAGAAATAATTGGTGACCTAGCATTACACAGTCAAGAGAAGCTTTATTTATGGATATGATAAAAAAAAAATATATATACATACTATGTACAATCCCACCAGCCAGTGGCGGATTAACCTTATACGTAGGCAACATAGGCAGCTGCCCAGGGTGGCAAATTTTCAAGGGCGAAAAATTCTGACCGTCAATGCATCAATAACAAAAAAAAAGGCGAAAATTAGGCTGCTCTCTGAGGCGGCGAAATCTCAACTGGCTGGGGCGTAAATTGTCTTAATCCGCTACTGCCACGAGCACAGGGTTTCTTAAAACATATTATATAATAAATCCCTTCTAAACAAATGCTAGGGACTATGTCCAGTTCTGTCAGAAATGAAAAACCTCATATAAAAAAAAAAACTTCAGAAAATTTCTGATTCATTTCTGAAGGGTTTTTTCATTTCTGACAGAGCTGGAGATAGCCCCTTAGAAAGGACGTTTGTAGGAGCGGTCCAACGGCATTTCTACAGGCTCTCCCTATTTAGAATAATTAAGTCTAAGAAGGATTTCACAAGGACTTCAACTAGTCTTGAAACATACTTAGGTACGTCTGCAGTCTGTATTACCTATTAGTTTAGTTAAATCGATGGGGGAGTATCAGAAAAACCTTAGCACATGTGATGACTTTAACAAAAAAAAAAAATTTATTATTCTTTTTTTTTCTTTGCTCTCACATGCCAAGCACTCCCAATAATGGTCAAAAAATATTTGGTGTCCGCCCACGAAAGCGTTCACACTCTCTTCCCAATCACGTTTTGCGTTTTCAATCAAATTATTACTTTTTCGGAAAGGGAGAAACGCTGTACACTGGTGTGAAAAGATTAGGACAAAAAAAAAAAATTTGGAAAAACGACTGGTGTATTAAATTGCTCACGCCAGGGGAAGGTGTAAATTTAATCCAGGACCTTCGAAAAAAATTATTTGGCATCTCAAACAATAGCGCCGCAGAGATTTTTAAAGTTCTTTAATACGTGTATCAATAGTTTTTGAAAATTCTTCCTCCCAGAGTCTCCTCATGGCGTTGGAAATGCCCTGTGTTAGTCCCTTGTCCTTTTTGGGATTTACGCACAAAAACTTGGAATGTTCAAAATAACGACTTTTCGTTTGAACGGACATAAGCACCGTGCAAACTGCTCGAAAAATTGGGCTTATAACCGGGTCTTCTTGTATGAAAGTTTAAGGCAAATGACACAAATTCGCGTGCATATAAGCCGAGAATGCTTATATCCGGTGTGCATATATCCGGGGAATACTGTACTGAAAACAAAAAGAGCAAAAGAAACATTTAATGGGCCTGATCTAATGTGATGTGATAATGATTTCAATAATTTTAATTTGCCACCACACGTACGAGTATATCAAGAGAAATAAAATCTAGCTAGCCGCAAATGAACTCTTATCTATCTCCATATGAAAGTCTGTTCAAAGTTGGAGTTCCGTAAGTCCATTTCCAAACCACAAAAGATTATACTTAATTTACGTCAAATCGACAAAGAAGGTGCAATATATGCCGTTCAAAGATTATAAAATAGCCTCAGGCAAAGCTAATTGAAAATTTATGTGTCAGAATAAAGTCGATCACTTAAGAGCTGGGTGGGGTGTGGGTAGGTTTGGTAACAAAAACGATATGGACTTTAGGCAATATAACGGGGCAAATTAACAAATATATTTACATTATACATAACCTTATCTTTGAAAAATAACTTCATTTATATTATTGAGTGTAGATAAAGTTGAATGTTTTTTTGCACTGTGGTCACTTGGTCACTGTGGTCACTGTGGTAGCAAAGTGTTTGCCGTTTGCTTTAAAACCTTTCATTCAGCTTTAGTCGGAGGCGTCTTATCGATTTCTCTTCCTTTTTGTTTTTATTTATTTATTTTTTTATTCGAAATATATTTTATTCTATCACTGTTGCCAGTTTAGGGGAATCTTCCCTAAATTATAAGACAATTATGATCTTTAGTGGAGTCTCAAAGCAGAAAATAGATCTGGGAAATTTCTTATGGGACCAAGTTTTTGTTTTTAGAAGATGTCAAAATTGAATTTACTTTGAGAATTCTGGGGAATATTCCCCTAAAAAACTGGCAACAGTGTATTCCAAATATAATTCGGCTTTTCGTTATGCTAAATGAAACAGAAAACTTTAAGCCTAACTGTGACTCTGAAAATCAATTAAATGATAGGGCTATCGGGAACATGCTTTTTCGATTATTTCAAAAAATTAACCGCAAACATTTTTTGATATCCCTAAATGACGAAGACCCTAACCACACGACGAACAACCGTGCTATGTGTTCAGTTCACATTTTACGATCTCGGCTTTCTTTTTTTCAATTTTGAATTAATTTTAAAGAAATTTTTTGTAGTGTTTTTTTGTCTCTACGCTGAGCATTTATTTTGGGTTCGGTAAGGTTAGAAAATGTGTTTTTGTTTTTCTCTTTTAGTTGAGCAAATATGAACATATGTATACAGCGTACTCTCTCTTTGCGGACACTCCGGGACACCACTTTTTGGGAATGCTCGAATATTCGTGGTTCTGAAATAGTTTTCTCTAAAGGGGATTTTCTCCTTCGCGAGGCTGTTTTTGGACGTTTTTAAAAAAAATTCCTGGCAGAAAACGAAAAGAGCTTGTTCAATTTATTTTTTTTTTTTATTGTGTTAGGAATTAATAACAGTTAACAAAGAAAACACTTTTTTTTATGTAAGGGTGGTTCAAAATGTTCTCGGCCGTGAAAGTGCAGGATCAAAAAAAAAGGTGTTGTGCTGGCTTTCACGATTCCATGTCACCAAGTTGTCCGAAATGAAAAATAAAAACAGGGTTTCAATCAGTGTAGATATTATTATGGCGTGAACCTCAAAAATAATTATGGTTTTTTTTTTTTGGATATAATGGCGGCCATTGAAAAGTTACCCATTTCATTTCGTTCAAGTCGGTCCAGTTGAACTGAAGAAGTTCAAACAAGTGGTTTCGAGATAAATGCGTTTAAAGTTGGAAGCAACGCGAAAATTACTCTCGTTTTAGCGCAGATCTTGCTCGACAAAGAAGGCTACATCTTCTAAACTATTTCGAATTTCGAAAAATCCATTTAGCACGATATTCTCAAATATCCATGCTATAAAAAAATCGGACAAAAATTTGCTTCCCAATGAGATAACCCCCTTAAGCCGACATCTCTGTTGAGCGGACACATTTTTCGGTCCCGTAGGCGCCCGCCTAAGAGAGAGAGAGAGAGAGAGAGAGAGAGAGAGAGAGAGAAGAGAGAGAGAGAGAGAAGAGAGAGAGAGAGAGAGGCACTGGAAAAGAATTTTTAAACAGACAGACTTAAACCTGAAACGAAAATAGTAACGAGCGAATGCGGGTAAAAGTAGAAATAATCTGCAAAAACCTGAAAATAAAACTAAAACTAAAACTTATATAAAATTCATTTAAAATTCACATATAAAAAGAGAAAAGAACCTTGCTGACGAACTGCTTAAATAAAACCATGCTGCATGAAATAAAGTATTGCACCGAGGACAGTTTTTAATTTTTATTTTTCTTTCGAAACAATTAAAAAATAAAACAAACACTTTGACGTCGAGCATAATCGTGGCACCCGTAGACAGAACAGCGAGGCATAGTAATTCATTTTTTGTTGTTTTTCAAGCTGCATCTGCACTTTTGAACCCGCAGCAAGTGCTACCTACAAATGAAAAAGGTAATAAATGCATTTTCAAAGGAAATTGTAAAAAAAAAAAAAACAATTGCAAAAATTGACAAACGCACCTTGTTAGTACACACTGAAAAGTTTGCGCTGTTTACAAGCTTCAATTTTTGAATTTTTTTTTTTTATGAATTTCACAACTAAATGCAAAACGAATAAAAAATAAAAATTCATCAGATAAAAAAAAATATAATGCAAAAAATGATTATTTTATTAGGCCCTCATAACTTCAATAGGTATCTAAATTTGATTGTGTTGTTTATAATCGATAACTGTCCTGAGGAGCCTAAACCGATAGCACTGAGTACCTGCCCGGTTATTGGGACTGGGGGCGCCACTGCCGCGGCATGCCGTGCTCAGCGTTGCAATTTTATATTTAACGTTGGTATTTGGGGTCATTCTCCTCTGATCGTATGTAAACCACAGCCTTAGCGGGACTCCCAAAAGTGCTCCATCCAAAGATCAGGCATTAACTTACCAGCCCTGGGGCTGCTGATCGCGCCTATACGATGTTTATATTATTATTATTATTAAAGTTGGGGAGTAATGTGCACCGCGACCACAAAGGATCTATTGTGCTAACCCCAGTGGTTCTTTAATTCTCCATCCTTAGGCTCTTTATGAAGTTGAGCACTGTGGACGGTCTAAAGACTTTCCAAAATTTTCATCATTGCGTCCCCAAAGTAGAATAGCCTGCGGCTGCTCAGTGAAGGGCAGTAGCAGAGAATGTGTTCTGGCGTTTCTTCGTCCATTTCACAGAATCGGCATATTGATTCATTTGAGAGGCCTATCTTTTTGAGATGATATCTCAATTTGCAGTGCCCCGTCAGGTATCCGGTTAGGATTTTAAGATCCTCTCTGCCAAGGCAAAGTAGTCTCTTTGAGACTTTTTCGTTGGGAGCGATGAATCGTTTAGCCTGACTTTGACCTTTTGAGTTCATCCAGGATGCTTTAAGGCATCTTTGTTCCCAAATCCGAATAAATTCTGCATTGTACTATCTCTGGAGAGTGCAGAAAGGCTCAGGCCCTATGAAGCACCTTTGAGCTCCTCGTTTTGCGAGGCAATCAACTCTTTCGTTTCTTTCATGCCCTGTATGTCCTGGAACCCACCACAGCGCCACTTTGTTGTGACAACTGAGTTGATTCAGGAGCGACCATGTTTATATACAGTGTACTCTCTCTTTGCGGACACTCCTCTTAGGCTGCAATTATAAGTAGTGAAGGTGAAGCTACAGCTGAAGCGTAAGCTGTGATGTGTTTATTGTATTTTCGCTTAAGTGAGAGTACACTGTATGTATTTTGGTCATATGGTCAATCTGTCGTTTATTTTGCCCATATAATTCCAATATGTATTCCCAACAAATAACAAATGCACTGCACATGGAATAAAAGAGTGGAGATGCCTTCAGTCAGGCAGCACTAAAAAGCGCTCTAAATCGTGCCTGCCAACTGCCGTATAAACAGTTAGTTCAGTATTTGCAAAATACTTTCTATTTGCGATTAGCTGACTTATAAACGGACAGTAAGAGTTCTAAAACTTTGAATTCATCAGAGCAAGAGAAAGAAAAAATGCTATGACTATCTCAATGGGGCAATAATTTCGCGGAAATTAAAGTTGCGGCAAAAAGTTGATTTATATATACATACATACATAGGTCCATATAATCTAATATTCTTATTCATTTTCCTAAAATAACTACTTAAAGAAAAGTTTATAAAAAAAATTAAATGATTCCCTTTCGAGGATCTAAGTATTTATTTTTTTTTTTTTTTTTTTTTTGAAAATATGAGTGTTTGATCATAAGACAACATTTTTATCACCTTTCTTAAAGGGTAAGGTCACTTGAATGATTACTATATTGTGACAGTTGAAATGTCAAACCAATATTACAGCCAACTTCCCTGCAAACTAGGGATGTCAGCCCGAGAAAATGTTTTTCTTCCATACGATACATCGAAAAATGCATCGAAGTTTCCCGATGCATCGAAGGGCCTACATCGATGCATTGATGCGCATAGAATTACCCAAAAAAAAAAAAAAAAACTTGGAAACTTCAAATCATATTATAAAATATTTATTTTATTAAACTGACACATGAAAGTAATGTTCGCAGCTATGGACAAACGTAACAAAAAAAAAAAAACATATTTTATAAACAATAAATAAAAATATTATAAAAGACGCTTCGAATCAAAGCCTTCGATGCATTACTGATGCGGATTCATAAAAAGCATGTAACCATCGAGTATCAATATACGGATGCAACGAAGTAAAACATCGATATTTTCGATGCATCGATGTTCATTCCGCATCCCTACTGCGAACGTCAACAGTTAGTTATAAAGCTTCCAGCTGAACACACGTGTTTCTGTTCAAAAGCGAGCGCTTGAAAAGAAGAAGTGAAAATAATTTGTGTTTTATGTGTAACATTGTGCATCTTTGTGCCTGCTACGAATAGTGTGAAAAACAAATTTTTAAAGGTAAGAAGTACATACATATATTTCTTGTTAGTTTGGGCATTGAACTTGATAGTTAAAATCATTTGGAAATTTAAGTATGTAGATGATAGCGTAAGTTTTGGTGGCTCACTTCAAATCGTATGATTTATACTATTAGCTAGCATTATCTAGACTATAGCTCAATTGAGATAAAAGCAATGATTGAAATGCACAAGAAAGGTTTTTCTCATAGAAACATTGGTGAAATATTTTAAGGACATTCAAAGAAGAAGGGCGAGTTCATTTAAAAAAACAAACCTAGTGTCTTTAAACGTAGATCTGTCGAATGAAAAATATTGAAGGAAATAAAATTAAAATCAGCTGTGTGCAACTTCATCCTCGTTTACATGCAATCATATGGATGTATGTATGTATCCCTTAATGTTTTTTACTATTACCTTTTACAGTAATTTCATTTATGAAATTGCTAAGTTAAGTATACAGTGTACTCTCTTAAGCGGTCACCTACGGGACCGAAAAATGTTTGCTTTTAAAAGGAGACTTTTTGAGAAGCAGAAACACTAGCGCATTCCCAAAAAGTGTTCGTTTGAGAGGATGTACGCACGAGAGAGATACTTCCAAAATAAAGGGGAGGAGCCTCATATAGCGACTATGCCATAATTGACTTGAACCACGTTACACATTCATAGTAAATAAAGATTTCAACAATTTTAAAATGAATCACATTGATTACAATTGGCTTTACAATCAAGCTCAAAGCTTTTTCCCTTAGAAGGTAAGGTAATATTGCAATTATAGAATTTACCAAAACTAAAGAACTATGCAAAGTAGCTTCGTTAAAGTCCGATAGTATTGCATGGAAAAAGTTTTTCGTGTCAGTAATAAGAGTTGCCATATATAGTTGTTGCAAAGAGCGTTGGTGCTCGAAATTAAAATAAAATCTATTTTATATCAAATATTTTTGAAAATTTAAAACAAACACGAAAAATATTTCGGTGTCTTTTAAATATTGCGTATTGAGGCTCAAAATTTTAACAATCAAAACCCAAATATGGTCAAAATTTTCAAGGAACTAGTGTTTTCTATACCTAATTACCCAATTGGTTACCAAATCACTAAAAAAGCGTTAGTTCAAGTGTACAATTAGTGATTTTTAAGCCACACGCAATGTTAATTTGTAAGAGTAATACAAACAGTATAAGAAGAACAAGTAGTGATTTAGAATAGTAAAACGCTAGAGCTTAACTAAATCATACTTCTGCAGTGTTGAATGTTCACACAGATCGTTGACAAACTATCTTTTTCATCGCTCATATAAATTTTGTCTTATGCACATTTTATCATACCTACAAGCAAATCAAAATTAGAGAAGTGTCGCTTGTAGTATTTGGTTTGAGAGTGAGTTTCGCAACGAGGAGTACTATAGTAATAATAAAGCTGAGAACCTGATATCGATAGTTAACACTGAATATCGATAGTCTATAGAAGATAATTTAAAATTTAAATAAATCCTCAATGGAATACCTTTTGGTAGCTATGATACATCCATTTATTACGCTTTATTATTTGAAATTTGTAAAATTGCAGAATTTGAAAAATTTATTTTTCATAACCGGTTTCGAACCTAGCTTTAAATAATTTGAATGGCAAATTGCTAGTGGTTTCAACCAATCATGTTTAAATATCAACCATTTGAAAGTTTTAAATTTAAAAATTAATGGTGGTCCTATAGTAAAAACTTCACATTTAATAAAATATTGTGCAAAAGTATCCTTCCTCAATTTATATCAAGCAGTAATATACAAGAAGCCGAATTTTAAAGCCTTTTTTACTCTATTCTCCATACTTTGTAACCAGAACGGATGTTATTCAGTATTTTGGTGACTCTTATCCCTAGGATATTGAGAAAACCAATTCGGTTATCTTTGTTTTCTATAGAAAATTGATCAGTTAAAATCTCTTGTAAGCATTTAAAATGTTTTTTGGTTTAAGGTTAAATCGAAAAAATCCCTCCAAACGGGAAAAACCCCTTGATCTGGTATCAATGCATAGCATACGCAGTTTAGTATGACGCTTATAATTCTCATTTGGTTTGTAAAACTCGCAGAATTTCTGAAGACTTTACACGACATGATGTAGCAAGAAGGTGTGTAGATTTGTCTTATTTTTGGATTTGATAGAGCTGGATAGCCATCGATAATTCGATCATCGATAGTTTCAATAATCGAGCGTCTAAATAATTGATATTTTCAATAATCTATGCGTTCAATAATCGATAATTTAGATGACCGAGAGGGTCAATGATCGATATTTTCAATTATCGATCGTTTCGATAACCGATAGGTAAAATAATCGATAGTTTCAATAATCGATAGGTTCAATAACCGATCGGTTTAATAACCGATAGTTTTGAATAATCGAGAGTTCAATAATCGATAGTTTCAATAATTTATAGTTTCAATAATCGATAAGTTCGATAAACGATAATTTCGATAAACGATATGTTCAATAATGGATAGTTTTAATAATCGATAGTTGAATAATCTCTATTTTCGACAATCGATAATTTCAATAATCGATAGGTTAAATAATTGATAGGTTTAACAAACGATAATTTCAATAATCGATCGGTTCAATAATTTTGATGGGTGAAAGTTGAATTTTCGACTGTCGCCTCAATCTAAATGAGGGCATTTTTTAGCAACATGTCCATTTAAAAAAAAAGGAAAGCCCTATCTGCCATCGCCAGCACCACTTTGTCAAAGCTAAAGCAAATGTTAATGAATCAGAACTATCGATCGTCTTCAAAACTCATCGATGCCTTCGATTGTTTGAAGCCATCGATATTATAGATAGTGCTATCGATTGTTTCTCCAGCTCTAATAAATAAATGTGTTGAAAAAAACCAGGATCGATCTAGTTAGGTATGGCAATACTTAATATGAAATAACTAATATGAGATTGAATCAATTTTTCTATTAAGTAAATATCAGTATTTTGTTCATTCCATATTTATTTTTTGGCACGGCTTAAGATTGTTCCTTGTTTCTCTTTAAAAAACATTTAAATTCTTCAGAAAATTCATTCAGCCCTATTATGATTGTCGACTACTGATAGAGAATCGAAAAAACTCTATCGTCGACTAGCATAATCATTTTCTAGTATGTGGAAAATTACAATTTTATTTCAAAGATAGAACTTTTTCGATTCTCTATCAGTGGTCGACAATCATAATAGGGCAGATTATTTATCAATACTTATAATTGTTTTGTGCGACTAGTAGGTGTTTGAGTGAGCACAGCTTTAAAAGGGAATTAGCAGGAATGTGCGTACAATGTGTGGCATTGAAAGTCTGCAGGATTAGACATGCAAAGGTTGGTGTTTTCCTTTGGAATTGGCATTCTTTCAAAACTTCTTAATTCCATCCAAATTCCATTGCTCTAGCGTAACTGCTATTTTTGTCGCGCGAACGTATGGCAACGTTGCACAGTGCGTTGTCCGTTCATCGTATGTGAAGTAATTACGAAAGCTTGTTTTTTGGTTTCCGCCATCCTCGGAAATAATCGACGAAAGAAGAAAGGTCCACTTCGGGAAATTTTATGCTCAAATTCATAATTCCAAACACGTTTTCTTGGGCGTTGCTGCCATTAAGACTTTCAAATTACAACATAAAATGATCGTTCAATTATTCGATGCTGTTTAAGTGAATTTCTTCATACGAGGGACACTTCAAATAATAAATCCAATGAAAAACTTATTCAATTTTTCAATATCATATTCAAGTATGCAAACATTTGACAAAAAAAAAAAAAAAATATGGTAATCATTTAAGAAAATTCGATTTTCCATTTTTCATATTCTTGATTTACCCACGTATACATATCGCAGCTTTTATCATGTCCAATTCTCCTTTCTTAATTAATTTAACTAACCATTTTTTACTTGTGTACAAGCTAAGAGAACAGGTGAATAGTGGTCTGACTCGTGACTATCGATACGAGTCTGGAAATAGACTTGAAACCAGCATTTAAAAACGTTAACTTAAACATACTCGCACGAATACACAGACAAGCGCGCACACACACACGCAGGCACACCCGAAGTCGTTATGACCAGTCCGTGTGTAATAATCACACAGGATTACATACCAATTTGCATATACATATATCCATGTACGTATCCATACCGACGCGCTCCCCGGACCGATGTCTGTAACAGATCAAGTTATTATTAATAAATTAGTTAGTCGCAATCTTTCTTGTTTCCATATTTCTTGTTGTTGCTATTTTTATTGTTGCTTTTGTATATAAATTTTTGATTAAAAAAAACCTGCTGCTAACCCTAAGCATTACTGCCGGCACATAACCCAATGGGAAAGCTCTTCATACGTGACACATGGCGGCCGACGTCCAAAGAGGTAACTTCATTTATAAATATCGTTAGTCCTGGGGGCTGTCCATTACTTACATAAGGGATAGTTTGACCATTTTGGACCATCACCCAAATGATCCCACCCACCCACGTAAGCATATTGAAGCATATATCGGACTTCGATGTAAGCAATCATAAGATTTTTTGCAGCATTAATCAGCTGCTTCAAATTTCAAAAAAAAAAAAAATTCCCAAGGCAATTTGAGTTTGTAGTCAAATGAAGAATTATCTTCAAGATCACCCGGCTGGGAAATTGTCTAGAGAAGTCTGGTGATTAGCTTGGGCCTAACTAGATTTGCCACAATATAGATAAATCTAGGCTGGGTCTAGACAGGCCCTGGACTAAAAAATCCTGACTCGATCAGGCTTATCTTGTCCCTTCTTTGGCGCTACGTTGAGTCGCCTCTATATGCGATGACGTGAATAATCTAGACAGGACCTATGTAATTTTCTCTAGGTAAAGCCCGGATAGAAAATTCTATCGTGGCGTCATCGTGGGCCTAGTTTGTGCCGCCTCTATAGTGGCCATCTTAGGAACAATCTATACAGCACGTCACTTTATTTTACTAGTCATATGTAAATTTTGTGCGAGAGAGAAAAATTTTTTTATTATTCTCACTCAGTTTCAATTCGGGGAAATATAAAGGGTGTACTTTGCGTATTGAACATCAGCCTTGCGCAGAAGCGATATCGTAATCAATGACGTTCTACCGAGATGCGTTTATTAGCTAGTTGAAAACTTTAACCAATATCTCGCCATGGGGTCGTGAAAATAAAATTTTTATGTATGTAAAACCAAGTGATTCCAATATGATTTCATATTGATGAAATGTATCTTCTATTTAACTACTGAATAGCTAGGCATTTTCTTACCAAAGCAATAACAAATTAGTAAGGGCCTGGCTGGACTTAACTGGCCAGGCCCGAGATATGAACTAGGCAAATCTAGACAGGCCCCTTGCAGTATCTAGTTAAAATATCCAGCCAGGCAGCTGTTGCGAAACATGATATTAATAAGCGAACCAAAACATCAACCAACAAATTATCATCCTACCAATATCAGTGTGAATATCATTTTAATCAGTAAAAATTTACGCTATTTAGGTTGTGTTACGTGTGAAATTATTAATGTGACATTTCCTGCTTGGAAGCTCCACAAATTCACTCTATATAGGAATTTGAGTTAAGGCAACAAAGACCTGCCTCTGTGCGAGAATTATGCTAATTTGGAAAGCGCTTTTATTGCTGCTTTATATATACATATATATATATGTATATAGGTATATATACCTTTTTATATTTAACTATAAATAAATTCATAATAAATATGTGCACATATGTATGTACATACCTACTAACAAAATATGTAAGGTTGAGAAGCGTTCAGAATTCATTTTCTGACGTCTGAAAGTAACACGTCTTTCGTTGGTCATCATCGATTTGACCAAATGTTTTGACCCCAAACTCGAGACATTTTGGGGGGAATTTTTTCGTCTACCGGTTTTTCTGCAAAGAATTAACGCTTCGAGACATGATCAAACGATCTAAGAAACTAAATGGCGCTTTAGCATAAAGATAAACCTAAGAAGCTTATTGCCTTACGTTTAAGATATTGCGAAAGGTGTTTGCTACGGTGAATCTTAAGAGCTTATTAATTACAAATATGTATATGAACATGAGCATTGGACACACGCACATTGAACATACATACATATATTTTTTTTATGGTCTTCGCATTTAAAGACAAATATTTTCAGTCGACATTTTTATGTTCGGCTATTTATTTTCCGTTAGAAGCAAATTCATATATTCAAGCAGAGAGACAGAGAGAGAGAGAGAGAGAGAGAGAGAGAGGGAGAAAGGGAGCGAGAGAGATTGAAAGAGAGTGACATAAAGCGATAGCGTGGAAAAGAGAGCGATAGAGGGTGTGAGAGAGCGAGGTATTGGGTGAAGGATCAAGAGATGGGGAGAGAGAGCGAGATGTTGGCAGAAAGACCGAGAGAGGGGGAGAAAGAACGAGATATTGGGAGAGAGCCCAAGACAGTGAGAGAGGGGGTAAGAGGACAAGAGAGGGGCGAGAGAGGGGGAGAGAGGGGGTGGGCAAATGAGAGAGGGGGAGTGAGAGAGGAAAAGATAGAGAAGGGAAAGAGAGAGAGTTTAAGTCACTTTCGAGAAAAACATATAGATTTTTCAGGATCCAGAAAATTCGTATAAAATACCCTTTAAGAGTCAAGTTAAATTAGTCCTTATTCTGAACATTCATGCCAATTTTTAGCTCTATGGGATTTTTTGTAATCTTTAAAGTCTTATTTTACTGAACCGATAAAGAGAAAAGATGGCAGAATTACTCGTGTTAAGTTAATGTACTAATCGCAGTTGGGAGAGAATTCGGACCCTGATGCAAATGAAAGCTCCGGCAGCAAGACCGTCTTTTGCCACAATGAGACCAATTAATTGCAAAGAAAAAGGAATATCAGTCTTTGTCTCTAATATTTCATTTCAATTTATTGATATTGGCGATAGTTCTAATGAATCCTAGATGGATTTTTGGAAAAGACAGTAAAGTCAGTACTGCAGTCCAGCAGCACAATTGCAATGGCTTCTTGTCTCGGCAATAGAGTTAGCGTTCTCTTTAGCAACTTTATCGATCATGGGATTTGAAATATTTTCTGAAAATGGAGAACTGATATATTGTAGTAACACACACACACACAAGTAGGTACCTAATGGCACCTGTACGACTTGCTAGTAATGTAAAATTTTTAAAATTTCTTTTCAACTCTTTTATCTTCGAAGAAGGCTTCACGGGGAGCATAATGTATTCTCCGATATCGAAACAGGTTAATATCGCGAATTAAAATAAAAAAAAACTTTTTTTTTTTTTATTTAACCCTCGTATGAGCCAATTAAGTACGACAAGAATCAACTACCGAGACTAACTTATCTCACTTGCTAAGATGCTTGTTGTTTTATGGGCTTGGCTCGTTTTATTTATTTGGTCTTTCACTTGGAACTCGAAAAATGTGCAATGCTTCACGGAAGCAACGCTGAAAACACCGACTCAGACAGAATTTGTCGCACATCACTGAACAGACCATATCGGACACGAACACGAAAAGGAGCATACTTTTCCCCCTGCAGTTAATAATAATTCAGATACGACTATGCTCTAGAACTCGAATTGGCTTACCCTTTCTAGAAGAGAAGAGCTCACTGACCAATAACTCGAGATAATTCCTAATATGAAAAATGTAACGTTACCACGACGGTGACGACGACGCGTTGTCGACTTGCGTGGTCTGAGCTTTTGTTTTTTTCTTACCTTTTTCTTTTACTTTTTGCTAAGAGCTTCGTGCTTGTTGTTGTGTTTTTGTGTGACTTTGACTGTGACTATTACTACGTTTAGACGTCAGCTATTTGGAATAGAAAAAATATACAGTGTACTCTCTCTCAAGCGGACCACCTACGGGACCGAAAAGTATGTCCGCTTAACAGAGATGTCCGCTTAAGACAAAACTATGTATTTGAGAAGCAGGAATATTTTAGCATTCCCCAAGAGTGTCCTTTTAAGAGGGCTGTTCGCTTAAGAGGAGCGTCCGCGAGGAGAGTGTCGAAAGAAAAACCTTTAATTATGTGGTAGCTCTTAATATATAAAAAAAACAAACAATGATTTAAAAAAGGCAACTCTTATATTCTAAATTGCTATCAGTTCGCTAATCAAAACTTGTCTTCGGAACTTGGTTTATTGCAATTAAAATTTGAAGTCATCCTTATTGCAGTATTCTTGTTCACAATAAAGGGAAGACGTATGTATGTATGTATGTATGTATAATCGAAGCATAATATTATGTTTGTCTATGACTATGACGTGTGGAATCATCGTTGGATCGCACGTTATTTCACGAAAAGCAAAAGGCCTTAAGCTAAGCATTGAGGATAAAACAGAAGCGTCCCCGGCTCAGCTTTTAGCTCGCATAACCGTTCACAGCTGCTTCCACCTGTAACTACAGTGCTTTACTCCATTCTGCTGTGCCTTGTGTGCCTGCTGCTTCTGGACTTCTCAACAGAGTCGTTGGCACTTCGACGACATTTGCTTAGAATATCGTTAACTCGTACCTTAGACTACCGTCCGCTCTACACAATTTCCCCCCACCGCCCTTCGTCTTTGGGGCAACCATTCGCTTTGCTAACGATTTTCTTAACATTTTCGACGCAGCTTCGACTTAAGTGACCAATTAACATTTGCATGACTGAATTGGATTTGGAATTGGAAATTAGTGTTTAACTAATTTTTGTTTGCTTCTTTTTGTTTTTCGTTAAGGCTTGCTCATAACCGTTTTCTAGGTGCGCTCGTTTAAATTTACTTCTGACAGAAATATTTATTGTTCGGCTAGAGGGTGTTTTTGCCGTATTATCAACTAACTCGAATAAATTGTTTGTGGTTCTTGTTGTTGTTGTTGTTGTTATTGTTGTTGTTGTTGTTGGTTTGAGTCCTCTTCTGAAAGGCTTTGTAAAAATGTATTGAATCGAATACTTTTCTTTATGATGACTACTCACTGAATGGGAATGGACCTTGAGTTAATTGAAAAACTCACTTAATTGAACGAAATTGAATCCCCGCCGAGAGTAAAAGATACAATTTCCAGTCCGCCATTAAAGCCAACATGTGAAAAAAATTTTTTCTTAAAGTGAAATTTCGAGAAGTGAACTTCTTATAAGTTAATCAGACTCTTTGGGGGTTGGTAATCGTTGATGGTTTTTCTGAAACGTATGGCAGCACAATGGGTTGATTCAAATCGAAAAATGATTGAAGATGCTGATCACAAAATACTTTGAAAATAATGGTGAAAATTCAACTTAAGCACAGGGTGTCATGAGGAGGGAGGTTGTCATGGGGGAGGGGAAGGGGATATGGGGAGAAGAGGAGAATGGAGTTAATATACCTACTGTCACCTAGACTGATTTTTGACGAAGGGAGCTGTGGGGAGTCGGGCTAGGTGGCCGAAAATAGGCTTAATTCGAAATGTTGACATTCTAGTAGGAAATTTTATATTTGCGCTCGATAGGCGATGGGCGTGATGCTATTAAACACAAAAGGTAGAAAGAGAGAGGTAGAGATTAGTAGAGAAAGAGAGAAAGAGAGAAGAGAGAAAAAGATAGAGAGAGAGATAATTATAGATATAGAGAGCGAGAGAGAAAGAGGGAGAAACAGAGAGAAACACAGAAAAACAGAGAAAAACGGCGAAAGCCAGAGAGAAACAATGAGAAACAGAGAATGAAAGAGAATGCAAAAGAGAAAGAAAGAAGGTTTCATTCAAAAGTCACCACGCGCGAAAAGACTGCCAAATGGCGTGATGTCGGAAACCATCGAAGCTCAATTCAAGATCAGGGTTGGAAATTTACTGCAATTGCAGAAAATCTACTGCGTTTTTTTTTGTTGAAATTTTTGACATCTACTGCGACACTGCGAAAAGCTTAAAATCTACTGCGATTTTCGTCCCTGGTGTCACTCGATTTTTTTTTTTTTTTTTTTGTCAAACAAAACTCCTAACGATAACTACCAAAAAGTACCAATTTTGGTTATACATTATCAACACCCGTAATTCTATATGTAACAAAGATACTATTGTTGTCCTTGTTTAACATCTTGGATTTTCCATTTAAGATTATATGTCGTGATATTAACAGTTTGACAGGTGATATAACAGAGAAAAATCTTGTCAAAAATTTTCGCTGAACATTGGAAGACGCAATATGGAGAAATATTTACATGAAATGTACTTTTTGTTTATTCTTTCTTTTTCTTTGAAAATAATATATATATTTTTGTTATAAAAAAGAGATTTGTAATGATTTTTTGTTTTTACTGCGCAAAGTTCAAATCTACTGCCCGTTTTTTTGTTAAAACTGCTGCACTTTCTTCTTCGCCAAGTTCCAACCCTGTTCAAGATACGATAATCGCACCTACATGCCCGCGCCGAAAACCTACACGATAAAAATTAAACTCAAATAAACATATTTTGATGCAAACTTTTTCTTCCTTTAAAGAATGAAAACATCGCTAACAGAAATAGATAGATTTTTACGAACTCATTGCCTTTACAAAACCTTTATTTAAAAAATTTTTACCAACTCCATTTCAGTTTTTGATTAATTTCTATCTTTCAGCACCATGTATGTATAAACATATTTGCTTTTTTTGCTCCGTTTTATTAAATACGCCTAAAATTTTGTTCAGTGCAACGCGCGCACACACACTCACAAGATTTCAATGTAGTGGTGGGCATAGCTGATCATGAGGTGTGAAAAATTCATGACTGCGCGCTTGCGCATGTGCTATGCCCCCGAAAATAAAGCTGGAAGAATAACGCAAAAAACAATGGTGGAAAGAAAAAAAGGAAGTAAGAAATTCAGAAACCACCCAATGAAATTCCATAAATCAAAAGGAATAAAACGTCATACAAAAGGAAGCCGTTCGTTATAAAGTGCCTTATCTAACGGAATGACCAATGGATCGATGGGATGGCTTACCCGATAGTATGAAATTGATATTTTAAGTAATCAGACGAAACTGCGTAATACCATCGTTCAACTATGTCGTCCGATAACTGCAAGGTAAGCGTTCATTTTCGTAAGTAAAATAAGAAATCTGTGTGTTGCTGTCCAGAGAATCAGGTTAACTGGATCGTTTGGTCCTACCGAGCGGTAGGTTTGCTGTGCACACAATATCAATCATACAGAACTATAGCTGCAACTTCGGCCAAAAGCTATTACGTGGTACACCACACTTACTATTACGTGGTTCACCACAACACTCGGCTTATGGCGTGGTTCACCACAGTTGAACTTTTTCACCAAATCATGCCATAACGCGCCAAAATTTGGCCGAAGTTGCAGCTATAGTTCTATATGATATCAATCGATTTGAAAGGGCATAAAAGTTTTTAATTCTGAGGGTACCAATTTTTTAACAATTTTTTAAAAGAAAACCCACTTCAAATCTTTGAAAAGGTATTTTCGACACCATTATTGGAGCTGTCAAATAATTAAAATATCAAAGTTGCATAGTTGCATAGTTGTAATTATTGAACAGCCCCTTTCTACAGAAAAAAGAGTAAAAGGGATTTTTGAGTCACCGAGGGAAAAGTTATTTCAAAAGGTTGGCCACACTTAATTGCATCATATATATAGGTTTATCGAGCGTCCGAAGAGGGAATCGCATGGTCACACTCTTACCCCTAAGTATAAGCGAGTTGTGCTTATTTCGATATTTTATGTTTTCCAATGGTCACATAAATGAATTCTTCCGTAGTATTTGACTTACCTCTCGCCAAATATAAATGAAAACATTGTATAATAAGCTATTTATCAGCATTGTTAAATGCTTGAGACCCCAGTCAATTTCTTGCGGACGCTCTTGCTGATTAATATCAAAGCGTCGGCGTTGCCATCTGTCTATTTTATGCCTACTTAAACATTTGTTGCATTAAAGGTAGAAAAAATACATTTACGTTTTATTTACAAGTTTATGAATAGATAACGTCAACCGAATTTAATGATTATAGTCTCAAAAAATTTGTCTTTAATTAACGTCTTTAGCACTTGAGTCGAAATTTTAATTTTTTTAGGGCATGCCCATTTTGCAGTCTGCTGAAAGAAGCAACCCAAAATTGAATTTTTTTTAAAATGGTAGTAATAATTTGACGTTAATAAAACATTTCAAAAAGCAATCCAATATTCTTCGTGTTAGGCTCGTTGAAAAGGTTATTTCATATATTTTTCAGATCTGCATACCAAATATTTGTATTCTTCTTTTTGTGGAAAATAAGGACTCCCAAGAGGAAGTATCTTTTTTATATCCGATATTTTCGACTTTGAGTAGCCCCAGATCCGCACAATATTAACTGATTTTGTTGTTTTATATCTTAAAAGAAAGGTGAGTCTGTTCTCTATAAAGGGGCATTCATTCCCGGATCGAAAAAACATGTCTTGCATAAAAAATTTTGATGAAACTAGCGCAACGTAGGTTTTTCCCCATACAAATCACTTTCCAGATTTCAAGGCCCATGAGCGACCTCTAAAACTTAATCAATCCCGAAAAAACTTCATATATATCATTTTTAGACCCATTTCAACATTTTGAGACTAGGGCACGTTGAATTTTCGAACAAAAAATTTTCCCCATACATTGAGCGGCCACTCTAAGGTACATATGTATGTCTGTATGGACAAAATGAAATCCCATTTTTATACCACCTCAGAAAAGTATATAGAAAAAATTATTCGAGGCTACTAGCCCATGGGTTCTTAAGTAAATGGCGGGGCGAGAAGCCCAACATCAATAAAACTGAGGCTTTTACTTTAAAAGTAGCCAGAATTAACATCCCTTAGTTTTGATGTCGGACGACTTCTTATATCCCACCCGATTTTGCTATTTATTATAGGGCCGCATTCAAAATTTCATCCACAGTTATTTCATACAATATGGGCGTGGCGCTCATTAGCAGGTTACATTATGATCTGCACACTCGACCTACAGAAGTATGTATTTATGTATGTATCTGAGTGCCAATTATGTACTTGTTTTGAGTTCGTAATTATCGGAGGATATCCAATAGATAACAGATGGAGAGGTTGACGAGAACATTTTATGGGTCGATCTTAACCTTTTCAAAACAAGGTCATCACTGCGTTTGCAAACGAGTACCTTGTCGATTTAGGGACCCTTCTAGATACTGTCGCCCGAGGGATTCACATTTTAACACCCAATCAACCAATTTCTCTCCCCTTCCCATTTCGGCAAGTCCTCATGTGTAATGAGCTAAGGTATGAATATTTTTTTCTGATGCATTTCATGTGTTTGACGCCTTAGATTGCAAATTTAAACAACTGAAGTCCAAAATTTTGATGAAGCTCCATTTGGAAAGAAATGTTATATTTTTTTTTACTATAAAATATCAAAAGAAAACGTTTGCCAACATAGAAGAAAAAAGTGGCTTTGCACCAATAAAAATAAAAATTAAAATTTTAAAAAACGGCCATATGAAAACCATAAAATCTGAAATGCTATTAAAATTAATGCATTTTTTTATTATATATTATTTATAATATTCAGCTCTTAAAAAGTTCAATAAAAAAAAAATGGGAACACCTGCATTTTGCATGCACCCTTTTAAGAAGTTAAATATGCAGAAGGGACGCGGTATGTTTCACCAAAATGACCACTTTGACTTTTAATTAGCTCTTAATTGGATGCTTATCCCATTCCAAAGCAGGGGAAAACATTTAACGTGGGTGCATTTAATGATTTCGCATTAAAAGCCATACTTGAACTGAGCATTTTCGTTATAAATAATTATAATTATAAAGAAAGAAATAAAAAATGAAAATAGGAAAAAGACCAAGAGACCAAGAGACCAAGAAAAGGCCAAAGCCCAAAAGACAAAGGCCCACATTTGTTCTCGCCCAAAGTAAATCTACATACGTAGTTTCGAATGAACGTGTGAATGTCCATTCATGAACGGATTTCAAGTGTTTGGAGCACCCAAGTGCTCGGGCAACATAGTGTTAAAGGCAAATAACATATCCAGACATGGCTGGAATGCAGTAACACTTGTTCGATTGGCCGTTTTATGTCTTTTCGTTTTTTTTATATTTTTTTTTGTTTTTTTTTTATGTATATGTATTTTTATTTTTTCATTTTTATTATGCTTTTTTCCTCTACTGGTTTTCTTTATGCTGATCGAAGGCTGAGTGTGACACTCTGCAGAGCTTGACCGAACATAAAGAGTGCAAACAAGAATTTATGGGATTTCAAACGGAACTTTTATTGTTAAGAAGTTACCAACAATATGCGACGGCCAATGGGCGAAATGTGTGAACCTTTGGCGCACCTTTCGAAAATATGCATTCCATGCGTTTGCCACGTTCATTCCTTCGTTCGTTCGATTGCTAACTCTCAAACAAGAAATCAAAACGTTGAAGTGGAACACCAAGGAAACCATTAAACTCGAAATGAAGTAATAAATACACGAGGCAAATGAACATGCCGGACAAACAAGATCCTTTGCAATGATACGTGAACGCGAACGTGAATGCGTACGCGAACGCGAACGCGAAGTGAGCCGCCGCGTTCGAAGGAGTTCGAACTCCGAAGTGAGCCCCAAAAAGTCGAATTTTGTTGAAAAATCGTTTTGAATGCGCTTCACTGCTAGCTGCCTGCCCGGCTGCCCGTTTGACCGTTCGCCCGTTTTTCTTCTGCCTGGCCCGTTGCAGCAACTTCATAAATAAAAGATACGACGTGATGTGAAGATCTGGGAGCCCTTGCCGTTCTCTATGAACGTATCGATAACGAATTTGGCAATGAATTTGCGATTTGGACAAATTTTGTGATTAATTTCGAGTGCAAATTATTCAGCGTTTGATTTATTTATGGTCCTTTTGAATAATGTCTCTTTTTTGTACTTTTTGAATTTTTTAAAGAAGAACCTTTCAAGAATTTGCACTCAAAATGAAATTGAGGCAGGGTTTTTTTCCCTACAATTTCGATTTAGTAGATTCTTCAGGAGGGCTTTCTAGAAAGGGAGTGTTGGAGAAGAAGTACAAAAAAAAAAATTCTCATTTTCCGAATTCAAGAGATGACACGAGTAACAGTTTGGTAGGTAGGTAGGTTGGCCATTGTTGTACCACAAGATGGCACGATTTGCGTCTTAAAATTTAATGGGGAAGCCAGTTAGACTTCCGGATGAACCGGACAATGTCTGCAGCTCTGATTCAGACAGACAGTCTGGAGAGGCTGATAAAGAAGGAGCACTCTAATAGGGACAATCTTCTTCTTGCTAGGGCTGGGAATTGACACATGAGGTGAAAGCTAGATTCTTCCTCGGAACGACAACTTTGGCAAAAGTCATTATTTGGGACACCTAGCCTTGTTGCGCATGTCTGCCGAAGAGGCAGTGACCGGTGAGTATTGATACCGCCTGGTGGATGGCGACGCTGCTTAGTCTCACTAGATCTCTGGAGCGTCTCTTACTCTGAGATGACCAGATTTGTCTGGTAACCCAGCAGGAGTCTTCTGCAAACCAGCGGATTAAGAGTTAAAACCAATAAAAATCGTGAAAGATTGCATCGAATTTGTGAACAATCGTACCAAGTGAAAATAGATATGCGAAAACAGTATCCCATAAGTGCCATCATAGGAGCGGCAGATATTATTTTTGCCCAGAGTGGCATAAAAGCTGGATCGAGCCCTGCTTCAAATGCATGGGTAACTACAGATGTTCTCTTCTAAGAAGTTTTCCGAAGCTCCTGTATAACCCCTTATTGTTATTATCTATGTATGGTAAGGGTTCGAACACTAAGGGGCCGTGGCACTGCCTTCGCTGGAGGAACTATCGTGCGATACCCAAGGTTATTCATCCCGGTTTTCAGTCGGATAGTCATAATTTGTCTTACTTCTAATTCAAATAGTTCGTTTACTGAATGTTTTCTTTTACCAGTGTTCTCCATCTCTCATAAAGCCGAATTGGACAGTCTGCTATACGATAAATTGAGGTTTGTTCTTTATCTAAACAGAATCTCATCTCACATCTCGTTCAGACAGCCAAGTCAGCCAGTTGCGATTTGTGAATCTTCAAGGATCCGTGGCCGTTCAAAATTCCAATAATGACTCTTTAGTGTGATCTTCTTAGTCTCAACAATGCTCTTTTTCTCTTCATCGAGCATTCCGGGATGGCTAGCTTCGTTCTTGTTTGGCCAACAACATTGTGCGACCTTCCATTTGTTCCACTAAGCAATCGCGCTTCATCCATATGAATGCCGTCGGGTCGTTCGGGTTGCAAAGTGCCCCTCCTTGGCCAGTCTGTCCGCTTCTATTTTTCCTTCATAGCCTGTGCAATCCTTGATCAACAGACAACACTAACTAAAAACAAGTAAGAAAGCTAAATTCGGTCAAGCCCGACTTTGAGATACCCAGCGTCCCGACATTATGAGCGCACTATGTTTTGCTTCTCTATATGTGGGCGTGGCAGTGGGAGGGCAACATAAATTATTTCCCTACCCCTTTCATTCGCCTTGGTGAACCTATGTTGCGAATTGGAAGATTCGACGCCTTTTACTTCGGAAGTTACGATAAATCTTCATTTGTGGGCGTGGGAGTGGGCGGGCCACATAAAATTTTTTTCTACACCTTTCATTCGCCTTGGTGAACCTATGTTGCGAATTTGAAGCTTCTACGCCTTTTACTTCGGAAGTTACGAAAAATCTTTATTTGTGGGCGTGGCAGTGGGCGGGCCAAAAAAAAATGTTTCCTACACCTTTCATTCGCCTTGGTGAACCTATGTTGCGAATTCGAAGCTTCTACGCCTTTTACTTCGGAAGTTACAAAAAATCTTCATTTGTGGGCGTGGCAGTGGGCGGGCCACATAAAATTTTTTCCTACACCTTTCATTCGCCTTAGTGAACCTATGTTGCGAATTCGAAGCTTCTACGCCTTTTACTTCGGAAGTTACGAAAAACCTTCATTTGTGGGCGTGGCAGTGGGCGGGACACAAAATTTTTTTTCCTACACCTTTCACTCGCCTTGGTGAACCTATGTTGCGAATTTGAAGCTTCTACGCTTTTTACTTCGGAAGTTATGAAAATTCTCTATTTGTGGGCGTGGCAGTGGGCGGGCCACATAAATTTTTGTTCCTACACCTTTCATTTGCCTTGGTCAACCTATGCTGCGAATTTGAAGCTTCTACGCCTTTTACTTCACAAGTTACGATAAGCCCTTATTTTTGGGCTTATTTGTGGGCGTGGCTCGAGGAGGGCGGCGTCCGTTTTTTGCCAGGAAATGTCCCTTTTCGTAGTTTACCAGCACACCAAATATCAATGGAATGTGTTGAGTGGTTCGCAAGTTACAAGCATTTTATTGAAAACACAATAAATTCATTTGTGGGCGTGGAAGTGGGCGGATGTCTCCCATTTTTACTTAGGATCATACTCGGACCCCGATATACATGTGTGCCAAATTTCGACTTCATTGGTTCAGCCGTTTCGGAGGAGATCCGACCACGGACGGACGGACAGACGGACAGACGGTCAGACGGTCAGACGGACAGACGGACAGACGGTCAGACGGACAGACGGACATGTCTAAATCGATTCAGTTTTTGATCCTGATCATTTCTATATATATTTTTCTATATCTCCGGAGCTTAATTCTCCGTTACAAGATTTGCACAAAACTAATATACCCCGCTTACGCTGGGTATAAAAAGGTTCCAACAGCGTCATCAGAAGAGCATTCTCATTTTGGTTACTCAAAAAGTTATGTTTTATTTTTTTGGATATCCCGGGACCATGTAGCTGAGTTCATATTGTCTATATTCTTTTTATGAAATCATGCCATAAATTGATTGCTTTGTTCAAAGAGCACCAGCTTCGAGTAGGTAAATCCATCGATTTACAATTGTTAAAAAATGGAAATTAATAAAGTTTTTTGTTCGGCAAAAAAAAAAAAAACTTAATGCCCAACAGGTGTCATCAAATTTCCATATCAACCCGCCTGACTTCTGTAGGTCAAAACAAACAAAACAAAAAATCTTATTTTTAATCCTCTGAAAGAACTATTCTCGGGCAATAAATTATTCAGAAGCGAGTATCGATTTTCGTTAGCGATAATTCATCGCTCTCTGGCTACAATCTTAATTTCCATGACATCGTAATTAAAGACCAAGGAGAAAACAAACAAACAAACAAACAAAAAGAAGTTAATAAAGAATCCAACGAAAACAAGAAAAGGGGAAAATCGGTAACATATTTAGAAGGAGATAAAACAGATACAAGAATGTACCGAAAGTTTCGAAATTATGAGCCAGTGTTGAGTTCTAGTAATAAATTTTAATTATAGTTTAACCACCCCGAAAATTATTTTCACAACGAATCGAACAGGAATCAATATTGAATTGAGGAAGGAGCATATCAAATGAATTATATTAAAAAAAATATCATGCCGATAAATGGGTTAATGACCTCGAAAATCGAACATTTTCTTCTAAAGGTTGTTAGGACGAATAAGGCACGCGGTGATGGCGCTCGAAAAAAACATGGTATGGTATGGAAAATAAATGAAAATTCGAAGAAACAGAAAAATAAGTAAGTCTGATTTTCTCTTCAAGGAAATCAGTTGAACACGTAAGAATCACGTCCATTCTGTAGACAGGAACCTCGTCACAAAGTGTGTCGGGTATAAGGTAAAAAAAATATATATTGAGTAGCAAGATCTTAAATCGGAACATTAAAATATTGAATGAAAAGTACTCGAATTCTTTCCTTAGTTAAACGCATCCGCATACCATATTCACACACACACGCACACACACATACACACAACATATGAAGCTTCCCTGCAGTAATATAGACTGACCCAAGTGTAGCCTTCGGTCAGTCCCTCATGTTACCAGTACTAGTCCCCTCATAATTCCACTTCTAATGTATTCAACTGACCCAACTGGAAAATACGTAATACATGAACTTTGTAATTTAATGATTCATTTATAAGTTCAAAGAAGTGGAACTATGCATTACCAGGTTATCGGAATTGTAAGGAGTAGAAGATTTTTCTTATATTTTCTACCAACAAGAACCAAATTGACATGTTCTTACAGTTTCAATTACAATGGGAATGCACGATTTTCCTAGGACATCGCTGTACAAAAATTCATTGCTAACATAATGGGTAGTTATGTTGAATGTATAACTTACTTTGCTTACCTTTTCCCATTGGGGACATTTTTAACATGGGCCTGTCATTGGAGAGGGACTAGTCCGCAAAACGGCTGACTGCAGGTTAGTTTTTTTGGGTCAATTGTCGTAATTTTGTCTGGTTTTAGGATAGTCGTATAAGGAAAATAAAAAACCCATTTCTTATATATATTCTAAGTTGATGAAAGTGTCATTTACAGACTACCCTTAAACCAACCCGTTTATTACGGACCCGGCCGGCTAGCTGAATTCGATGGAGCTAACTGCCATAATATAACCGGTAGGATTTGGATCGGTCAAAGACCAGTCCTTCTTAGGAAATTGACCGGCAGGGCTTTGAAGAACAATTGTTCAAGTCTTGTTGCATCCCTTAAGGTTTGAGACTTTGATTTAGAAGTGATTAAGGGCTTAAATGAAAAAAGATTAGTTTTTTACCATTGACTTGAATGTTTTTTTTTTTTTTTTTTTTTTTGTCAACTTCTTGCAAGAGCCATCCTATGTAAAGAGTCTTGGCTTTCCGTTTATTCTTTTCCTCGTATGTTTGTGCATGCGTTTGAGAATCATTGACCTCAGCATGTGTTGAGTATCAAAGTGTGTCCTGTCTACCTCGCGACTTGTTATGTCTCGTCACGGCGTGCAACTAACATGGAAGGCATTGAAATGTGAAGGTGTCAAATTACAAAAAAATACTCTGTCTGGCAAGTCCCCTTGAAGGAGGACGAGTATTGAAAAAAATAAATAAAGAAAATAAATAAATAAAAAACTGGATAGAAGGAAAGGTATGAATATTATGACGATTTACTGATCGCATTATTATTAAAAAAAAAAAAAAAAACACAGTCTAATAATAGGTAATAAAACATGGTAAGGAAATATATCGATTCGATAAAGCTTATAATTCTAATAGAACCGAAATCAGATAAGAAAAATTACACCTACAAATTATTTAAAAAGACATCAACAGCATTTCAGCCCCTTAATTGCGCCCAAAGGTGGTCTACAGTGCTGAGAGCATATATATTTTTCTAAATACAGTCCCAAAAAGCGAAATAGAGAAATTCGATCAGCCTTAAGTCCATTCGACCTATTTTTATTAAGTTTACCAATCTTGAGACAAATGTTTCCCTTAAATTTGATCAAGCATATTTTTTGAGGTTGAAATTAAGTAAATTCGACATGTCCGTCCGTGTGATCGAATCTCCTTCCAAGCAGCTGGACCAATCAGGTCCAAATTTGGCACAGGGCTTTTGGGCAACGAGAATGGTCCGAAGTGAAAATGGGCGATATCCAATTCTTCTCCTTTTCTCTTGACGTACTCGAGTCAATTTTCACTGTTCAAGTAACTGTTCTCTAGTTCCAGTTCCAATTGGTGTCTTGCATATATATAGCTTAAGGTGCCGTCTTCCGTATATGGATATTGGCAAAAAAACTAAGTATTCGTATTACGATACCTTGTGATTTAAAATATTGGTATCTATTGAAACTTACTGTGCAAAATTTTGTGGCGATTGGGTAATGCTTTAGAGCGCGCTCTATGGCCGCGAAGTTGCAGATAAATGTTGATTTTCATATACTTACAAATTGCCATAACTTGAGTGTGTTGCTGCTAGCTATAGAAATGTTCCGTGGCCCTTCGTATTTTTAATGAACAGCATATTTCGTTCTCATGAATCGTCGAAAGCTCTAATCTCAACACATAAAAAATTTTCCTAATAGCGGACCCGATTTTAAAGGAAATCGTATCTTTTGTATTTTTGCGGCTTAATCTGACTGCTGATCAGAAATAATATCTATGACAGGCCCCCCTTATTTTTGTTTCAGCTAACAATTTTTCTTAGGACTATGAAGCTCTATCTCAACAATTTAAGGTGATCTACCATAGAAAGAATGTAGAAAATTGCAGATTTTATGTTCTCTCCATGGTGCATTGACAAATCCGACGAAAGTTAACAATGATGTGGAGACCTCGTATTTTTGAATATTCAAGTATCCATTTGCTCATCAATTCAATATGCTGATTTGATCCTTCATGTTCAACATATGCTGTCATACAAAATTTCCCATGTTAAAGGTAGCTGGAATTTGATGAAGACAACATTGCTCAAAGTTGCCCTTCTTGGAGATGGTTAAATACGTAATAATAGATATATTTACATCAAAAGACATGTCATTATCATTGGCGTTTTTAAATAATTATAAAAACAAAAATTGATGCTACTAATTAAAAAAAAAAAGTTTTAAAAACGGGAGCATTTGTAGTAGCACAAATATGCAATAATAACCCTAAACGAGCTTGAAAAATAGAAAACAGTTGGTATTGTGATATAAGGGGGCGTTTTTAAGCTTACTGGCGTATGTGCTTGAATTCCAGTTAGGAAGCGCCGAAGAAATCTCGCTTAAACAGGCACTGATTGTATGTCAAAATCTTTGCTTAAAATTTTTCTAACTAGACCGCATTTATTTATTTAAGCAATAATAAATTATTGCATAAATTTAATTAGAGCACTAGCTACAGAGTTTTCAGCTCTCTGGACGTAACTGAACTATACATAGGACTTTTTGAAGAAAATTATAAAAGAAATTCATTTACAATTTAAAAACTAAAGAAAAAAAAAACCAACAAAAAGAATGGCAACCATTCGAAAGCACTGGGTTAATTCTTAATACAAAGGGCTTTTTATTGCTTATTTTTAGTTCAAATATCTTCCATCTTCAAGTCGAATCAAGTTGAACCATATTTAGAAATTTCTGAGAGTTTTTTTTTTCATATAATCGCCCGGCAGATCGAGGCATTTCGACATCGACACCATCACCATCAAGAATGCGTACTAAGCTGTAAAATAAATCTTTCTTGGTCCACACAAATCATAGAAAAGCCCATATTGAATATGAAATGTTCGAAAGGCGTTATTTAAAAAAAAAAAAACTAATATAAAAAAAAGTACAAACTCCGAGGTTATCAGGACAAGTAGAAAATGGCTAGTCTAATGCTTTCAGAGGTCGAGGTTTTTTTTTTTTTTCTTGAAATCTGAATTTGAATCTGAATCGGAATCGGAGATACAGCATGAACACTGGCAATAATGACGGCAACAGCGTAAATTGACAGCTTTAGTGCAATAAACAAGCAAATAAATTTTCATTTCAAAATTAATATTCATTTTAATTAGTAACAAATTTAAATACGCGCTCATCTCTGTTCGATAAGAGATTGTTCGATGGAACGATGTTCCACTGTTACTAGGCGAATCCCAATCCGATCTGTTCCGTTTCGTTCCGTTCTGATCCGACCCGATCCAATCAATCGTATGTGCATGTTCTTCCGTCTTGCGTCTCTCTCGTCTCGTCCCGTCTCGTCTCTAATGCGGTTTGGCCCCTTGCGTAGCTGCCTCAATATATCAAGTTGAGAGGAAGCAGATAAGGGTGTTATAGTCAGACGAGAATGCCCATACAATGCAAACATGTTTGTTTGAAAATTTTTTGAAAACATACCCCAAGACCACGACCATTAGAAGAAAAACTATTCAGGCCGTTTTGCCATCGATTTTCTCAAAAGAGAGAAAATAGGTTTATTTGAAATGGAAATAACTTAAATTGTTATCTCCATACTATCGTGTCGTGTAGGTACATTTGCAGCTCATCAGAAGAAATACTGTATTTGGGATTTGAGATTTGAAAATTCACCGATGACAAAACGTCATTTCGTCAAACAAGATCAACGAAAGACATGATGGAAATTATATGAATGGGGATGAGAGAATGTGTTCGTATATTTTCAACGCATCATTTTCTCCGATGGACAACAATTTTCCAAACGAATAAGTTTTCCGTCAACACGCGAAAGCGATTTCACTTTCCTTTCGCTTTTCCTGTCTCATCACGTCGCGTCGCGTTGCGTTGCGTTGCGTTGAGTCTTGTCGCGTCTCGTCTCGTCTCGTCTCGTCTGGTCTCGTCTCTTCAGTCATTTCACTTTCGTCGAAACGAATTTTTCCGGACAACGCACATAATTTAAAAAGCTATCAACGTGAGTCTCGAATGCCATAATTCCCCGAACGATTCGTTTTACGCAACTGACGAAGGACAGACAAACGGGCAACGGGAATATGGGGGAGGTGTGAGGATAAAGGAAGGCGACAGTGGCCCAAAAATGAAGACGTCGCGACGCGACGCGACGCGGCGCGACACGACACGATCTGATCGGATCGGATTGGATCGGATCGGATCATATGAGATCGCGTATGTTTGTTGAATTGCCATGAGTATATCTTTCTGCCTTATATCTATTTTATTCTATTCGGTTCGGTTCGAATTTGTTCTATTCTGTTCTGTTCTGTTCTGGTCCGTTTTGCTCTATTCGACTCTGCTGGGAATGTGGGTGGGGGCGCCGCAGTGAATGTGTGGTCAGAGACAAAATCTTTGTTGAGGGGGTGAGACTTAGGTGTGTATCGCGACACAGAACGAACACGTTCAACGATGTTGATGTTGAAAGATATGCCCATTCCGTCTAAATTGTCGAATGCGGTTTTCGGATTTTAGAATATTCAAGTGAGCTGAATGTGCCACTGTCTCCTGCCTCTGTATCTCTTCCTCTTCCTTGGCTTCCGTCTCCGAAAATCCATGTATATAGCCCGATCTAAATTTAGTTAAACATTCGTTTTTTTTTTTTTTTTTTTTGGTAGCTTATGTAGTTTAGATTTAGTTTTTTGTCTCTTGGATTATTATGTGTCTAAATTGTTTCGTTTTTTGTGCAGCTCATTTAAGAAGGAGGGGGAAAATAGTAAAAAAAAAAAAAAAAAGATTTAGCAATAGCAATGAATTTTGATAATTTATGGCATTATTAGTGACATTTGCGCCTCGTAGAAAAATTGAAAAAACAAAAAATGAATAAATGAAAAAAAAAAAGGATAAAGAAGAACATGTAAAAAAAAAAATATATTTATTTAACATAAGAAAATTATAATTTTGAGGAATTTTTCATTTTCAAGCATTCTTTGGGGGGAATCAAATTATTGAATACAATAAAAAATCAGGGATAGATTTATTTGATTCATTTGGTAGTTGAATTTCTTTGAAATTCGGCAACAGTAGACTCCATACATTAGGGGTTCTCTCGAAATGTTTATAAATAAGTCGATCGACTTCTGTAGAAGTTGCAGATCTGAGGAAGATGATGAATTGGTGAACCGCCTCATGTGTCAGAGCCATGTTCAGTCATCATGTGTCATCATGTTCACTTACGCAGCTGTCCTCTGTAAGAATAAAAAAAAAAAAAGGCTTCATAAATGAGTTCAATTGGCTCCACTAAATGGGTAACTAGGGAGGCCTGCCTCCCTCCCTCGTGGTATCACGATGGCCTAAGTGTGTCACGCTGCCAAAACCAACCCCAGCGCACCCCAACCTTACCTAACCCAACCTACCATGGTCAATGTAAGGTGTTTTGAATTTTAGAAAAATTTATTAGCTTGAGTGAAAGAACAGGAAGAACCAACTATGTATAGGTTCTTGTCAATCAGATGGCAATCTGATCAATCGAGAAATATCGTAAAAGATGCTGGTAAAGTTACTGCAATTGAAAGATAGGATAGAAAATAAAAGAAGATAAAAGAAATGAAAGGAAAGAGTTAACTAAAGAAATTGGTCCGCAAGATTATATATGGCAAGTCATAAATTGCCATCTTGCGGTCTCCATTGGCAATATCTGCACTTTGACAGATGACATGCCATGAAAAATTGAATCTTGAGGCGTAGGGTTATCGGGAAAATTTCGTTGCCTCTATAGGAAAAAGTGAAGCGAAGCCTATTATACAAACATTTGGGCGCCATATTGATGTAGTTTTGTAATAAATACGTTGTCCATTGTCCATTGTGAAGCAGCGGTTATTTTTGATATATAAGTACATACTAATATTTTATTTCATTGTATTATCATCAGAACTAAAGGCCAAGGAGCCAAATGTTTGAACAATCTGTTATTACGAATCACTAGACTTGACCCAAATAAACAAATCGAAAAATGAACAAACAAAAAAACGCTCTTTTATAAAAAAAAAGCTGCTTTAGAAAAAGAACTTGCTTAAGTCGACTCCGTCAGAATATTTATTCTCAGTATACAAAATTAATCGAAAAAAATTACCTACATTTTTTTGGTGCCGATTAAGAGTGACGATTATACTTAATCTCTTAGTATTAAATGCTCTTTGCCTGAGAGAGTCCTATTTAAAAAGCACATTTTTTTTGGGCAATTCGATTATATGTTTTTGAATTGAAATATTTGTGAAAACACTTGAAATGCATTTCAGAATCATTTTATTTCTAATTCAAATTTATAATTATTGCACTAATGTTTTTTTAAAACATACAAAACTAAAACTCCTTAGAAGCTATCTCCAGCTCTGTCAGAAATGAAAAACTTCATTAAAAAAAATGCTTCAGTAATAAATCAGAAATTTTCTGAAGTGCTTATACCCGACACACTCTGTGTCGAGGGTATATTGCGTTTGTGTGGTTGTGTGTAACACCCAGAACCAGTCGAGATAGACCATACAAAATATATATAGAAATGATCAGCGTCACCAGGAGATTCGATTTAGACATGTCCGTCTGACCGTCTGTCCGTCTGTCTGTCTGTCTGTATACAGTTATCTTATCGAAGGAGTTGAGCTGTCTTGACAAAATTTGGTATGCGTGCTCACGGGGGCATGAGTAAGAACAAGTTTGAGAATGGACCCGATCGGACCATTTTTAGGGGTACCTCCAGTCCTAGGGTCTGTTACAAAAATCCCAAAACTGCCTCAAAATCGGACTTTTTCGAAATATTTCAATGAAACTTAGAATTTGAATTTGCAAAAAAAATTATAAAAGTGGGCATGGAAAAGGGGCGGTTTTCATAAAGAAATTTAACAAAAGTCGGTATATGGGGCAACTAATGGCCTTAAAAACCTCTTGATTATTCTTACTTAGTGGTCCTGTTTTTGGGCGTGGTTCAAAAATTATTTAAACATGTGTCTGTGTCGGGTATTTTATTGTCAGGCTCGCCTGACTATAACACCCTTACTTGTTTTTATATGAAGTTTTTCATCTCTGTTTCATTTCTGATAGAGCTGGTAGATAGATAGCCCCTAAGGGGGAAAATTCTCTCTATAACGAATATTTTTTCCGGTCCCTAGAAATTCGTTATAGAGAGTTTCGACTGTATATAATAAATACATATACGTATACACAGGGTGTCCACGGAATTTTCTGCATTATTTTAATACGCGATAGCATATCGCACATCCTCTTCTAAGGTGACACAACTCAAAAATCGTCAATTTCGAGTTAACATATGGAACATGTTCATAGTTCACCTCTCTACCTGCACGAAAAATTGTATTCCGTTTTGGTTATTATAAAAAGCTGAAATACTCCGTCAATGCCGTTCTTCTTGCTGTGATTGACACTGCGACGCATTTCGTTTTTTACGTTTTCTGAAAAATGAGAAATTTTGAGTTGTGTCACCTTAGAAAAGGGTATGCGAAATGTCAATTATTTTTGCTGTATTTTTCATTTTTGTTTTTGGACCACTAGTCTAAAATTTACCATATAACTTAATGTTATAGCACTTCCTCAGACACCCTGTATAAAAGAATTTTATATTTTACATGAGTTGCGAAGAAATTTTGGTTTTAAAAGTAAAACAAAGATTTTTTTTTTTTTTAAACTTTGCTTCTCTTTACTGGATCTTCCTTTGGGTGGGAACTAACAGTAATTATTCAAATCTAATTTTTTAAATATAACTTAACTATTTATACAGAGATATAATAGTTTTGATTCCAACGGGCCTCTATTTGAGAAACTGGGCTGCTGAGGACTTATTACTGTTAAGCCGCGTCCGTTGCTAGGATCAGTCTTGATCATGCACGAGCGAGGTGCGTCAAGCTTAGTGAATCCTCGGTTGGATAAGCGTACGGTGCGCACGAGCAAGGTGCTTAAAATTGATTGGCTGGAACGGCTACTCTGATGGTAGTTAGGAGCATTGAGCGTTGAGCGTGCACGAGCGAGGTGCCTCAATCTGTATGATTCCTTAATTGGCCAAACGTCTGACATGCACGAGCGAGGTGCAGATAACAGAGTATCGGTGTTATGTTTCCAAAATAATAGAAGCGGACGGAAGGTCCTTTCTTCTTAACCGTGTTCGACGTGTTGTATTGTTAAGGCTTCTTGCCAGCTGATTCGAGTGATTCCTTAGCTTCTCATGATAGGATGATTTTAGGCGAACGATTTCGTCCTTAATAAGTGGGACTTGCAGATCGCGGTGAATGCTTTCATTACGGATGTACCATGGAGCACCTGTAATGATTCTAAGAATTTTCGATTGAGCTCTTTGGATTATTTCTATAGAGGATGCGCAGGCATTTCCCCACAACTCAATGCCATAAGACCAGATTGGCTTTAATACACTATTATATAATAGAACTTTATACTCCATATTAAGAGGGGAGCGATAGTTAATTAGCCAGTGAATTTTTGATGCTTTAAGTTTCAGATTGGTCCTCTTTGCTTCGATGTGCTTTCGCCAAGTTAATCGTTTATCTAAGTGGACTCCTAAGTAGATTACACTATTTACTTGGGGGATGGAGACTCCTTTAAGGAGAATAGCAGGGCTTATACCTCTTCTAAGCGTAAATGTAATGTGTTTACATTTACCTTCGTTTACATTAATTCGCCAGGTTGAGAGCCAATTTTCAATTAATTGCATATGTTCTTGTAGGATTCTTGATGCTTCCATGGGATCGCGGTGGCAGCTCAATAATGCTGTGTCGTCAGCGAAAGTTGACATTACAATATTATCACTAGTGGGGATGTCGGCTGTTAGAAGAAGGTAAAGAGAGGGGCCTAATACACTGCCTTGCGGGACTCCTGCTTTAATTTCAAATTTTTCCGTTATAAATTCATTCAAGTAAAACAAAGATAAGAGAAAAATAAAATGCACGAAATGCCCATGGGAACCAATAAATCGCTAATCTTTTATAAAATGGACGCTTTTTTATATTAATGCTTTAAATAACTTAAATTTATTTAACGAAATACTATATTACATATTCATAAAAATATATATAGTTTTACCCAAGACTTTTTATAACACGTTCAAATGTTAACAAATTTTCTTACTGCAGTACCTTGGCCAGCGTAGCAACTCGTTTCATTTGGCTTTGTCGATTCGGTAGCTATGGGACAGTAGTGTATGTATGTTAAAAAGGAGGTGAAAAGATTTTAAAATATTTATAATAAGACAGGAAAATCAAATATAATTTGGCTCACGAGGTATCCCATAGGTTTGGTTAGGTTAGGTTAGGTTAATGTGGCTGCCACCCACGAAGGATGACACACTTGGATCTCATCACAGGGGCACGTTGTGATACCACGTATAATGGGAAAACCAACAAAAACAGAAACAGAAACAGAAAAAACGACACAAACATCCACGACCTGATAGCTGGGAATTGATCCCAGAGCATCTTGCTTTGTAAGTTGACATCTCAACTAACTACGGCACCATCGAGGCCATCGAAATATCCATAAGTAAGCCAGCAACTTAATATTCGGCCACATTTTTCGATATCAATTCAAAATTGCCCTCTACCCAATCATACAAAGCTAAATTGTAGGAATTTAATACATCTGTAAAGTACTTTCAGGAACTGCAATCAAAAATTTTTGTGCACATCCGATGACCTCAAAAATGTGTCACAGTATAGCTCCCGATGCATTCAATTCAAAAATCGGTTTTCTCGAAAGCGCCATTCATCTTAGTTAAAACTTTATGACGAACTTATGAAAGTGTCATGAACAAAGAACGCCGGTGCTTCGGTGGAACTTCGCACCTCGCTAAGCTTAACGCTCTCCAGATAAATTGCAAAAATTTCACCGAGAAGCTTCGATATTTTCCGAAAAAAACCCCCACCTTCAATATTTCGAATGATTTTTTTTCCTGCCATTTTTTTTTTTTTACTATCAAATATTTCCTGATTCGAAAAATTTAATTAAAAATAAATAAATGTTTGTTGCTTTTGTTTTTTTTTTTTTAATTTTTCTTTCCATTTTTCCTCTCCTGTTTTTTTTTTTTTGATTCTCGTGTTAAAGAAAAGAACATTTGTTCAAACAGTTTTGAGCGCCTTGAAAGTAAGAAAATTTTTGAAAATTTTCTAAAATTTTCTGCAGCTGTTGTCAATATTTTTGATTGCTTTATGCGTTTTCACGTGCTCACGTTTGTCGTATTTGTTTTGAAAAGGCTGGCGTGTTAAAAGCGAAATAAAGAGATATTCGAAAATACACAAAATACAGTACAAAAGCAGGCATGTGTCAAAACACTCTTTCCGACCACTTCCGCTCGTCAGCCCACCCGTCCGTCAAATCACATCGAATGGGTTAAATGTTATAAAGGCATTTGAAGCGCAGCGACCGACCCCAAAAGATCAGGCGGAAGGCAATTTTCATTCCAATTCTTCAATCGCCGCCCTGCGATACTCAATGCTAACGTTTTCTTCTATTTTTCCCCTTAATCTATACTCAAGGGAAAATGCTTTGCTTCGTTTTGTCGTCGATGGCTCGTCTAATCTTTGGACTTTTTATTTAACACTTTATACCTCTTGAATATTTTCTTATTCATTGGTTTTTTTCTTTTGCTTCTACTTTTCTTTTTTTTTCTTTTTTTTCTGTTTTGGTTTTTTTTTTTTTTTTTTTTTTTTCTTTCTGTAATAAAATTCTAATTTATTGACTTTTGACAATAGTTTTAAGTATGTGCATGAATCGCAGAGTCGTTGAATAATAAATAAAAATATATACATACGTATATATATGTATTAAAAAAAAAATATCACTCCATTCCATTTTGGGCTCATTAAAAATGTAAAGCAGCTGAGCATCGAACAATTTCCAAAGTCGCTCGTTGGAGCGACTTTTGTATCAAATCCCATAAAACGAGCGCCAATCACTTAACTCCCTTTAGAAAACAATTACAGAAAACAGCTAGCAACGAAGTTATCCGAACACTGTAAAAAAAAAAGAAACAAACAAAAAATGACAAAAAATTGCGAACATCCCCGTGTGGACGGATTTTTCTTTAAAATTTTTTTTTTTTTTTTTGCATACTTAGAAAGTCTTCCCAAGTAGTGAATTCTGTTCTACGCCATCTTTACGACCTCGCAACAAGAATTATCGCTTATCTACATACATTTTTTTTCAGTGTTTATACGCATAAGCTTTTACAAACTGTTCGACAGCGGCGAACATACCATTCCTTTATCTACTACCTTAAGCAACGCTCCGCCATCGGAGCCTCGAAATGCTCGTAATCATATACTTTGAGATTTTAATCTACTTCGTTTTTATAAGTCTTATACATAAAAGCTTTCGAAAAGTTTCAAATGCTGTAAAGTGTATTTATGTAAATTAGTAACGAACTCGTAGCGACGATTTACAGATCTGATGACATGATTAGATTCGTCTTATGATTATTGAGCTCTTTGAATGCGATTCCGAAGATCGCATACCTGCAGTGGAGTCCCAATGATTAGAATTTAATGTAGAGCTGTTCTTAATTTCTATTTAATGAAGTTTGTGTGGAAGCGGGGGAATTTCGAAAGTTTCTTTTCTTTTATTAGATCTGTAAGGCCTATGAATATCCATAAACTCGAGCGACAATAATCCTCAGAACGAATCAAAGAAGAGGGGGAAAAAACTTTCTTTCCGATGCGACCTTATTTTCATCGTAAAATTTCTTTTTGTATTCTTCAAGAAATTCATATTTATGGTACTATGCAGAAGACGCGAGACCCTGAAATATAGAGATGAGAAACTACTATTTTAATGGGGGTAGAGAAATTCAAGTATTTGGACGTATGTACTGAGAAGTAATCATTATAGCGGATGAGAAGGGATTCAAGATAGATTAGCGTTTAAATGAAAACTGCTGTCAAGATCCTGCAAACTAGGATTATACAAGAATGTCAACCAATAATGGCTCTTCGAAGGGAAGGGAATGTTTGGGCCAAACCATAAGAAAGAGGTCATTACAGCCTGAGAAATAAGAGAGAGATATAGAGAGAGAAAAAGAGAGAGACAGAGAGAGACAGAGCGAGAGTGAGAGAGCGAGAGAGAGAGAGAGAGAGAGAGAGCGAGAGAGAGCGAGAGAGAGAGCGAGAGAGAGCGAGAGAGAGCGAGAGAGAGAGCGAGAGAGAGCAGAGAGAGAGGAGAGAGAGACGAGAGAGAGAGAGAGAGAGCGAGAGAGAGCGAGGAGAGAGCGAGAGAGAGCAGAGAGAGAGAGAGCAGAGAGCGAGAGACGAGAGAGAGAGAGAGAGAGAGAGAGAGCGAGAGAGAGAGAGAGACGAGAGAGAGAGCGAGAGAGCGAGAGAGAGAGAGCAGAGAGCGAGAGAGCGAGAGAGCTATTGCAGCGTATCGATGGTGAAAATATTGCAACAATCTATTAAATCGCAGAGGCTGAGATGGATAGGTAGTTTCGTGTAATACGAATGGACCAGCATCGTCCTAGATTCAGGAGTCCAATTTAAGGGGTGGCAAGCCAGAAAAATTCCCAGACCGGCACATAGATACAGCAGTAAAAATATCTGGATCGTCCCTTGGCTAGATTGTACATCACAAACGAAACATGAAACAAAGATCGCCGACTCAAAGGATTTCTGAGAAATTTTGAAGATCATATTAAAGCAACGAGAATAAGAAACTGGAGAAATCTGGTGAAAGACAAAGAGGACGTAACCCCAAAAGATAAGGATTCTTCAAGAAAGAAGCTCAAAATTTGTAACTAAGTGAAAATCTTGACATATTTAAAAGAAAAATAAGAAATCTGCACAGTTTTCGGGAACATTTTCCAAAGCGTAATTATTTCAAACAGCGCTCTAATCAACAACCTAAATTCAAATTGCTCTATTAACTTCAAACAGAAGAAAAAAATTATTAGGAAAAGAAAAGAAAAACATTATTAATGAGAGCAAAAAAAAAAAAAACCAAATTGGAATAACGTACGAAAAAGATCATGATCCCATCAAATTTATTTTCAAAAATGCAAACGATTTTGATAAGAAATTGGAATTTCGCAACCACGAGCCAAAGTATGAATGATTATACTAATAAGCTAGAAGAAATAAATATGTACATATATGTACAATGTACATACATACCATACAAGGCAGATGATGAGCTCATTTTGTTCGAATACTTCGAATGCATTGACAAGAACTATCGAATGAAAATATCGATAGTGGAATAAACTTTAGGAAATCCAAAATAATTTTGAATTTGTATGCGATGCTATTGGAAACGCTAGTCCTTCTTGGGCATATCAAACGTCAAGTGAAATCTCGGAGTGGTCTGTAGGTTATCAGAAGGTATTTCCCGAATAGGCTTCAATTCAAATAACGGTCGTGGCAGCGGCTCATGATCAGGACCGGAAATACCCATTTATCAATACTCTACTCGATAAGTTGAGTCATTCAGTTCATAGAGTAGTCCGGCCTTAGAGGGATCTGTTTAAATGGGCGGTTTGGAATGAAAGTACCCAAGAGAAATTTCACTATATACCTATGTATGTATGTATGTATGTATGTAAGTATGTATGCATATGGAAATAATAATAGCAGTAATCAGACCGGTCGAGAAGAATCGAGAGAGATCCCTATGGGCAACCTTTGTTTGAGTTATCTGATTTTTTTTTTTTTGTTTGGTCGATTATGGGCTGATGGGAACAGTATTTCAAGCCCTTATTATGCAAGAGTGATGTCTTGAAAAAACGGCTCTTGGGCTAATACTGTGCCCATATCCGTCCCGTTAAAAATTTGCTAATCTCGAAGTACGTTCAAAGTTCGTCACCATTAAGTTGGTGGTGCAGGTTAAGTTGACTTCGTCCTTATTAGAACGTGATCTGGCTTTGAGCACATATCCCCATAAAAGTATGTGACAACCCTTGCATGGCCTCCCTGTATTTGCATAGATAACTATGAGATCGTTTTAAGGGTGACGACACAATCGAACAGAGATAGCGGCTTCGAGTTGGGACCCAATTAAATACAAATAATGAACACTTATTTATCGAACATTGACGGGCCAAGCGACGGGCCGGCTGTATAAACACAAACCGTCGCAACTCAATGGACCCTTCCTTTTTGATCTAATGAAATTCGATAAGATCTAAAGGATCTAAAAATGCAACCAACAAAACAAAATGGAGGAACTGATCGCGTTTTGTGTACTCCGGGATAGGCCGAGACACTTCATCTACATACAGTACATTTCCTTTTCTATTTTCATACAATATGCCTAGTTTAACCGGTCGGTTATAGACGATTAAGCTAATCGGAATTCTTTCATCAAATAACAAATCCGAAACATATTCCAATCTCGGCTGATTCATTTTACCAAGCGTTCTACTTACTTACATACATACATACATACCAATGAAGGAATGGTGTCATCAAACAAACACAAATTATTCATACGCAACTGATTTGAATATATCAGATTCGAGAAGGGAAGTTTGTAGTCCGATCGAGAAATTCGAATTTCAACAAAGAATCGAAATTCTTTATTAAAATTCAAAACGTTGATCCACATTGGAAATAAGACTCTGAACTTTTTTGATTGTTATAAAACGTTTTCCGTATCCCAAAAAATGTTAATTTGGCTTTTATGATAAACGAAAATAGAAAAACGATAAAAATAAAGAAAAAAAAAAAAAAAACAATCTATTTAGGTTTTAAAATGAATTTCACTAGATCGAACTTTGTTCTTAAAGCCCCGGAATGGAAGAGAAGAATAAAGGTAAAAAAAAAAAATTTAACGAAGAAAATAAAACTTCGGTCGAGAAACCCAAATGTGATCCGTGAATCGTCAGTGGCATGAACAAAAAAACATATTTTTAATAGACGAACAGCATCTGAAATTATAGGGATACAATCATCCGAGGATATTAACAGAATCTATTATGCTCAGAACACATTGTATAACCATATACAGTCGAATCTGGATATAGTGAATTAATTTTTGCAAATCCTGTTCATTGTATCCAGATTGTTTGTATTAGCGAGATTAAATATTTTGTTCATTATTTACAGGCCCGTAGAGAGAAATTTTGGGCACGGGGAATTCTTTTCGGGGGCCCCCTTACAAAAATTAGCGACCAAATAAAAAAAAGTCAAATGCCAATTGTGTGCCCCTTCAGAAAGTTCGGGCTTTGGGGAAAATCCCCATTTTTCACCCCCTCTCTAAAGCACTGATTATTTAGAAAAGTCCCTGTAACAAAAAAGCGTTCACTATTTCCAGCTGTTCATTATTTCAGGGATTCGTTATATGCCAATTAGAGAGAGAGAGAGAGAGAGAGATTCTTCTAATTCTAATTCTAATTCTTCTCTAAATTCGCACATTTTTCTCGCTCAAAAAGTGAGAATTGAATCAATAATTGACTACTGTAAAAAGTATCATATAATATGTAGTTTTGCATGGCCCCTATAATTCTCATTTGACTTATAAAGTCGGACACATTAGACTCGCAGAATTTCTGTAAATTTTACAAGACGTGAAGTGGCAAGATGTATAAGTTTGTCTTATTTATCAGTTTTATCTCGTTATGCTATGTTCAGACGGCAACCTGAGTTAAGTAATTCGGCTCCCATTGGTAATTCACAGTCACAATCATGTTGTGAATCACATAGTACGCCATACAAAATTTGATAAGCCGAATTACCTCATTCGAACGTAATTCAGTTTGAATAACGATCCGAATTACGATAAAATCAGTGCCTTCCCTAACTTTTATCGGAATTAATCGAAACCAGAAGAAGGAATCAGCAAGAAAAGAAATACTCCCAGCTGGAATTTATTGCATTCATGACATAAGAGATCAATTAGTGCTCTTTCCAATGTCGTTCTTGTTAAAATATCATAAAAATATAAGCTGGCTACAACAGACCCTTCTTCAAAAGAAATTTTCATGGTCAAAAGAATTTTTTTAAACTTATATTGAGACAATTTCATTACGTTGGAATTGGTGAAATTTCCGACTGGGTTGTTGCTTTTCACACAAAATGTCAAAAACGAATTACGAATCTCTCATCTGAACGGGTTAATTCGCATTTGTAATTCATGGAGCCAATTACTTAATTCATAATGCCGTCTGAACATGACATTAGAATTTTAGATCTATCGATAGTTTCGACAATAGATTAGTTCGATAAAAGATAACTTCGATAATCGGAAGTTTCGATAATCAATAATTTCAAAATCCATAATTGGATAACAGGTACACAATTTCAGTAATCGATACATTAAATAATCGAAAATTTGAATAATCTATAAGAGGCCTTTTACATTAGTCAATAGTTGATCGTCAATTCCTATCGATATTCCCTTTTGGAGTTGCATTCGCTTTTACACTTACTCGAAAGAATTGATCGTCAATTCTTACTTCGTTTGCCTTTTATGACATTTTCCTCTTCAACACAGGGGTGATATTTTATAAAATTCAAGCAAATTGAAATATGTATCTCTGATTAAGGGTTGATAGCAGAAGCATAAATACAGCACTACCTGTTTTGTTTTAATTAATTTAATTATTGATGCTAAGGAGTATTTTCAAAATGCTTGAATTAAAAATGCTTTTTGAAAAAGACAATTTTTAGTGAGTAGCTGTTAAATTGTTCTGTTTGAAAATAAATTCTATTAACGATTTGTAGGAGTAAACTATCTAGGTGATTTTCATATTGTCAAAAGAATAAAGGCGAAACTCCAGAATCGACGAAACATTTCAGGCGATAGAAATGTAGCTGCTTCCATTTAAATACATTTCAATACATTGATTCAATGGAAGCAGCACAAATGTTTTCATCTTTGCCGCGTATACCGCAACAACCGTCATTGCCATCGTTTATGGAGTTTCGCCTTAAATTTTAATTATATTCATCACATTTTCTTCATACAGTGAACTCTCGAAAACTCGAACACCCACAAACTCGAACCCCCGCAAACTCGAACATTTTTTTTTCACCATTGACTATTCTAAAACTCGAACAAAATTTTCTTCTTGTTTTATGTATTAAAACACAAATCAAAATACGTTTGTTGACATGTGATCATCCCTGTGTACACACGCTCATGTATTTGCCTGTCTTTCTCTTATTTTGTTTTGGTTGGGCAAGATCCACCGTTAGTTTCGCAAAATTTTTGTGAATCTTTCCACGTTGTTTACGTAGAGCAGTGCGAAACCATTCATGATATGAAATAGCCCAGCAGGACAAGTCACGGTGAAACAATCTATGATTTCAGCATGACATTAGAGCCGCAACTCTTCCTGACTTTACACCAACTTTCTAATGAAAATTACACATAAGCGGCCGTCATAAAAGAACATGTCACGAGTTGGTCATTGAAATTGGAGTAAATATGTATTTTAACTTGAAATGAAAGTAAACAACATCCTGTCTCGATAACAATGCCATTGCATTGCGATGAATAACAGCTTCTCCCGATGACAATATCATTACAATTGAGAAAATAATCATTTTTCTTCTTGATCTCCACGGTGAACAGTTTTTAATAAAGCGATTTTGTGGGCAACTGCCGAAAGAGTGAGCCCAAAGAAAGTAAACATGCTGCAATCGCTGCGCGAAAAGGCTGTTTCAAATGTAGTAGCAATTAAGAAGCGACAATCGAAAATAACTTCTTTTTTTACATAAGCATGTACTTTTCAACAAAAAAATTTAAATAGTTTGAAAAAAGTCTTCGTTTTTGATTAATTTTAAATTGGAAATGGACTGTAGAAATCTTGAGAAATTAAAAAGTTTAAGTATATTAAAATTTTCTATCAATATGCGAGTAAAGACTGAATTTAAGATAAAAAAAACGCATAAATAAATAAAAAATATATGGCGTTCCAAAACTCGAACAATTCGTTAACTTGAACAGTGCCGGTTTTATTCAGTTCGAGTTTTCGAGAGTTCACTGTATCTTATAACATAAAAATTAGTCTTCAATTTATAGTTTTCGGTACATACAAGAATGTAAGATCCTAAAATATTGATCAAGAAATATAAGTAAAAACATATAATAGCATGCGATGCTGTCTCCACGAACAACGAAAACGAATAAAATAAATGTCAGAAATTTGTTCCCAGCCATCGATAAGTTCGATAAACGAAAGAGAGCAAAGACGGATTGAGCGAGTACGTGCAACCAAAAAACGCTCAACTTTTCGATAACGATATGTTATCGTTTTGTACTGAAAATGAGAATTGACGGTCAACTATTGACTAATGTAAAAGGCCTCTAACTTTAATAGTCGATAATTGGATCAGTCGATGATTACAATGATCGATAATAAAAATAATCGATCATTTATATAATTCATCATTTAAATAATCGATACTTTCAATAATCTTTAATGTCGCTGTTCATATTGAGGCCTTTTACACTAGGGCAATTATCGCCGGCAATTTTTTCGTTTGTTGGCGAGACGCAGAGGGGGGGGTAGAGAAAAATTGCTCGTTTCAGAATTGCCCGTACTCGGCAATTCCGTTTTGCTCTCTTTCGTTTTGTCAAACGTGAAGTGCTGCATGTCTTGCTTTCTCTTTACTTTCGAGGTGTTAACAACTGAGATTTTTCGGAGATATAATATAAAATTTAAAATTTCAAATGTCGGGGAAGTGGCCACGCGAATGCATAGAAAAGCTAATTGTGATAATGCAACAAAATCCTTGCATTTATTATATTAAATCGCCGGAATATGCCAGGACGCGTCTTTCTAGTCTTAAAATCAACCCTAAATCAGGGATACATAATTGTGTTATTCTCAATTTATTCCAAAAATCAACCCTGCATGAACGGGGAAAACGTCAAAAACAGGCAAGAAAATAAAAATTGCTCGGCAATCTTTTTAGACGTGTAAAAGCGAAGGCAACTCCAAAAGAGAATTTGAAAAAAATTGCCGGCGATAATTGCCTAGTGTAAAAGGCCTCATTGTCGTCAATTGCAATAATCGGTCATCTAATCGATAGTGTAAATAATCTATAATTTTCGCAATCTTTATATCCATAAGAGGCCATTTACACGTTGAGACATTTCGATAATGAAACACACTTTTTGTTGGCTAGGGACGCGCGAGGATGTGGTATGGAAGCGTTTTTCTCTCTTCCCCCTGCCACCCTTGTCGACGAAAATTTGTTTCATTATCGGAATGTCTTAACGTGTAAATAGCGTATAATAGATAATATCAATAATCGATAACACCAATAATTGATGACTTAAACAATTTTAGGCATCTGTCCGTTTAAAGCCCCTCTCTCTCTCTCTCTCTCTCTCCTCTCTCTCCCTCTCTCTCTCTCTCCCTCTCTCTCTCTCTCTCTCCCTCTCTCTCTCTCCCTCTCTCTCTCTCTCCTTCTCTCTCTCTCTCCTCTCTCTCTCTCTCTCCCTCTCTCTCTCTCCCTCTCTCTCTCTCTCTCTCCCCTCTCCTCTCTCTCTCCCTCTTTGGTTTTTTGCGAACCATCCTTCTAAATTTCACTGAATTTCCCCCCAAAAAATAATTTTCCCTCTAAAAAATTTAAAAAAAACTAAAAATCCCTCTAGATTTTAAAAGATATACTAATATTTGGTTAAGTTGTCTTTATAAAATGTTTTCTTTTGAAAGACTCAATGTACAAAAATCTAAAATCGCTCTTTCAAGTTTAGTCCGGTGGTATGCGTACTTTAAATGTTTCGTCTCTCTTTGAAAAAAAAAGGAATGTTAAGCGATTCTATCGCAAAAATTTTCCTGAGTGTGGCCAAGGACGAAAAAGCTAAGAGAACGAACTATGAAGTGTGCTACATGTTTTAATTAAATCTAGACCATGCTTTTATATCAAAATGTATCCATCATATCTTTAATAGAGTCCCTCTGAACTTCCCTCTACAAGTTTTTTCCCTCTAAATTAACCTCTAAATGAGCCGCAAGTGGCTCGCGAGCCTAAGTTTGGGCAGCCCTGCTCTAAATGATTAAAAAACCTCTAAATTTAGAGGGAAAACCTCTAAGCTGGCAACACTGCTTTAGCATGACATTTCTTCGAACCGATAATCGATTGTAGAGCTGTAGCAAACCGTGTGTATCCGTTGCTGGGTATTAGAAACTCGTAGTTTTCGATGGGCTAACGCCGAAATGAGCGAATTGCATGCTCTTTACTAATTTTATACTCTTTGTACAGAATAACGAAACGTTAAATTGAGTGAACTTCGTTATTTGTAGTTTTTGTAGTATGCAATTTTTCTGCGTAGGCTGATGTCAAGATAACACGCCTCGACGTGCAATAATTAATGTAAAATGTCAAAACAGGGAAATAAAGACATTTAATCAAACACACGTCTGGCTAAAAAAAACAACCATGCTATGCGATATCAGAAGTAACTGGTAGCGAAACGTTACGATAGTAACGAGTACTATGGTTGTAGTAACGATTACTTACGGGTACTCTTTTTATCGCTACTCTTACACCTCTAGTGGTTGCATCGAGGCCTTTTACACTAGGCAATTATCGTCAGCAATTTTTTTTGTTTGTTGACGATGTTGAGCAGGGGGGGGGGTGGGTGGAGAAAAAGTACTCGTTTCAGAATTGCCCGTACTCGGCAATTCCGTTTTGCTCTCTTTCGTTCTGTCAAATGTGAAGATGGCTGCGAGCTGGTTTTTGACGTTTGCTTCATTCGCTTTCTACTTTCGAGGGGTTAACAACTGATATTTTCGGGAAATATAAAACTTAAAGTTTCAAATGTCGGGGAAGTGGCCGCGCGAATGCATAGAAAAGCTAATTGTGCTAATGCAACAAAATCCGTGCATTTATTATATTAATTCGCCGGAATATGCCAGGACGCGTTTTTAAAATCTTAAAATCAACCCTAAATCAGGGATACTTCATTATGTTATTTTAATTTATTCCAAAAATCAACCCTATGCGAACAGGGCAAACGTCAAAAACAGACAAAAAAATAAAAATTGCTCGGCAATCTTTTTTATACGTGTAAAAGCGAAGGCAACTCCAAAAGAGAATTTGAAAAAAATTGCCGGCGATAATTGCCCTAGTGTAAAAGGCCTCATCGACTACTAATCAGTGATGCCAGTATTTAGTAACCAATATTTCCTCGGGTATTTAAAAACTCCCTTTTGTTTTGTTTTAGGGGCTCTCTCCAGATCTGTCAGAAATGAAAAACTTCATATAAAAAACGCTTCAAAAATGAATCAGAAATTTTCTGAAGCGTTTTTTTTTATATGAAGTTTTTCATTTCTGTTTCATATCTGACAGAACTGGAGAGAGCATCTTATCCTGAAATGTAACAACAAAAAATCTCTTCCGAACATTTGTAGTGATTTTTTTTGTTAAAAATAAAATCGGGAAAATCCCTCGAAATGGGAAAAATCTCTCAGCCAGGCAATACTGCTACAAAACTATCGATCGAAAAAATATCGATAGCCTGCCAGCCCTATTTACTTTGTTTTGATTATTTCCTTCGATTAAACGAAGTTAAAATGCATTGCAATTAGGAAGATGCCGCTCGTAAAAGTATATGACGCCCCCACTGTCTTCCGGAGACTTAATGGCATATTAAATATATTTAAACCGGCAGGCGTAAAAGTGGGTCATGTCAAAAATGCCGTGTTGAACAATATCTGCAGAGGTAAACCACCAAAAAAATCAAAAAAGCCGATCTCTAAATAAATGAATTTACATATAGATTTGAATGAGATGAAAGTACGAGAGCCTCGAAAGCTTGAGACGCCCTTGTTGCAATCGGGTGGTGCAGCTGATACACTCCTAGAGAGAATGGAAACATTGGATTTGGCTGATCACGTTTTGAGCACAGGGCCACGTTACCAAATTGAAGACATACGCTGTGGGGTTGTGGCCTCGCTGGGTATCCATACTAGTGGCGTACTTTGTAAGTAGGATTTCGATAGAAGGAACACAAATTAGACAAAAAAAAAAAAAAAAAACAAATTCTTATCTTCTCAATCAGTATTCGGCATCAACAGAGGTCTGAAGCAATCTTCGTTAATTCAAAAGAATCGTCCAGTTCGCGCGTATCATGTGACTGGTCGATTAGGAATAGCAACAGAGACACATTTCCCCGATTCACGCATAACAGTGAAGTCGAAATTTAAACATATACGACCCGAACGAATAAGTTCGTTGGCTGCCTCATTGCAGGCATCACATCAACGAAAAATGTATGAGCTTTGCGGTCTTGATCTTCAATCACAGGAAGCTTATGAGGTCGCACGCGAAGGACTGATGCGACCGGCTAATAATACCATGCCTGTAATCTATGGAATTAAGTTAATTGAATATAATAGGCCAGATTTTTTACTAGAGGTGCATGCCATTAACGAAACAGAGGATTACCTCGCAACCCTTGTAAATGACATGGCAATTGAGTTACGGACCGTCGCACATTGTACTGGGATACGTTGCATCAGACACGGTCAGTTTAGTATCGAAAATGCATTGCTACGACATCATTGGAACTTACGTGCGATTATGCGTAATTTAAGAGAGTCCGAAGATATAATGAAAGCACATCCTTATTTAGTTGATCAAACGAAAATACATCTACACAGTTGATGCAGTTAGTATATAAAGAGTTTTCTTTAAAGTTTCAACAAATTGATTACATTTTCAATTTATCATCCACCACTCCATTTTCCTCCATGGTAAAATGCTTTCGAATAGCATAAGAAGTTCATACATTTAATTTCTCACAGTCAAAAAAAAAAAAAAACATTTCTTTTTCCTTTCGTTTCTCCCTCATAGACGATAAGAAAATTTCCATTGTGCACTTTTCAAGATTTATACAGACCTCGAAAGAGCGAACTCTGTACCTACTTTTGGATGTCTAAATGTGTATCCATTTTGTTGATAAATCTTCGAATAAATTTTATGGAAATATTTTGATCCTGCTGTTGTTCTTTCGAAAAAAAAAAAAAAAAAAAAACAACCAGGTCAAATATGAAAAATGTGTCCAAAAATTCATAAGACGATGTCGAATATTGATAAAGTTAGTGTAACTGTCTCCATGCAGGGCTATACACAGCATACGCCCATTGTGATACCACGAAAAATGATAAACAGAAAGAGAAACAAACGACACAAACATCCACGAGCAAACTTCGAGTTGAACCCAGAGCCTCTCTCATCACAATAATCCTTGTAGGATGCAGTGACGTGGAGACTTGGTTCTCAAACCCAACGCCAATCTTATCTCTCATCGTAAGTTGGCATCTCAACCAACGACGCCACGGAGGCCGTCCTGTTCGATATAGCTGAAGGAGAAAATAAAAAGAAATCGCTTTCATTTTCAATTTATAGACTTCAGCTCAAATCCAGATAAACTCTTACAATCGAAATGATTACGCAAGCATTACTCAGAATCGTTTAGTGAAGAAAACGTATGATGTAATGGCTCCCACATTTTTAAAAATTTTTTTTTTTATTATATAATTTTTTTTTTTTTTTTTTTTTGAAATCAGTTCCGAACTTTTTGAATTGAATTGTAAAAAAGACTTAACTTCTTCGATTACTCCTAAAAAAAAAAAAAAAAGAGCTTGTATAAAAAGATATATCCAAATCGAATCAAATTATTTGGAAGACGACAGCGCAAATGAGAGTGCTAAACACAAACACTAGAAGAGAGCTGCGCCATCCGATATCTCTATTTATTACGGATTATTCAAAAAGATCAGTGGGAAGATCGAATCCATTGCTCATCAGCAAGCGAATATCTTGAATTTACCGATCGAAATGTGGGTTAAGAAGTTCATTTCGTAATACACAAAATGCCAATTGAGCAAATGCATAAAGAGAAGAATCCGTGTATGGAAAAAAGTGCCTGAAAAGTGAAAATGAAAATAATTTTCTAAAAATAGCAAAATATTTTTTAGAGTCGAACTAACTGCATAAGCAGATCCGCGAAGAGAATATCATCAATGTAAAGCTTTGGACAGCAGCGTACACGTGTTTGATTCATTTTGAAATACATACTTTCCGCATATTTATATAAAATAATTGCGTTTTTTTTTTTTTTGTTTTTTAGATTTATTTATTTATTTTTTTTACAATGGATCAATGTGCTGTTTGTGCGATTCCGGCCAAACAATTTTGCTCGGCATGTCATTCTGTTAAATATTGTTGTGTCGAACATCAACGGAAACATTGGAAGGAACACAAAATCCAGTGTCGTCCATTTCGTGTTGAAAACGATGAAATATTGGGTCGTCACTTATTGGCTACCCGTGACGTTGCTGCAGGTAGTACTATTCTCATGGAATCACCATTAGTTGTCGGCCCGAAATGGTATCTTAATCAGCATGAAGAAGATATCGGAATTATGCCATGCGTTGGTTGTTTTACGCCAATTCGTATCGGATGTAGTAATTGCTGTCCCAGGTACGTCAAAAGCAAAAGCAAAAAAAAAAAAAAAAAAAATCTTTTTTTTAACTCTTTAATATAATAAAATCGTTTTTAGATGCTATTGGCCAGCATGCTCACCCAGTTGTGGAGGTCTACAGAACGCAAAACTTCATGGTCTTGAATGTTCCATACTGAAAGTGGGACCTGGACCAACTTCTCGTTCGGATATGCGTTCCCTTACCGATTACTATCGCTCAGATGCATTAATGGTGCTGAAATGTTTACTATTGCAACGATTGGATAAGAAGCGCTGGAAACAACTGATGAACATGCAGAGTAATGAAAAGGAGCGCATGGGAACTGAACTGCATGTGTGAGCATACATAGATATAAAAAAAAATAGAATGGCAATGATCGATGACTGCATTAACATGTTATAAATTCATTTTAGCGAAGCTGAAGAACGAATCGTCAATTATCTTCAACGGAATTTTCTGCAACGTTTAAAGGGCATTGAAAAGAAATCGAAAGAGAAATATATTGAAGAATATAGTACGGAAATTTTACATCGCATTTGCGGCATCATCGAGACGAATTACATGTGCATCAATCTGCCGACTGGCATGGAATTGAGTGGCATCTTCTACACGGGCTGTATGATGGAGCATGCGTGTAAACCGAATTGTTATTTTATTTTTGATTATAAAAATGGCTTCAAGATATCCGTGATTGCCGGACGCGATATCAAAAATGGCGAACACCTACAGATCATGTACTCGAATATGTTGTGGAGTACGGAATTGCGACAAGAGCATTTGAGACTGACGAAACATTTTCAATGCAAATGCGATCGCTGTCGCGATCCCACCGAGAATGGTACATACTTTAGTGCATTGCTTTGTGTTGGCGATGTGGGCAAACATTGCGGTGGTATACAATTGCCAACACATCCATTGGATGCGAAATCCGATTGGGCTTGCGATAAATGTCCCATTGTAATAAGTGGCCAAGAGGTACGCTATTTGATCAATCAAATGTCTGAAGAATTGAAAATCTTCTAGCTAGAAAACCGACAGTAAAACAAATCGAATCGTTAATTGAGAAATGTACGAAATTCCTTCATCCGAATCATTATCTTATGTTCAATTTGAAGCATACGTTAATTCAAATTTATGGCACCGAAACGGGTTATTTAATGTCGCAATTGAGCGAAGAAAAATTAGAGAAAAAAATGAAAATGTGCGAAGGCTTGTTAGCTGCGTGTAAGCTCCTTGATCCGGATACGATTCGTCTTTCAATTTATGTGGGCATTATCTACGACGAAATGCATAAGGTTTTAGTTGAACGTGGCAAACGTTTGCTTGCCAAAGAATCTAAACTTGACACAGAGATAACTGCGGCCGTGGATGATTTTAAGCTCGGCCTGGATTACTTACTTAAGGCCGCAAAGGTCCTAGAGAAGGAACTTGATAATGTTGCTGGCAATAAATTGAGTGATGCAGTTTTAAAAGCTATAAGCAACTTGGAAGCTATACTTAGAAACACTCAGTAAGGTGGAGAGAAAATATCCATCTTTGCAGCTTTTGATTGTTCGAAAATAAAGGGAGCAATAATTCGAGTTTTTTTTAAAAATATTTTCCGTTTTTTTTTTTTTTTTTTTTTTTGTATTATTTCTCAAAGTCCAAATAAATACATTTTTCTAAGAAATAAACTTTTTGTCACGTCCGACCATATTCAATTGCTTTTCTGGTCTGCATAAAATTTTGATAAGTATAAAAGTCCGGAGAAGCTGCGCGCCAATAGTTCGAAACAAAATTACCATTTTCCACATTCTTCGATTCGGGACATAAAATTGCTGAAGTAACTGTCACGTCCGTTTGGAAATACGCATCTGGAGTTTCACGCGTACTGGGTAAGTTCCAGAATTTTTCTTTAAATAACGAATTTAGCTCCTAAAGTAGCATTTAGAAAACACCCTTTCAGATTGTAGTTCTGCATTTACGAGTTCAATCAGCTGTTTTTTTTTTTTTTTTTTTTTAAATCTAGATTGGGTTTAACAAAAATTTTCACCAGACAAATTTGTGTTGATTAAAAAACCAAAAAAAAAAAAATGGAAAAATGACAATACAAATAAAAACAAAAAATGTTGTTTTTGACACGTCAGACATTGCGGAGCATATATAACTATATATGTCACTCAGGAGCCGTTTCCATTTTGGCTCTTTTCACCACGGTCTTGGGTACCCACCATGGTCTTGGGTACCCACCAAATTGAGCATTTTTCACTTAGGTACCCACCAAAAGTATTTCTCTCTCGCTCTTTTTTTGCCTGCCGAGTAACATGTCTTTCTAACTGGCGCGAAATGTCCCGCCCAAAATCTATGAGAGTGACATATATAGTAATATATGTTGCGGAGAATGAAGGCAACAGCAATGATGTTAACAATCAGTTTAACATTATGGGAATTCATTCGAACCCTCGAAGGAGTGAACTCTGAGAACTTCTTTGCGTTAACTGTCAAAATACATAGAAGGTTTGACGGGTGTTAAAAAAGTTCTCAAAGTTCACTAATATGCTTGCCAGACGTACAACGAAATCTCGAGATTTCAGAAAATTTTCGAACAAATTTGACATTTGAAATCCAGGCGATTTCAATTTTGTTCTGAAATCCCGAGATTTCGTTGTACGTCTGGAAAGCATATAAGTTCGAGGTCTGAAAGAATGCCCATATTAATTTTAAACAATTTTCACATTGCTATACAGTATTCCCCGGGTATGTGCACGCCGGATATAAGCATTCCCAACTTTATTTAAAACTCGGTTAATCTTGTACCGATTATTTTCGAAGTATTTTGGGCACTATTCAAGGTACTCATCAGCATAGAATTTCAAGGTCAACTAAATTTGTTTTTTTGTTTTTTTTTTTTCAATATTTATTTCTTACCCAAGGGAATAAATTGTTTGAATAAATTTCATATTTTGTTCAGTGTATAATTCTTAAAAAGTTTTTAAAGATATATCTTTATCAAAGATCTCCCATTATTTCTTCTTTATACCGAAGCATTCCTTTCTATAGTCTAGTCTTGTGGAGCGTCTAAGTCACGGTAGTGCATAAAATGACGATGCTCAAAATAATTGCCGCCAGGTCTGCAAGCATAAGAGAACATTTACGCATAAAGTAATAATTGAATACGATTATTTTTTCATTGGTTTTGGTTTTATTTAAATTTAATTTAACACTAATACAGAATGATTCTTAAAAAAATGTTGATTTTTTTAAATAATTTCTTCTTTTGTTTTATTGTATTTATTCTGAATAGTATTTGTGTCAATATAGGCCCACTGTAGTTTGGAATATATGCTTCGAACATAAGCACATACAATGGGCAAAGTTTGCAGAGCGGTCAGACCGGGTTGTCACTTAGTCAAACAATCGCGTCCCCCTTTTTTATAAAACACGCGCGATCTCTTACATATCTATCAATGCCATCTTGTGTCTAATCAAACATATCGAAATTAGCTGGCGCATCCAAATCATGATAGCCTATAAGGCGACGCTGGTGTTCCATTGGCAATTCTCTGCAAAAGAGTTGCATATATATACGTTTTGACAATTTCTCTTCGTACGAAAATTCATTTTGAAAGAAAAAAAAAAAAGATGTGTTTTTTCTTATCGACAAACTTCGGTATCAAACTGAATCGAATTTATTCGAATGTTGTCATTGCGTTAGACCAATACCCTTTCCAGACTGCAGCATTCATGCACTTTAAGCTGCTTTTTTTTTTTTTTTTTTTTTTTTGAACCGAATTAAAAACTCATTTTTATTGAATTTAAAAAGTCTATATTTTTTTCTAATTTCATATTCTAATAACCCCCAGCTATGATATTTTTCTGCTCTTTTCATCACGGAAACCTTTAACACAAGGACGAGACGCTGACGTGTATCGAAATGAATTTCAAAATTAAATTCGTACTTTGATTTATAAAATATTGAATATTGTATATTTCTTGGAACTGTTTCATATTCATTTGCTATTAGATACTGGAAAATCTTTGAGGTTAAAAAAAAAAAAAAAAAACGACTTAGCAACCAATGAGAATTATATCTGGTGCTAAGGCATTGTAAATATGGACAGTCTGACGGTCTGATATGGTGTTCTTTTTTTTTTTTTTTTTTTTTCAATGCGACTTAAAGCGCTCCAAATCTACTTTTGAATTGTGCAGTCTGGAAACTACGTAGCGACACAAGAAAAAAAAAAGACGACATGAAGAGAGTTAATTACCTGCGTCCTCCGCCGAAGTTGCGTCCTCCTCGTGCTGGAATCATCATCGGGGGTGCGTAAGCGTATGGAGGTGGATATGGTGGTGGATATGTTGGAGGTCTATAGCTGAATATAAATACATAACATTGAAATTTGATTATACTAAGAAAAACAAAAAAAAAAAAAAAAAAAAACACTGTTGTTACCCAGCACTTCCGGCTCCACTGCTAGACTCCGAGTTCGTACGCTTTGAGCTGCCAGGATGTTCGGGCAATTGGGGCCTTTTCGGATCGCGCAAATAACTGTTGAAGAATTCAACCTCCTTTCGCACTTCGTCAACCTTTTCCGCATGTTTATTGAAAATATGCTTTCGTATAAATTCGGGGCCCTTGAATTTCTTCCCCGAAAGTGGACACAACCATTTGTCCTTTGCCAATTCTTGAGAATTCGCTTGCACGAATTTCTCTACTTCGGCATCAGTGTCCTTGCTGCCAAGATTCTTTAATTCGTCTTCGTCGATGTTGATTGTTTTGGTCAGAAACTGCTGCATCTTCGATTCGAAATTTTTTATATAATCCTGAATATCGTTCTGCGAGATACGATTCGGTGCTGGACCACGTGCATGAATTATGCCGCAGCGATTTGGCATTTCATCCTCATAGGGATATTCGCAATGGTTGTAAAAATCAACCGAATGTACAATACGTAAATACAATATGAGGTTATCTAAAACACTAATCAATTGTGGATCGCGTTCGATAACCTCGCCATCGGACTCCTTAGTCTCTTTTGTTAGACCTAGAAGCTCTTCTTCTTCTGCAGATGCTTCTTCAATAAGAAAATCAGTAATATTCTGCAGCACCGGATTATTCGAATGAAAGCCGTAAGTCTTGCTGCTATCTCCATTAGTTGATACTCCGCCGTCTGTTCCCTTAGATGCTCTCACATTGTCCTTCGGAAAGAAAATAATCCATTAACATCATATATATATATGAATAAATTATTAAATTGATTTAAAAAATTTTACCCAAAGTTTGAACTTCTCGTCCATATTCAAAGCAATTTTAGCACAAAGTTTTATATCAGAACGCACAATGGCCTTATGTGCTGTCATGCCATTGACAGGTCTTACGCGTCGGCTCAGATCTCGATTGACAATAGCACCCATTTCGCAATCTCTCAAACGCGTGTTGTTTAAATTCCAGCAAATTTCTTTGATGTTTACATCTCGCTTAAATGTCACCCATCCACGACGATACCAACGGCGTTCAACTAAGGGATCGGCGATGGCCACACGTAAATAGCCGTCATAATTCTTACAAATTGCTTCGATCTCTGCTTTAGTGATTGAAGGAGCTAGATTACGCAAAAATATAGAAGAGGTTCGATGAAGAGCCCGCGCCTGTGGTCCGTCTTTAACTTTATCCAAATCAATGGTTTCCGTTTGATCGTCGGGCTCCGCTTCGTTAACTATCGTCTCTGTTTTGATATTATTTTCAACTTTAATGGTCTTTGTAGCCTTTTCTTCATCATCTTTTTCGTCCTTTTCATCTTTGTGATCCTCTTCGTCTTTTTCGTCTTTTTCATCTTTCTCATCTTTCTCATCTTTTACATCTTTGTCATCTTGCTCATCCTGCTCATTCTGCTCATCGTGCTCATCGTGCTCATCTTGATCATCTTGATCATCTTGATCATCTTGATCATCTTGCTCATCTGGCTCGTCTTGTTCACCACTACCAACATCGGCTGATGTTGTTGAAGCTGAATCTGCAGCTTCTTTATCGTTTTTGGCTTTAGCATCTTCGGATGTGTCATCGATTGGACTAGCTGCTTCATCACGTGCGTCTGGTGATTTCTCAATTTTATCACTTTCCGCATTACTATCGCTTTTCGGATTAACCGTCTCCATTTCTTCCATTTCATCATCAACTTTTCCATCTTCCTTGGCTTGATCTTGTTCAACATTTTCTTTTTCGATGGCTTCTTTCATTTCAACATCATCGGCCTTTTCATCTAATTTAACATCACCAACATCGTATTTTTCACGATTTTCATCTGCGTCTTCATCGTCGCTTGAGCTTGAACTACTTGAGTCCGAATCGTTCGAGGATGATGATGAACTATCGGAATCTGTACGTTTCCTTTTCAATTTCTTATCCCTGCTTTCATCATCATCCGGACTCTTTTTAGCGGTAGCTTCCTCTTCTTCCTCCTCGTCTTTAACTTTAGCCGATGAATCGTTTTCACCATCATCCCAATTTTCTTCATCATCTGATGCCACCAGTCGGCGCATCGGTGCAGGTGATACAACTCTTGGAATCGTTTCTGGTTCCTCGGGAACAATATTATCTCGTTTTTTCCCAACAGATGTTATTATAACATCATCATCATCTTGGTTTCTACTACGTTGAAACGTACGTTCCGGGAATTGCATTGGTTCCTTCGGCTTTTCATCCAATATTTTCAGATCATCATCGTTGCCACCTTCCAATTTAATAACGACTGTATCAAGTAAGCGCAACAACGGATCCGATTGTGATGTATCAACCGTTACCGCCTTTATGTTGCCATTCTCTAGCAGTTCATTGAAGACTTCCACGCGTTTCTACAAAAAAAAAAAAAAAAAAAAAAAAAAAAAATATTAAAATATCATAAAATCAAACTTTTCCGCATATGCGAATTGTAATCAACACAAGTAAACGGGAAAAACACATCGGGGTTCCAGAAATTTATCTTCGCTATCAAGGTTTGAATCGACAAAAAATTATTCACTTTTGTGAGACTTAACTTTTCCGGGGGAGTCAGTCCACTCTGGTTTATTCAAAACTTAATTCTGGTTTTTGGCGGCGAGTTCTAATGTTTTTTTTTTTTTATTTTAGACATGAGTTCTGAATTGTTCCGATTTTTTCTTCCCCATTCGATTCCGTCAACTTTCGGATTCTTGCACATGCCTGATATACTAAGTTGAAGAAGATTTGAAATTCCGTTTCACTTACCTTGAGAAAAGATAGTTGCTCTTCCTTTCGATTGACGCTATCGACGGGATGGTACTTGTTCTTGAACCTGCAGAAGGAAAAAGTTCGGAAAATCAAAATATTGAGGAAAAATCTTTTTTTTTTTTTTGGTTTTATAGTTTTTTGTTTGTTTTTTTTTTTTAAACTAATATATTTTGAGGATTGTATTTAAGTGGTGTCCTTTTATTGTTTTGGGTTCTTCGGGCTTCGTATCTTCAACTGCATTAATATAACTTATCTTTAAAACACATTTAAAATTTTTTTCAATGCATTTAAAATACCCATAAAAATCATCTTACCTCTTCGCGTACGAATATTTTCGTTTCTTAAAAAGTCTTAGAGGTTTTTTTTTTTTTGTTTTGTTCGTTAAGCGAATAAAATAAAACGCGGGTTCATATACAAAACACACGCTGGCATTGCTCGCCAGGTGCAAATAGTTAACAGAAAATATATATAGAGTGGAGATTAAATGCAAATGTATTCAATCAAGGAACTGCTCTATATGTATGTAGCGTTCTTTTCGATTTGTTTTATGTGCGAGGATTCACGAAGAGCAGGTCAAAGTAGCAGCCCGGCTGTTGACCAACACATTTAGACAACAGAGGCAAACTTTAGAAGAGTGCATACGCCACATAAACGCAAATAGCTGCAGAGAAAAACTTTATAATACAAATGTTTCAGCTGGTTCAAAGTTCTCAAAAGATACAGTCAAAGGCGTCTACATTAAGTGTTCATGTCCTTTTTTTTTTTTTTTAAGATTAATTTCGAAACAAAAAGGACATGCCTTGTTTTAAGTTTTTTTTTTTTTTTTTTATGTAGGTATGTTCCGACTCGCAAAATTCTTTTTTGTCTCGATATATTATGCTTACCATTCCTCGTCCTTGTGTGCCACAAAGAATTCATTTAACTGTTGACGTTTGAATTCCAACTTATATTCGCTATATTTCCGTAATACTTCCGCATCGGATATACCATCATCTTGTGTGTCTAGAAATTGTTTGAGCGTCATCATGGGCGGTTGGGTTTGCAGGTCCGAATTTGCAGTCGCTTCGCGAGCGTGAGCGGTGTGGTTAGTGCTGCCGGTGTGGGCATATGCGCTATGAAGGCTATGGGCGTAGTGTTCATTCCATGCATGCATCAAGTATGGATCGTAGCCATATCTTGGCATAGAACCACGTAAATCATCGGCCCATTCAGGTCGCATTCGCTTCGCCGGTGGCAACTCTCTGCCAGGTGAGCTGTATCGTTCGCGTGGTGCTCTGAACTCTCTATATTCGGTTCTGGGTCTTCCCCCGCCGCCGCCGCCTGCTCTAAACGGATTTCTAATTGATATTGAAAAAAAAACATTTAAAAAAAGCATTAAAATTAAATTAAAAAAAAAAAAAAAAATAAAACCAATCATGCAATTATGAAAACGTACAATATTTTATTCTTAACAACATATAACGTCTCACCTTTCTGCCCAATCTTCACGACCAACACCGCTACCACCTATACCTGGGCGTCTATCATCCCGCCTTTCAGTGCGATACGCGTCACTGCCAGCGCTTCTTTCGCCGCGAAACTTGTCACGCCGCTTGCGATCATATTCATCATCCGAATCACCCATTTCTACAAAATCAATAATTGCATTAATTATATTTTGCTTATACTTTGCATATTTTATCAACTATGTATTGCTAAAATTCGCATAAGTGTGCGTTATCGTAAATTGTGTATTTCGAAACCTAACCTAACTTTTTGCAAGCGTTTGTTTTATCAGCACAAACGTGGAAAATATTTTGAAATTCGCAGAATCGATTTCAAATTTTTCTGCTCACTTGCACTCCGGAAACACGAATATCTACATATTTTTCATACTTTTCCATCCAGACTTACTTTCTATTAAAATGTATCCGAGAATGGAAAACTTGCGCTGGAATACTATCGATGCGACAATTAATAATATCGATGCTTTACAATCTAAGCACTATCGATAATTCGTTTGACTGTCGATGATTTCAAATGTTATCGACAGGGTTGTATTAGTTCTTTTGCACTGTTCGTATAGCCGCTAGGAAATGCGAGCAGCTAAAGGGCTAAGGTACAATAGTCCGATAGCAATGCGTACGTGCGAGAGAGAGAGAGAGAGAGAGAGAGAAGAGAGTGAGAGAGACACAAAGAGTGTTGCACGCACGACTCTTGGACTATTGTATCTTGGCCCAAAGTCTCATATCGTGGCCAAAGCATTATTCTGTCGAAAACTTACATTGCGTGTGGGCTATAAACCATCACTTCGCCTCGATTTTTTGCTTTACTAGTGCTTTGATAGCCGGGGGAACTAGAAATGGTGGAGTTGAAACCAATATATGGCTAGAGATTAACTGATGGCATTCTCTGCAGGGTAAGTAAGCATTCCACGATATTCAAACAATGTCCGTATTTAGATCAGGGCGACAGTCGCTCGATAATGCAACTCTGAACGAGTTTCTGATAAGAGCGACACAAACCCCGCCACTACAAAGCCGTTAGAACTATACCCTGCAGTAATGAACCGGTCAGTTTCCTAAGAAGGACTGGCCTTTGACCGGTTATATTATATTATGGCGATTCGCTCCATCGAATTCGGGTAGCCGGCGGTCGGTAACAAACGGATTGGTTTAAGGATAGTCTGTAAATGACAATTTGATCAACTTGGAATATATAAAAGAAATAATTTTTTTTATTTTTCTTATTTGACTATCCTAAAACCAGACAAAATTACGACCTACGGTCAGCTGTTTTGCGGACTAGTCCCTCTCCAATGACAGGCCCATGTTAAAAAGGTCAGTTGAATACATTAGAAGTGGAATTATGAGAGGACTAGTACTGGTGACTTGTAGGACTGACCGAAGGCTACACTTGGGTCAGTCCATATTATTGCAGGATAACGACAATACATCACATCCTTGTTTTTGTTTTAACCTGCGTGCTCGTATGTAGTCGTAAGACTTAGTGTTGTTATACACGAGCGTTTCTTCACTCGCGTGTCGAGTTATTCCCGCTTCAGACACACGAACATGTTTCGGAACAATTTCATTTGATTGCATGAGAAAGAAAGAGAAGCGCAGAACATTTAACAAACAACCGTCTTTTTTCTTCGCTCGTCTATCTCTACTTACTTAATTGTTTCAGAACATTTGTTCGTGTGTCTGACTCTCGACTAAGTAGGACGGCGGGGCAGAGCTGCCTTTGCTTGTTTGCCTACCCCACTTACATCTCTATACCGCTATCCTACAAACTCGACACGCAAGTGACGAAACGCGCGTTAAAAAACGCCTCGTGTATAACAGCTCTTAATTTACGCATCTACTATAACCACAGCCTTCTGTCGACCAAAATATCGCGTATAAATAATGCTTCGATATCTCGATAAATCGATTAGTTTTGATCATCCCTTCTGGCACGTGGTAGGATTGTTTTTAAAGTTTAAATAATTTCTTTAAAAAAAAGTAGGAATTTGTGTGAACAATATGAAGTGGACGACTGCGAATGTAAAAAGTCCGCAGTATACAGAAAGCCACGTCATTTACGTTGGCACACAAACCGGATCGTTCAAAAGTAAGTGAAGCGCGATTTCGACATTTCATATGTATTTATCATTCACATCTTTCTACAGAAATTCTTCCGGCAAGTGAGGAGAAACCCTTCGCTCAAGTGAACTTACAGGAATTGAAAGCACTAGACAAAGATTCAAAGATAACAGCGCTCGGTTTCGGCAATGATTCGGAAATTCTGATCGGGCGCGCTAAAGATGAAGTGCAGTTGCACTCTTTAAATAGTGAGAATACAGTGCGGAGTTTTAAGGTGGCAACAGCACCCGTTGTTGGTGTGGCACGTTATGAAGATGTATTGATAGCCGGCTTAAGTAATGGTCAAGTGCAACGTTTGCCGATGACCGATGATGCTAACGACCATGAAAGCAGATTGCTGATTAGCAGCGGCGATAATATGACACATATGCGGCAATGTAAGGCACAACGGAACATTATTGCTACCGGTGGCAAGGAGCGTAAAAACAATTTGAAAATTTTCGATATGGCTGCTGACGGGAAACAGATATTTAGTTCAAAAAATCTACCAAATGATTTTCTTCAGCTCGAAGTTCCTATCTGGGATAGTGATATTGCGTTCATTGACGCGCCGCACAGTATAGCAACATGCTCGCGCTATGGCTACGTACGAGTTTACGATACACGTAAACAAAGGCGGCCGGTGCAATGTTTTGCAAGTGAAGAGCCTCAAATGAGCTTTGCAACCATTGCTGCTCAGGGGAATTACATCTATGCCGGTACAACGATGGGAAGTTTAAAGGTATGTTTATTTGGAATGTTGAAAAAATTGGTCAGTCATTCTGTTTTAATGATGCACATTTTTCAGGCATTTGATATGCGACGTTTGAAGAATTTCGTACATACATACAAGGGTTTTACCGGTGGTATAAGTGATTTATATCTTGATTCTTCGGGAAAATATCTGGCATCTTCCTCGCTTGATCGTTATGTGCGAGTTCATCAGACTGATTCTTGTGCTCTATTATATCAGTGCTATGTTAAGTCAAAGGCAACATGTATTTTGCTAGGCCAATCATTAGAGGAAGCCCAGGACATCTTAACCGCAGAGAAAAATGAAATTAAAACTCAGCATAAAAGTAGTGTTCAACTATCACAACAAGGCTCCGAATCCGCCGATGAGGAATACGAGCAAATGTTCGATAATATGCAAACAATTCGGTTAGTTTATGGCTTTTTTTTTTGAGACACAAATCAAATTTTTCATTTATATTTTAACAGCGAAGGCGAAGATGATGAAGACAATTCCAAGAATTCCGATGATGAAAAACAAACTCCTCAGCTCCATATTGGCAGCAAACGAAAATCTAAAACAAAAAATAATGCAATTAAAAAGAAGAAGAATTGAATAAAAAAAAAAAAGAACCTTTACGTGTCATAGATCTCAGCATTTAGTTTCAACATTTTCAAGTCTGAAGAAGTACAGTCCTCGCCTTATAATTTACGTAGACACGATAGATAGCAAAGTAGAAGAATTCCACAAGAGATATGATGCTAACACCAAGACATAAATTAAACACACCACCTAAATCGGCTGTATTGAGAAACCCTTAGAACAGTGAAGCTTACGAAAACACAAAACTTCATCAATTCGCTTTTCCAACTTACATAGCAATCCGATCCAAGACATTACCGTTACTTTTCGTATGGAGGGCACAACTTGCTGCGACAAGTAAACACGCACAATGAAGTTATCTTCCGTTTCGTTGACAAGTGTACTGTAAGTAGAATATATTTATGAAAATGTAGGTTATTATTGAAATTGGTTGAATGAAAGAAATGAACTCGGGACTGATTGTTCACTTTCAACCAAATTTTTTTTTCCGTTCAATGTTTATTCGTATTCCTGTCTTATTTTAATATAGTCCGATTCTGAATATTCTTGGGGGACGAATTTACTTTCCTCCAGACCAAAAATCTCCTTTTTTTAAATAGATAGGCGAGCCTGACAATAATATACCCGACACAGACACACATGTTCAAATAATTTTTTATGCCCCATAGTTCGACTTTTGTCAAATTTCTTAATGAAAACCGCCCCTTTACCACGCCCACTTTACCAATTTTTTTGAAATCTAATCGGAGACTTAAATATACGCTCAAATTCTAAGTTTCATTGAAATATTTGGAAGAAGTTCGATTTTGAGGCAGTTTTGGGATTTTTGTGACAGACCCTAGTACTGGAGGTACTCTTAATAATAGACCGATCAAGAAAATTTTTAGGGAGGACGTTTACGGCTAGAGAGGAAGCCAAAGTGCCAAGTTTCGCTCAAGTCCCATTTGAATTTCGGGTGTAGGAGACAATTTTCGAAAAACGCCTTTATGCCACGCCCACTTTTCCAATTTTCGGAAATCCCATTAATTGCCCGAAGATATGTTTAAATGTCAAATTCAATCAAAATATCTTGAAAACTCCGGTTTTAGAGCAGTTTTTGTGTGATTTTCGTAACAGACCCTAGTACTGGAGGTACCCCTAAAAATGGTCCGATCGGGACCATTCTCGAACTTATTCTTACTCATGTTCCCGCGAGCACGTATACCAAATTTCAAATAGCTCAACTCCTTCGATAAGAAAACTGTATAGAAACAGACGGATAGACGGATAGACAGACGGACGGACACGCCTAAATCGAATCTCATGGTGACGCTGATCATTTCTATATATATTTTGCATGGTCTATCTCGATTGGTTTTGGGTGTTACACACAACCACACAAACACAATATACCCTCGACACAGAGTGTGTTGGGTATAAAAAGAAGAAGTTTACTCTCGAGAAAAGTAAATTCCCCGGGAAGTCATTCCCCGGGATTATTCAGAATTGGGCTGATATTCTCGTTATTCAATTCAATTTCCATTTTATATGCAACAAAAACAAAAGCAAAAACAAAAGCAAAAACAAAAGCAAAAACAAAAAAGGAAACCCAATTTTTCCTGTATTATACTCACTAAATGTTACTCCTAGAGAAATCATGCAGAAGTAAATCAGTTTTATAGGCCCAGGTTGAATAAGTGACATCATAGCAATTCGGCAAGCACTGATTACACTTTGTGCTCTTAAATTTTTCTTAAAAATGAACACAGATATAGGTTGATATTTCGAAATTCGGTTAGAAGCTCGTTCGTAATGTTTTTATTTACCAAAGTTTCGCATAAAGCATGCAATGTCCTCAAGTTTGCATTCTTTATCTTTATATTCCTGCTTCAAAGTTGGCAAATGATATGGATGACATTTGCATTGCTTGAAGATTTCTTCGGATTGACATTTTAAAGTACATGATGCCTGACGATAGTTTTGCACTTCCAAATCGTCTGCAATCAAACAGTCGCGTTTATTGTACGCTAGCTCCAATACTTCAGCGGATGAGCTTTGAACTGTTGGTAAGATTTCAACGAAACTTTCGGACTTTGATGTTATCGTTACGGTTGCTGCTGATTCTGTAACAAAATCCATTGGATGATGCACAAGCACAACTAATCCGGTCGATATATTCTCCTCGGTGCCCTCGGCCCCTATAAAACTCAGACCTCCATCCATGCCGTAGATATTAGCCGAGAATGGAACATACGAGATATTCCGCGGATTGTAATTGAATGAACAACATGGACCCAAATATGATGTTGTCGGTATAAATGAAAGATACTCGTCATCTTGGCGGCAGGGGAATTCAAGATTACCCCAGAAGCAGTGTTTTACAAAATCATTGCATCCAGCACCGACCGCTATAGCAGCTTCATAGATCGATATGTTATTGTATCTTAGGACCGTATCAGCGGCCTTATGATAATCATCGTTCGGTGTCGCCCAGTTTTGATCGGTGAATGCGTTGATATACTCAAAGCCTTTGGCAACTTCAGCCATTTCGAATTGTTTTGGAATTTTTCTAAAATAAATTAGAACCGAAAACGAAATTAGTTCACTATCAGCCCGATTCTGAATATTCTCGGGAAATTTACTTTTCTCGAGATTAAAATTCTCCCTTTTTTCAATAGATAGGATAAGGAAAATTATGGGTATGAGTCCCATACCATAACCATTCCCCATCAAATTTCTTTCTCAAAATATTTAAAAAAGAAGAACTTTACTCTCAAGACAAATAAATTCCCCGGGAATATTCAAAATCGGGCTGTATAATTAAATATCGAATGAACTCACAGCTTTTTTAAATACTTGAAAACACGCTCTTTATTGACAACCTTTGAGCTACAAATCGTAACGCCAGGAAAAGGTACATCTGTTATGGGTAGATTCGATGAAATTGTATTCAAAATGGGATAAGAGTAGAACTTTAGCCACAATTTCAATGCTAAGAATGTTGCCAGCGACAGCAATTGTATTAGCACCAATGACCAGATCCATCTAAGTATAAAAAAAAAGTTTTAATAGGTACCTCTGCAATTCTATTAAATATCGTCTAATCGAACAAACCTTGAGAGTCCTTGTGTTCGATTTTTTCTCAAAAGCCACATGCCGCTTACTTTCGTTTTTTCAGTGTACTCCCAAAAGCTGTCTTGTGCGGCTTCTTTTAGACGGCGCCAGAATCTCCGATCCTTGAGATGTCGATTAAAACGAACCCGCCGCTTTGCGTGTATCTTTTCATTGTTCTGTTTCACCTTCAGATTCATTTTAATTGTGCTCGAAAGCATTTGTTCACACTTTTATATTGTGGGTTCAATTAGCTTTGGTCAATGTTAATTACGATGCCTCTTAGTGCTTTCATTTGTAGTTGAAAGAGCTTTTCATTAGCGTTTAATTGCTTTGGAAAGTAGAACACCTCGCAGTCAGTATGAAGAAAGTTTTTTTTTAGTAAAAACTAGTGGTTAAATTGGTCAGTAATTAATTGAATGAAGTACTCGTACAGTATTGTGATTGAATCAATCAAATTAAATACTATGTACCTAGAAAATTCATTTTCGACCATAAGGTCGACAGAAAATAATTAAATTCACCACCCGTATGTACATACATATGTACATATGCATGTAAATATTTAGAATGTTTCCGATACGAAAAAAATCTGTGCATTCCTGTAGCCATCGCTAAAAAAGTATAGAATCCGAAGAGTTCTATGGTAACACAGTGCGACACGATTTTGTAAACAAAAATTTAACGACTGTTTTTGAAAGTGCTCGGTGAGTGCAACAACGCCTCATACTCAGTTTTGTCAAGTCACCTCTACTTTCTTTTTTTTTAAATAGACTTCAAAAAGTGGGGCCCAGAATTAAATTACTCACTTACTTATGGCTATACTATCTCGTAATCCGTTCAATATTTTAATTTCCTTTCTATCACAATTTATTGCTCTGAACTCATCTTAAATAGTTTTAGTACAAACCGGCCCGAAAAAACTATATCTAGTAGGTGCAAGTAGAGGTGACTTGACAAAACTGAGTATGAGGCGTTCTTATACTCACCGAGCACTTTCAAAAACAGTCGTTAAATTTTTGTTTACAAAACATGACCTCTAAAATGTCGCACAGTGTAATTTTAGCGCTTCGAGGGAATTTTTTTTATTGGAGAAGGCAACCGCCTCGGTTCGAGTTGGGTTGGATAGCAAAGTCCGACCGATCATGTTCACACTGACTTGCTCGACTTAAACAAAACTGAAAGGATAGAAGGATAGAAGGATAGAAGGATAGAAGGATAGAAGGATATGAAGGATATAAGGATATAAGGATAGAAGGATATAAGGATATAAGGATATAAGGATAGAAGGATATAAGGATAGAAGGATATAAGGATATAAGGATATAAGGATAGAAGGATATAAGGATAGAAGGATAGAAGGATATAAGGATAAAGGATATAAGGATAAAGGATATAAGGATAAAAGGATAAAGGATAAAAGGATAAAAGGATAAAAGGATAAAAGGATAAAAGGATAAAAGGATAAAAGGATAAAAGGATAAAGGATATAAGGATATAAGGATAGAAGGATATAAGGATAAAAGGATATAAGGATAAAGGATAAAGGATATAAGGATATAAGATAAGGATAAAGGATAGAAGGATATAAGGATAAAGGATAAAGGATAAAGATAAGGATAAAGGATAAAAGGATATAAGGATAAAAGGATAAAGATAAAGGATAAAGGATAAAAGGATAAAAGGATAAAAGATAAAAGGATAAAAGGATAAAAGGATAAAAGGATAAAAGGATAATAAAGGATAAAGGATAAAGGATAAAAAGGATAAAAGGATAAAAAGATAAAAGGATAAGAAGATATAAAGGATAAAAGGATAAAAAGATAAAAAGATAAAAGGATAGAAGGATATAAGCATATAAGGATAGAAGGATACAAGAATAGAAAGATAGAAGGATAGAGAGAAAGAAGATAGAAGATAATTAAGATTAGAAGGATTAAGCATTAGTAGAAGGATACAAGAATGCAAAACAGAAGGTAGAAGAAAGAAGCAAGAAAGCATACATTAAGTTTCGCCAGGATTTTTCAAATAAAATTGTCAACTAGGTCGGGCCTCTTTTCCACAGGTTATTCAGCGCACTGCTTCGAAAGTTTGCCGTACGAAGGAGAATTTAGCATTTTGGCCAAAAAATGACAAACACAAAGCCGAAGAATAACAAAAATTGGACATATCATTTTTATTCAATTGGTTTTTTTCCGGTTCCTACATTCTTGTGGATTTTCAAAGTAAAGCGAGTTCGTGTCAGGGCCGTTTCTAGGCTTTTTGGGCCCCTAGACTGTGCCTGTGGTGCGGGCCTCGCTAGAGTAGGAAAAAAAAGGTCACTGCTATGCAAACATATCGTTTGCGCAGTGAAAAACCAAAAGGCAATAGAATTTTGTGGTGCGGTCCCATAGGTTGCAGCCTATGTAGCCTATGCCTAAAAACGGCCCTGGTTCGTGTGTTTATGATTGTGTGCTTTAAATGTTTTTAGTGACAAGAAAACTGAAAAATAATTTTCCGCTTTGATTGCCGTTATATCCTTATTGATGCGCATACAATACCTTTTGTCATGGTAGGGTGATTCTCTATGGAGAGGCAATATAAAAATTGTGAGCATGATCCACTTTAAGATCATTTACGTGAAATAGTTTGATATACCTACAAATACATATGTATTTATAAGAAGGTATATAAAAACTTGGATTTAAGAAATTCATACGGAAAAGGCCAAAAGGTTTTTATTATTTATCGAAACGAAGTATTATAGTTCGTAGGTTAGGTAAGGTTATGGGGGCTGTCAATATAAAGACTCACTTAGACATGAGGTCCGTTGTGATACCCTATTTAGGTGAACACCTAGTACCTTTAGAACCATTTCGAGCAATTTGGGAAAGATTTACCGGGTCTAAGTCCCCTGGGGACTAAATTAGGAATCATCCTGATGAAGGCGGAAGCGAATTCGCCGAAATACGTATAGAATATACAAAATAAAGCGATTGAAATAAAGGTGAAAAATCCAAACCGTTGTATTACTTAACTGAATGAGGTGCTTCTTTTAGTAAGAGAACCTTTGTACATAAGTATGTATGAAAAAACAAAAATTTTAAAAAACTGAAAAAATAGTCCTCATTAGGGCGTTTCAGTGTTGAATTTCGAAGACGGTGGGGTCTCAAACGAAAGATAATGTAAATCGAAAAATTCGAGCATCATTTAAAACTTTTAAAATTGAGGTATTGAGCTATAATTTTACAAATATTGCAACGACTTTCTCAGATATGTGAATGTTTTTAATTTCGAATTCGCTTAATCCTAAAATGAAAAAATTACCATGGGGATGGATTGGCAGATCTAGATAGGTCCTAGACGGAAATAACTAGCTAGGCCCATTCTAACCAAAGCACTAACAAATTAGCAAGGCACGGGCTAAACTTTAGTGGGCAGGCCGAAGATATAAACTAGGAAAATCTCTCCAGGACCCATGTAAAAACTAGTTAAAATTTCCAGCTGGGAGAGTTTATTTAGAAAATTTCTTTATGGAAATTTTTCCTAAAATTAAGACTTTCCAATTTCTTGCCTTTTTTTAAATATTTTTCTTCTCTCTTTACATCTCTTAGTTTTTCTTTTATTTTGAAATTCCGAAATGTTAAATTTTTCAAAAAACTCCTCTGGAAATGAATATACAAAGCCACTCTATTGAGAAATTTTCTTTTATCAAATCCATTATCCTGAGATGTACATAAATTAGAAGCGCAATTTAATCAATTTATTAGGGCTTAAAGCTAATCACTTGCCAATTCCACTTGAATGCGAAGTAATTGAGTTACATCTTCAATTTCTTGGACTGCGTCTGTTTTCGATCATAATTAGATTGGCTCGAAATAAATTCCAGAAAATGAATCAAAAAGTTTGAAATAATTCTACTGAAGCTTTTCAAAAGAAAAGAAAATCTGAGCACAAAATGCCTTACCTTACCGTTTACTCATATACTGCTTACATTAAAAGGAAAGCCCACAGAAGGAATCCTTTAAAATAAATCGCATTCTTGTACCTCCTTGTTTTGAATTAAAAATAATTTTTTCCAGACTTGAAAGCCCAGTTAAAATCGTCTGTGTGTCTACCTAGAAAGGTCAGTACACATTTGCCTAAAGTGGCAGCTCTTCATACAATTTCTGTAATTTTTTTAAGCTGAGCGGAAATATTTGGAGACTTAAGTTCTCTTCACGACGAGTTTGTACTAATTACACAAGTACACACGGTTTTGGATCTGAGAATCTGACAGTTGTTTTTGACGTATTTTAATGTGATGAACTCAAAAATTCCAACGGTTTTTTAAGATTGGCTCTAGATTCGGAGATATGAACCAAAAACCGTTATTTAGGACATTGACTAACTAAACAAGCTGTAACTTTCTGTTGTAACTCATGATACAGAAAACAAGATAGCGCCACTTCAGCCCGATGTGTCACAAATACAAAATGAGAGCTTCGTTGTTGTTGTTTTGCACGCTAAGCTCAACGTCACAACTATACTTTAGCATGGAAACAACAACAATGCGAATGCTACAAAATAGCGTACCCGAAGTGGCGCTATCTTTCTCTCTTTGTATCATGGTAACTGTTGTCTATCAACCGATTTAAATTTTTTTTACGTCTATAAATGTGAATGGGCGATATCCGCACACCGCTGCTGGCATGATTTTTATTACATATATTATTAACATTCAAAAGTTCTGAATTTTGAGTCGTTTATCTCAAGAAGAACAAGTAAGGGTGTTATAGTCAGGCGAGCCTGACAATAAAATACCCGACACAGACACATGTTTAAATATTTTTGAACCACGCCCAAAAACAGGACCACTAAGTAAGAATAATCAAGAGGCTTTTAAGGCCATTAGGGGCCCCATATACCGACTTTTGTTAAATTTCTTTATGAAACCCGCCCCTTTTCCACGCCCACTTTTCAATTTTTTTGGAATTCTAATCAGACGCTTAAATATACGCTCAAATTCTTGTCACTAGAGCAAATTATGTTGAATGAAGAGTTCGATATTGAGTTCTTTAATTTTTGTGACAGACCCTATACATGGAGGTACCCTTAATAATGACGTACCAATGTTAAATTTTTTGGTATGTATGTTTATGGTACAAAGGAAGCATAGTGAAATCTTAAGATTTAATTGAGGGACAATTTTCAAAAACGCCTTCAGCCACGCCACTTAAAAATTTTTTGAAATCCTCTGAAACATGTTCAAATATCAAATTTCATCAAATATCTTGAAAAACTTCGATTTTAGAGCAGTTTTGTGATCTTCGTAACAGATCCTAGTACTGCAGGTACCCTTAAAATTGGTCTCGATCGGGTCCATTCTCGAATTGTTCTTACTTCATTTTTGCCGTGAGCACGCATACCATATTCTTGTCAAGATAGCTTACTCCTCCCTGATAATTAAGATTATACGACAGACACATGTCTAACGAATCTCTGTGAGCGATCATTTTATATATATTTGTATGGTACTATCTCCACTGCTTCTGTGTTACCCAAAATACCACACAAACCAAAGATATACCTTGACACAGTTGTGTTGTCGACTATTAAAATTAACTTGAGCTCCCTATAGCTTCCATATCTTTCGGGTATGAGTTTTTTTCTTGCACTAGACAAATTATGTAATGAATAAAATATCGATAAATTGATTTTCTCTTAATTTTTTGCATACAGAGCTAATTTGATTACAATGTTAAATTTTGATGTATTATTTTTGAAATCGGGAGATGGAAACTTAGAGATTTAATTAACGGGAAATATCTTTTACCAATAGAAGCACTGTGATACATTTTTGAGATCATCTAAAATTTTGACTGAAAGTAATTGTTGAAAATTGCTTTATTTGGCTTCGTTAGATTGGCCGCAGGTCAAATTAAAATTGATCTCGATAAGTATTGAATTAAGTTGCACTTTTTTTCGTATCGCTTATCTCGCATGCCGTTTCCTTTATATTTTCCTCCCTGTAATTAAGATTTAGCCTTTGACTTGGAGGAAATAATTGTAGTAGTAACTGACCCGGAAAAAAACTGCATCTTGTACCTCAAAATATCAAATGACTCAAAGATTTTACAATTTTTTTTCACCTCTTTTCAATATTGCTGGCCCATAGCTGCCAAACCGGTATGATTTTTTTGAACATTATTTGATCAAAATGAAGAAAAAATATAACCGAGAAACTTCTTCCAGCACCTTCACTTCATCCGAGCGCGTTTTGATACCGGTTTGCCACTTCAAAATTAAAAATTTTGAACCAAAATCAAAAGACTAAACTAAAAACAAGTAAGAAAGCTAAAGTTGGTCAAGCCCGACTTTAAATACCCAGCGTCCCGACATTATGAGCGCACTATGTTTTGCTTCTCTATTTGTGGGCGTGGCAGTGGAAGGGCAACATAAATTATTTCCCTACACCTTTCATTCGCCTTGGTGAACCTATGTTGCGAATTTGAAGCTTCTACGCCTTTTACTTCGGAAGTTATGAAACTTCTCTATTTGTGGGCGTGGCAGTGGGCGGGGTACATCAATTTTTGTTCCGACACCTTTCATTTGCCTTGGTCAACCTATGCTGCGAATTTGAAGCTTCTACGCCTTTTACTTCACAAGTTACGATAAGCTCTTATTTTTGGGCTTATTTGTGGGCGTGGCTCGAAGAGGGCGGCGTCAATTTTTTGCCAGGATATGTCCCTTTTTGTAGTTTACCAGCACACCAAATATCAATAGAATGTGTTGAGTGGTTCGCAAGTTACAAGCATTTTATTGAAAACACAATAATTTCATTTGTGGGCGTGGAAGTGGGCGGATGTCTCCCATTTTTACTTAGGATCATACTCGGACCCCGATATACATGTGTGCCAAATTTCGACTTCATTGGTTCAGCCGTTTCGGAGGAGATCCGACCACGGACGGACGGACATGTCTAAATCGATTCAGTTTTTGATCCTGATCATTTCTATATATATTTTTCTATATCTCCGGAGCTTAATTCTCCCTGTTACAAGATTTGCACAAAACTAATATACCCCGCTTACGCTGGGTATAATAACCCTTTAAATATGCTAAAAATTTTTCATCCAGCGCTAATGTTTCAGAATCATAAAATTTATTTGCCCTTAAATAAAATATTGTAGATTTAAATGACAAAATTTTTTCGTTCATATTTGGTAAACTGTTGCAGGATTGATCAAGATATATCCCCGAAAAACGGCGTGGTTCATCTACAGTCACGCCCATACACACGTCTACTAAAAATGGTTTAACTAACTTGCACTCCAAATTTGCGCATGTTTCGTAGTCTCCCTGCGGAAAGACGTAGGAGCTTCTCATTCAAAACATGGTTTAACCATGACTTAAGAGGTGTTGCGCCAATCTCGTACGAAATCGGTGTATATCAAAGTCTGGCTTGGCCCACTAAAGCTTCCCTTTTTGTTTTCAATTTCTCCTTTTCGGAAAAAAAAAAAAAATAAAAAAATAAAAGAAGTCTTAAGATGACTGGAAAGATATTTATTTGAGTTTGTGGTTTTTTATACCCGACACACTCTGTGTCGAGGGTATATTGCGTTTGTCTGGTTGTGTGTAACACCCAGAACCAGTCGAGATAGACTACACAAAATATATATAGAAATGATCAGCGTCACCAGGAGATTCGATTTAGACATGCCCGTCTGTCTGTCTGTCCGCCTGTTTTTATACAGTTTTCTTATCGAAGGAGTTGAGCTATCTTAATGAAATTTAATATGCGAACTCACATTCACATGAGTAAGAACAAGTTCGAGAATGGACCCGATCGGACCATTTTTAGGGGTACCTCCCGTACTAGGATCTGTTACGAAAATCACAAAAACTGCTCTTAAATCGAAGTTTTTCAAGATATTTTGATGAAATTCGATATTTGAACATGTTTAATGGCAAGTAAAATGATTTCAAAAAATTGGTAAAGTAGGCGTGGCAGAAGGGCGTTTTTCGAAAATTGCCTGCAACACCCGAAATTCAAATGGGACTTGAACGAAATTTGGCACTTATGCTTCCTTTGTAGCCATAATCATCCTCCCAAAAAAATTTCCTTGGTCGGTCCATTATTAAGGGTACCTCCAGTACTAGGGTCTGTCACAAAAATCCCAAAGCTGCCTCAAAATCGAACTTTTTCGAAATATTTCCATGAAACATAGAATTTGAGCGTATATTTAAGCGTCTGATTAGAATTCCAAAAAAATTGAAAAGTGGGCGTGGAAAAGGGGCGGGTTTCATAAAGAAATTTAGCAAAAGTCGATACATGGGGCCACTTATGGCCTTAAACACTTCTTGATATTAAAAATTATTTGAACATGTGTGTCTGTGTCGGGTATTCTATTGTCAGGCTCGCCTGACTATAACACCCTTACTTGTTTTTTTCTTCTTTTTTTTTTTGATACTAAAGCAGAGAAAATTCTTGTGTTATGCTATACACCTTGCTCCCATAATTTATTGGATTTATTTGACTACTAATTACAAAGGCTCCAGCAGTGTGTTATCTTTATATATTTTCGTATAAAAATTCCTTAAGTGCTTCATTTAAAAATTTGTTGCCGAATTAATTACGATTCAGAAAGCAAAAGACGTGCTCAAAATAGAATGTTGTCCTTCTATTACCCTTCTTACAAAATTTTTCGCTTGGCATGGGTCCTAATATAACTGTTAATGCGCATCAAGTAAATTGAAAGTGGAAGTTGACTCTGTAATTTGCATTACATCAACGTTTAAGATATAAATAAAATGAACCTTAAGCTCTAGAGTTTTACACAAAATTTATTCTTTTCTATGCCCAGTCCAGTGTGCCAGTATGCCTCGCATTGGGTAGTCTAGATACATACATACAATCGTTTCGGTTTGTTTGTAATTTTGTCTCAATGTTTCCCCTTAATTTTTGGGACTTCATACTTATTTGTAAAACGTCGATCTAAATTTACGAACATAAAATATTGAGCTTAGAACATCAAGGCTCGGTTATGTGCCCGTCATGCCGTTGGTTGTTCAAATGAAAAATCATGATCCAGAAGGGAATCTTCTTGTTGGCATTCAAAAGTCGGATACGGCTCCGAATCCAATTTTGTGAATTTAAATAAAAAAGGATTTTAACTTGTTGTTGTTTCACTATTATTCTACTGAATTCGCTGCTCATGCCTTTTGTGTGGCTGGCTGATTGGCGGCTTACTGCCTGACTTGATTCTGTGGGCAATTGTGGTTTTACTTTGTTATTAGTTAATTTTGTTTTCATAGCCTCTTTTGTTGAAATTTTAGCAATAATGTTGTGTGGACTGTGTGACCAATTTAGCAAAAAAGAAAAAAAAAAAACCAAAATAAAATGAAAATGAAATCCCTCTCATCACAATAAAGTTAGGTCAGAGTGTGCCTGACTAAACTGGATTGAAAAACTTGATTATATATGTATTTATTACAATAATTTGAAGGCTTTTTTATTTAAATTGAAATAAGCTTGAAATTGAGTTTCGAATGTATTGTACTGGGTTGTAAAGGTTCAGTTCAAAAGGCTGCACTGTCTTGTGAAGGGTTAACAAGAAGGAGGAATGTAAAACGAAAAATATAATTAAAACCTGTTCTACGATTCAATACTATTAAACAAGTGAAGAGAATGACAAAATGCACTTCCAAAATTAAAGCTCTTGATTCCCACCAATCAAAGTTCCCCATGCACCTGCATCAGTCAAATCAATTGCTGAATAGAGAAAATCAGTTGATACTCTTTTTGTATAAAAAGGCGTCTCTTCTGTACTTGCAGTCTTTTTCGGAAATTCTTGACATTCAGTGCAGTGTTCCGAGTAAGAAAATCAATTAGACAATTTATTAGCGGAAGAAATAAAAATTATGTGACGTTTGTAACGCGAAAAAGAACAAACAAGCGGAAAAAATATTTTAAATAATAAACTAAAATTCTAGAAAATTATTCTAGAAATTAAATAAAGTATTAAAATCTTTCGCCCGAAAACCGCCTGGAACATTTGGCCATTTTTACAAATATTGTACGGGATTTCAAAGTAAGTGCACGTGGTCCTCTCTTTGCTTGCTTAACTTAAGGCAACCTATATTTATAGAAGTTTGAATCCGAAGTCATCCTCCGATTTAAATATTCAATCGGCATTCCAAGACTGCACAAGGATTCCAGGGCACACGTCCCAGGTGCCCTGGCTATTATTTTGGGGACGAAAGTGGTCTTTAGACCAAAAACTGTCCAAATCTCTTCTGCACGAGGTGTTCTTGGGAGGAACTCTAGAATTTCGTACCAACAGCATACAGTATTGCTATCAATCGTCGGCGCTTCAAAGAGGAGTCATCCAAAGAGTCATTCGTTTTAATTTTTTTAAGAATTTTTTTTCTCGAGAAAATTTTGCTGAGAAAAAAAAACTCGTAGTCAAATTAAATTATCAACTATATAAATATACATATTTGGGAGTTCCAGGAAACTTTCTGCAGCACCAGCACCGCGAAGGCCTTCATCGGTTGGAGCAACAGAAATTGAAAGGGAACGATGAGAGTATGTAAGTGAAAAAAAAAAAATAAATAAAAATCACATGGGTATTTATATATATATATACATATAAATCAGAATCGAAAAAAAAAATACTAAAATAAACGAAAAGAATATTTAGAAAAATTTATGAAAAAAAAAAAAAAAGACGTTGCAAATACACAGAAGTGAAAGGGTTAAAATTTAAAGAACAGTGAGAAAGAAAAGAGAAAGAAAAAGAAATACCAATGAATTAAACGTAGCACAAACTTCGATTTTTTTTTCTCTCTTTTGCTTGTCTATATTCAAGTCCTAATATCACTAGCTCTTCTTGGTTTCTATTGTCTCTATCGTTTAAATTTTAAGAGAACAGAAAAGTAAAAGAAAAAAAGAAAACCAAAACTGAAAATAAGTAGATTGTCAAGAAATATTAAAACTTAAAACTAAAATAAAAAAGAAAACAAAGAAAAAAAAAGAGAAGAAGACAGCAAGAAGAATAATATGAATTGTGAACTAAACGTAAAAACACGACCAAGATCAGCTGATGCTATTTCGATGTACAGCACAGAGTCTCGTTTGAACGTAGATACAGTATAGCCTAAGTATATTTTTATTGTGGAAATTCTAATGATTATTTTTGATCTCGAACTAATTATATAAATATAATGCCTCATTAATGAAAGAAATATGGTCTGAAATCTAAAGTTGTTTTGTGTGGAAAAAAGGGGCTTAAATTCTATCTTATAAGCCATGGCTGGGAGGGTACGGAGTAGTCCATACATTCAGAGGCACTACTGTTTCATCTCGCAAGCAATCAGAACATCCCAGTAGGTACAGTGCTTCACAAAAAAAAAAAGAAGAAAGAAATTTTTTTATTGTGTGCAAATATTTTGTTGTGAAGAATAGCTTTCGGATTAAATTAACTTTTAACTACCACTTTATGAACCCACTCAAGACTGAAGCAGCCGGAACTGCCAGTGCACACAAGGTAGTGAATAAGTAAATGTTCTAGAGTACAGCCATGTCATTGAAAAGCTAATCTCATAACAGTATGTACACCGAGAGAAATAACAACAGTTAAATCAACTATTTAGAAGAGTTAAAGTAAGAGTGGTCAAATAAACTGCATTCCGCGTTAAATGCACTGAAAAAGGCAGTCAAATGAACAGTTGAAAAACAGTTACTTTTCATGTTCAAATTCGCTTTCGTTCACTTAGACGTATAAGTTCGCATTCTGATCAACCGTCTCCGGAGGTTTTGATAGCTCAGTCCTTTAAACTGTGACTCGACAGTCGTGAGCTTCGGGGTTCTATCCCTGCTGGCGGCGGGAATTTTTCTGAACTTTTTTTTTCATTACAGTAGTTGTTTTGGAAGACAAAAATTTTCTCCTAAATTTTTAAGGTTTTAATTTATTATTTTTTTTTTTTAATGGTTCATTTTCAAGCAAAAAATGTTGAGAGTGAAACAATTTCTTAAGCACGTTCCCCAAAACTTGAGCAACCATAAACTCAAGTGAGCATTTTGAAGTGGCTGCCACTTAGGCCGTTAATCGGCCCATTGTGATACCAAGGAGGTTTTCTTGTGTTTGTATGAGTGTATGTCTTTTTATGTAGTGTGCCCCTAACATGCGATTTTTGAAAAACCAGTGCTAGGCTTGGACCATTACACTCCGTTTTGCCTGTGCCGGGAACACAGCCCGACACTTAAGAAAAAATCCGAAATAAAAAAAAAAAATTATTTTGATTAAACTTTTTTGGGCCTTGAACTTCAGAACTCTCGGTTCCTAGTCATAAGCTTTCCCATTAAGCCGTTTTGTTAAATAATCTTAAAGTTCTTTTTGAGAACTGTAAATATATTTAAAAAAAAAATCGAATGTCAACAGTTTCACTTCCCCTAAAAGTATGCTTCAATTTTTTTTAAATAAATGAATAATATTGAAAGAAGCACTTATAAAATACCAACTACCGTTGGGATTGCAGCGAAGTTTTCGACAGGAATTCTACTAAATACAAGTAATTAACTTTATCGTCATTATTCTGTCATAAATATATAGCAACATGAGTGAAATATATAATATTGTATAATTTTTAATGAAGTTAGTCACAATTTTTAAACCGCGATATCTCAAAAACTAGATCCAATCTAGAAAAACGGTTGATGGGACTGAATTCAGCGGCCCCCAATTATGTTTACCAGATTTGTCTCCATGTTGTCGGTAAAAAAAAGTACCAAATTCGAGCACAGTGTAATTTAATAAAAAAAAATATTAATAAAAGAAGATTAAAAAAAGTCAAAGCCAAAAAATAAATTAAATTTTCCCAGTCGCTGGTGACAGTTGATTTAACCGCGAGAACAGTTATATTTAACTATCAGGTAGTTATATCCTTATTGACTGTGTTTGTACTGTTGAGTTGACCGCTACTGTACATAAGTTAACAATTAACGGTGAACTCCGTTATTTTAACCTGCTTTTTCAGTTAATATAACTACCTTTTTCTCTCGGTGTATGTACATTGTACATGCTTTGTAACATACATACGAGTATATTGTTGAAGAGAAAAAAACATAGAGGAGAAATTATATTGTCATCAATAAAAATAAGAAAAAATTGTTTTAGAAAATTCCATGGCGGACAAATATACAAAGAGAACCCAAAAGCACTTAACTGAATCCTATTTCAAAGACAATATGAAAAGTGTTTTTCTGAGCTTACAAGTATCCCTCAAGCTGTCAGTCATATTATAAGAGGTATCATCGTTGATATAATGCACGTATTTGTTTGTTTGTTTGTTTGTTCATTATGTTTATTTGTCATTGGGCAAACAGCTCAACAAATCGTTTATAATTAAAAGCCGCATTCGTTGTTATTATTAAGTATGAGCTCTCGTACAAGGCTTGAACATCCTTGAGCAGCTTGAAATATGGCTCTTTGCCATTCGTCTTCGAATGACACAACACTATTTGCTTGTCATTAAAATGAACTTACTGCTCATTGATTGCTGTTGGTTAAACAACAACTCTGAGAATTTGTTATACTTATAATACGAGAAAAGCACAAAAAACCCATTCACCATTTGGCGTGAAGCACTTTGGCACTGAGACAATTCGTGCCATCAAATTGTAATGCGGAGGACTCAGAAAAAACAAAAGTACAAGAATAATGGCAAGTGTCTCTCAAGTGTCCGATATTAAATTGATTTCGCAAAACTCAGTAAAGCAAAATATCATTCTTACTATTCGTTAAAAAAAATTTTTAACCATTGAATCGAATATAAGTGGGGTCCTCATGCAGGTTGGTAAATAGCCTTCGTAAATTTTGCGATCGCAAATTTTCCTTCGAAAGCACTTCGCAAAATTTATGTTTATTCATATAAAAATGCAATCCTTTTTGGGAAAAAAAGACTTCAACTCCTTTCACCTTACATTTTCCGGTTTATCAAACTTGATTGACTGATTGAAGTCAGCCCGAATCTGCTTTGCGCAAAAAACTTCCTTCGTTTTGCGAAGCAAAAAACCAATGGGAAATTTTGTCACGCTTCGTAAAATTTCTTCCATACAAATGTTGACAGTTCATTTTCCATTTAGTAAAATTTGCGAACCTGCATGCAGGACCACTATTGTTTTTTCTTTAATTTTTTTTTTTTTTTTTGTGTGTTTTCTTGCTAAAAAAGACAATCTGTGGAATTGTATTTCAATGTTTCTCCTTTTGGCATTCTTTTAAATTGCGCTCGATTTGAAATAAAATCGAAACTATTGAAAGATTTCAAGTATCCTTTTGACATTTTGTCCCATCGGTTTCATCCTTTTCGTGTTTTATTTGTTGCTAAAAGAACCTTTTGATCTGTTCGTTCTGGTATGTCTATGACAACCAAGTTCATGCATGTTTGTACGTGGGTTGGCAAAAACTGTTGTTCCCTTTTAAAACTTTCCCCAAAGGATCACTCAATTGAAGTAAATAAATTTCCTATTCCTTTTTTTTTAGGAAGGTAAACGGTTAAAAAAAAAAAAAAAAAAAAAAAAAAAAAAAAAAAAACAAACGTACACGCAGCAAAAAAAAAAGGACAACCTCTTCAAACTTGAAAGGCTGTAAAAACTATCTCGTTTACATTTTACAATCGTTGAAGCCTTGGCGACAAAAAAACTTTTACAGGTCATCCGAAAGAGAACATTGTTCATACATAAATATTTTTCGTGTATGAGAGCATAGTCGTACTTACTTAATATGCAATCTGTGTTTTCCGGCCGGCTGAAAAGGTAAGATGAATGGTGGGAAAAGGTGTAAGAGGAACATTTTTTAAGCTTGTCATGGAAAATATGTTACTTGAAATTGTAAGCCCAGTTGTTATTGTTAAATTAGCACGTCCCACGTTGGGTATGAGCAACGTCGATTTGCCGAAGACAAAAGAATACCGTGTACGTGCATGTAAGGCCTTGTAAGAAGTTAATGTTGAAATTACATTGTTACTTTTTTTTTTTTCAAAACCATTTTTGGCCATATTTCATGAAGTAAGGTTCAATTTTTAGGAAATACATATGTATGTACATTAGGGTGTCCCACAGATATAAGGGAGGATTTTATTTTCTCAAATATCGAAAGGCATACCTTCCGTTTTTTTCTTCTTTAAATAGTCCTATTAGCGATAAATATTCAATAATGTTGGGATTGGATCACGATAACCGGTGCCGAATTGCCTTCGAAGTTTGGTATGAAGTCTCTTCAAATTGAGTCCCCCAAAAGTATGCATCGAAAAATTTTGTTATTGAAAAACGTGGATTTTCTTTAAAATATTCCCGCATGACCACGATATCAGAATTATATAGTGAAATTATGTTTATCATGCATTATAGCTCGAAAAAAATATCACTGGAAAATACTCAAAAGTACACAGAGCCAAAACTGCCTAATATAATCAAGAAGAATTTCTCTATGAAACGTTTTTTTTGGCTAAGGGGTACCCCAGCAGAAAGAAGAGAAGATTTTTCCAAAGAGATTCCTTATTATTTTACATGTAAATCTTTTTAATTTTATCAAGATAGGGAAACACATAAATCAAGGAAGAAAACTAGTTATTCAACATTTTTTATCAATTTCCGTTAATTTATGGCACCAAAAAAACAATCCATAGAGAAACACTTCTTGATTCCATTAGGTTTTATACTGAATTGTATTCAAAAATGGATTTCTTTTGATTTCATTAGGATCTTAAGATGATGGGTAAACAATCTTCTAATTTATTTAATAAGGAAAACCTTTTGAAAAAATCAATAAGAATTCATAATAAAAGCAACAAGTTTTCTTCTTGACTTATTCAAAAAGGTTTTCTTATTACAATATTGAGACTTTCTTCTTGAAACAAAAAAAAAACCATAGAGATATCTTATTAATTTTTTTCTATTTTATTAAAGGTATTTATTATGTACTGTTTTCTCTGTGTAATAGGAAATTTTAGTCTTAAATATAAACATGCATACTTCAGGTAAATTATATAAAATTCAAAGTTAGTTTGATTTATTCAAATAGTCTTTCGTTTTTCATCTGATATTGGACTTATAAGGGCTTGAAAATATTTACAATGGAACAGTAGAGATTTTATAATGTTTTATATTTTATACGATATGTATTTGTATAGTAATATAGTAGATCAGAATTTTTTTTCACACTCAAAACTCAAAAATGTATCACAGGCTTCTATGGGTAAAAGATCATTTCCGTTAATCAAACTTAAGTTTCATCTCCCATTTCAAAACATAATACATCAAAATTTAACATTGTAATCAAATTAGCTCTGTAATGCTAAAATTTTAAAGGAACAGTAGATTTACAACTTTCATTCAACATAATTTGTTAGTGCCAAGATGAAAAAATATCAAGATATGGTAAAAATAGGCAGCAGTCAAGAATTTTTCTTCTTAACTCAAACGACTCAAAAATAGTATCACTTTGTGCAATATTATATGAATATAATAATAATGTTCCATGTTAATGCAAATCTTCTAAGTTTCAATCATACCGATTATCAAAAAATAATACATGCTAAAATTTTATTCCACAACCCTTGAATAAATTTAGCTGCTGCTATGCAAATAATTAAGAGAAAATCAATTTATCGAACTTTTCATTCAACATAATTTGCTCTAGTGCCAAGCAAAAAAAAAAGAAAAAAAAAACCCGAAAGATATGGAAGAAAAGGGAGCTCAAGGTAATTTTTCTTCTTGAGATAAACGACTCAAAAATCAGAACTTTTGAATATTAATAATATATGTAATAATCGTTCCAGTAGTTTACAGTGGCAGGGCTTCAAACGGTTCAAATCATAAAAGAACAAGAGAGAAAATAATCGCTTCACAAAGTTTTGTATTTCCCACAAGCCCCGCCGAAATAAATTTGTGCGTGCGCCTCTGACATATGTTAATGTGCATTGCGAGTATCATCTGTGTCCTTTCAAATTTCGAAAAAAGTTTTTCTTCTAAAATTGCTGAAATTATTGTGACTACAGCGTGTGAAAATTTGCAAGAATGTAAAAAAAAAACATTTGTTGAATAGATTCAACAAAAGATACAATATATTCATGTGTGAAAATATTTTCCTCAAATAACTAGCATTGCTTACGAGACAAGTGCTTCCGATTCACAGGTGCTCTTGTCGTAATATTTCACTTTCGCAAAAGTTTCAAATAAAAACTTAGTTCGAAGAAATTCAATAGCGCTTGAAATTGTGGGGCTAACATATCAGAAGTGGATTCGTTTACAAAGCAGAAGTTTTTCAATAAACGCTTTTTCTTTGGCCTTTCAATTTATTATTTCAATGACCAAAATTAATATTAATATGTATACTTATTAGGGTGCTCCTAAATTTGAAAATTGCCGGGCTACTTCGCCATTCGGCTATACCATCTAATAAACGAACTGGTAATTTTTTATTTAATTGTGTTTTAGGGGTCGTTACCACGACTCAAAGTTTGAAAATTTTTTGCCTGCCTAAAAACATAATAGGGATCTTCCCTTAAAGGGCTCTACGCTCTAATGGGATCTACACAGATATGCAGGAAGTAAATTTCCTATACTAAACACATGCAAAAAAAAAACGAAGAAGTAATTTGAGTTACTTCTGATACTTCAACGAATACACAGATTAAAAGCAATCGAACATGCAGGGTTGCATTTAAATCATACATTTTCTATATTTCTGTCGACCTGTCATCGAAATTTCAGCTCTGATTTCCTTTCTTCACAAGAACGAGCTCTATACTTCCTGAATATCTGCGTAGAGCCCATAAAGCAGCAAGTAAATTTTTTATACCAAACACATGTAGAAAAAACAAAGAAGTACTTTGGCTTAATTTCGCTACTTGAATGCATACGCTAATTACAAGTAATCGGACTCACAGGACTGCATTTAAGTCAAACATTTTCTATATTTTTTTGTCGACCTGTCATCGAAATTTCAGCTCTGATTTCCTTTCTTCACAAGAACGAGCTCTATACTTCCTGCATATCTGCGTAGAGCCCATAAAGCAGCAAGTAAATTTCCTATACCAAACACATGTAGAAAAAACAAAGAAGTACTTTGGCTTAATTTCGCTATTTGAACGTAAACGCTAATTACAAGTAATCGGACTCACAGGGTTGCATTTAAGTCAAACATTTTCTATATTTTTTTTGTCGACCTGTCATCGAAATTTGAACTCTGATTTCCTTTCTTCAAAAAAAATGAGCTCGTAACTTCCTTTCAATTTACTTTAACAGCGTTGTTGAGCCCTTTAAACGTGAAAAGTTTGAAAAAGCGTAAAAATGTAAAATTTTTCATACAAATTTGTGTTCATTAATTTCTAGGCCTTCTTGATTTACAGGTTTTCCAGGTTTTCGAGGAAAAACACGTTTAAGGGAAGACCCCTAATAACTTTAAATTTAAAACGAAAAACAAAAATTCGTTCAACTTTATTTAAGTCACATTCAAAATATACACTGTAGAAATATGGACTGACCCAAGTGTAGCCTTCGGTCAGTCCCTCATGTTACCACTACTAGTCCCCTCTTAATTCAACTTTTAATGTATTCAACTTGTCCTTTTTAACATGGGGGTGGCATTTGAAAGGGACTAGTCTGGAAAACGGCCGACCGTAGGTCAGTTCTTTTTGGGTCAATTGTCGTAATTTTGTCTGGTTTTAGGCTAGTCAAATTAGGAATAAAAATAAAAAAACCAAATTCTTAAATATTTTTTACTTATTAAAAAAATTATTTTTCTTTTTCTAAACAGCAGCAGTTTCTTAAAAACTTATAAGTAGTAAAAAAGGATAACTAAAAGTTTTTTAATTTTATTTTAATTTGATTCCCTCTGTTGCATTTTACTGGCAATAAAAATGGAAATGAATTAAAATGTTTTTATTTACACGTAAAATCTAACAAACATCTATTTGTTTACTCATTGATGACGTCATGTTTGTTAAGCGGCTCAAACATTTCGCATTGTGCTGTCGTAATTTAATGCTTATCATTGCTTCGTGAAAGATAAAAAAAATATTTTTTCGAAGTTGATGAAAGTGCCTTTTACAGGCTACCCCTAAACCAACCCATTTATTGCCGACCGCCGGCTAGCCGAATTCGATGGAGCGAACTGCCATAATATAACCGGGAGGATTTGGACCGGTCAAAGGCCACTCCTTCCTAAAAAAGGGTCTGGCGGGTTGCGGCATCATGAAAGGAATTTTTGAAATTTGTTGATTTTTCGATAGGTGCCATCTTAATACACTGTGAAGACTACTTTTTAGATTTTTATTTTGAACGGTCCTTGAAATATCCTTAAAAATCCTTTTTTAATAAGCCTTTTTTCAAAATTTTATATCTCAAAAACTAATTAAGATAAGAAGATGAAACAAACGTTGGTTGATTGCTAATAGAACAAAAAATTTTTTTTAATTTTTACACTGAGAAAAATTTGCTCACAAAACTAAAAAGACAATTTTAACAATTTTTTCAGTTTATTCCCAGTTGGACGCCACTCTAAAAATTTTTTTTAAAATACCTTTAAATATTTGCTTTCAATAAAAAAAAAAAATTTATTCAAACTAAATGGCGCAACAGTGAGATATTCAAAAAAATTACAAGTGCACATAGATGCTCAGTACTAATATCCAGTACAAATGTGCGAAAATTATACCAAACACATTACTCATACGGCATGTTTTTAAAAATCTAATATCTCCAGAAATAATTAAGATAAAAAGATGAAACAAAAGGGTGACTTATTGTTAATATGGAATCAATCCATTATTTCAATATTTTCTCCATCGCTCTTCATGAATTCATTCGAGTAAGTTTTAAATCAATATATCGTCGGCTTAAAGTGTAAACCTGCCAAGTCCACTTTTACCCGATTCTGACTTTTCGATGTCATTCGAAAGAAAAAAGCCAACTGCATCGTCAGGCAAAAAAAAAAATCGTTTTTAATTTCAAATTTGAAATACGGAGCAATTGGTGATGAGTAAAATTGCTAAGTCCAACTGTGGTCAAAGTTCACAGCTAACACCAACGAGTGACTCCAACGTAGCTTTTATACAGTGCACACAATTGAATTTTTTTTAGAAGAGACTTCATATAGCAAGAAAATAAACCATTCATATTTTGGGTTTCCTTCCTAAGCTTTAAGTCCTGAAAAAAAGTGTTTTTTATTCACCCTGTAAAGCTTTGAAATTTTTAGCAGGCTTACAATTTAAGCCGACGATATGTGCGATAGCCTGCATCAGGTTAAAATCATACCAGAACGCCACAATGGAAATTAACTTAATAAATTTAATTAAGTGCTAGAATGTCGTCTGTGAATGAAATTCTTTCTCATTATTGAATATTCCTTACGTGTTTGTAAGAATTTAAGTGGAACAAATTTACGTATAATTTTTCTGCCCCATCTTTTGTAACTCGTTCCATTTATATGCACCCAACGAATATGCACAAAAAATCGTACGCATCTTAAAAAAAGGGGGTTTTGATGAGCAAAATGCTTGAAGAAATTCACCAATCCATTAAGCAATGTTTAGAGATTGTCCTTAGCCCAAAAATATTGATTTATTCAAGGATGTGTGCTTTTTGTTTCATTTTATACTTTTATTTCGTCTCATTACCATTATCCTTTTTATGTATTTCATGAAGTTTTTTAGTTACACGTGCTTTCTATTGAGTTTGATATTTTTTTATTCAGTTTGGTCCTTAAGTGTAAAATGCTCATGGAAACTGGGTTTTAAAAAAAATGTATTACATTAATTTCTCCTTTTTGATTTAACAGTTAAGAATTTAGCTCAAGCAATCCTTGGATGCTGACAGATTATACGTATTTGTACTTTTAACTTATGATAGTCTCAAAATTAATGCAGTTTTGTCTCACCATATGAAGAAAAATGGATGTCATGACCAGAGTGAGTAAAAAAAGCCCGAAAAAACCCGAAAATAAGCGCTATAAAAAGCTCGAAAAAACAAGGAAAATAGTCCGAAAAATATGCAGTTAAAATTTATTTTTTATTCAGCGGAGTTATTAAAATATATGACTAGATGTTGTTTTACATTTTCAAACAAAAAATGTTGGCGTTTCTCTCATAAAAAGTTTTTATACAATGAAAAAGAACGTTCAACGTCTGAAATGGTAAGGGGGCCAAATTTGAAAACACACTCCAACGTAAATACGCGATCGAACGTATACGCAAGCATTGGACACAGCGCTTAGAAGAGTCCTTGACAAAGGAAAGCAATGAAGCAGAAATAAAAAAAGCAGAAAAAAACTCAACAGTATTGAGTTTTTCGGAAATTAGGTAGGAAAAGGCTTTTAAAATAGTACTATTAACCAAAAATATGGGAAATATGCACAAAAAATAGTTTTTGGCAAGAAAATAGCTCGCACTGCTAAAATATGCAAAAATAGTAAAAAGTAGCTCGCACTACTAAAATATGCAAAAATAGTATGACGTATGCAAAAACAAGCATTTATTCACTCTGGTCATGACCTTCTCAGCGAGCTTATTTTTAAACTGAAGTTTTGGCGTTTTTTTAATAATTTTTTTCTTCCATGAAATTTCATTGTTTCGATAAAAAAGTACTTTTGTTCTCCTTTCCTTCTATACAAGGTGTATTTAACACCTTGCCTTCTATACTACTTTGATAAGATAATCAAAAAGAAATACGAAGTGAAGAAATTTTCTTTGTGCGACATTTGAAAGTCGTTTCCGTGACACAAAAATCCACAAAGTCGGTTTCGTTGGTATTAATTTCCTTTGTCAAGAATTTTTTCTGTCTGCACGGATGCACACACGCATATGTGAAATAAAACTTGCAAACAATGTATAAAAATTGCAAGAAAATGCTCAATTCAGTTTGCTCATAGAAAGAGCATCATTTTTTTTTCTTTCAGACTTTTCCTTCCGATCCTGATCTTCTACACCCCCATCCAACAAACTCGACACGCGAGTGACTAAACGCGCATTAAAAAAGGCCTCGTGTATATAAGCTCTTAAATGCGCCGAAGATACCAGACTGAACCCAGATCGTTGGGTGATCTACATCTTTTATATTGAAAACGCTGCCTCTGCCCTCACTGATCGCTGCTGTTGTAACTGCCATAACAGTGTCGTATTTCTTCGCTGTGTTTTCTGGTGACACATATCCAATTCAGCATATTTGGATATTTATCGGATCACCTGTGCTACGCTGTGGCCTCATAATCCAGTGTGCCAATGCAATATGCTTTACTAACTTCGATCTATTGATATTGCGCAATCGATGAGCGTGTGACATAAACTTGGTGTTTATGCTTTGTGTCCTTTCTTGTTCGTCTCGTTGCTTGCAATTGTCTCACAGCAGTGGCTATGTACTGCACAAACAACTCCTCTGGGCTTTAGCACTCAATGACAAAAGTAAGAAATCTGTCGTCATTGCTTTTAGTTGGCTTTTAGATTGTTAAAATTTGTCAATAAGCGGTTGTATTTTTTTATTACTCCACGTTCTCTTATATGCTTTATATGCCCAAAGCCACAATTCAATATTTTATTATGTATATTTTTGGTATTTCTCAGTTCTGCCCTTGTCCTTTGTTGCATAACCAAAATATGTTGCTAAATATGTTGCTAGCCCTTTTTCGGGTTCTCATTCCCAAGCATCTTTCGGCATATACGAGTATTGGACTAATAATTCTATCATTTAACGAAATTTGCATAAACTAAATGTGTTTTCATAGACATTTTCATATTCGTGCGCACATACATGACTGTTGCCTTCGGGTAGAGATTAAAGTAATAAAATTGAAATTAAAGCTGAACGATTTTTAGATATGCAAAAACTTTTCGATTATATTTGCTCTAAATTTCATGATATGCACAATTTCAAGCACTATAAAAAGTACTTAAGAAAACATTGCTTGGAATATATACGCTTTCATACGCTTGTAAGCCAAGATATTTCCTAGCATCACGTTTGTGTTGAACACATGTTTATTTAATGCTTCACTTCTTTGCAAAATAGTATTAAAATAATTGGACTACATTAAACAAATCTATTTGAATGAAGTTACCTCCTGAGCTCATCATTATTAATTTGCATTTCGTGGCCAAAGAAGAAGAAGAAGAAGAAGGCGGACGAAACATTTTGGCACACTTTTCAGACTGACACTTGAGAGAGAAAAAAAAAAAAAAACAAACGAATAGTTGTGTTTTTTATTTATTTTGTTTTTTAAAAGTGTACAAGTAAAAGCTAGCACAGCACTTTCAGAAATAATGCTTGCCATAGCGTATGAGTAATGTAATTTGCAGGGAGAATTGCACGTAATTTTCGTTACGTATACGCAGGAGGTCCCAGGTGTGTGTTGCTGCGATAAAACTGATTTTTTTTTTTTTTTTTGCTTCGAAAAAGAAAATGAATTGCTAGCATTTCTAAATTTGTTTACCTGCATTAAGTTATGGTTCTCGTGCGGCCATAGATTCATGAAAATAAAATACAAGTTTTTATGTGGGCTACCTACACATATGACGAAAACACTTTCAATCAAAGGCCGAATGCAAAGGAGCGAAGAATTTTTTGTATCAAATCTATAGCACTCACACATTTTTTCGTATTTTCTCACTGATGACAAACAATAAAGCATGCAAGTAGAAAGAAAATAATAGAAAAAAGACATACAAGGCTCACATCCGTTGTGTGGGACGTTCATAGGACTTCCATCTTCTATCACAAGTCATTTCTGATGTGTTCTGTGTACTTATGTGTTCTGAAAAATTTCTTATTTTTTGATTGAAAAGTTTTCCTTATTAGTTTTTATTGCTTGCTAGCATTGCATTTTTTCTTGGAAAAGTATTTTTATGTTTAAGAACTACATAGAACGTTCTGTTCGTTGGGACGTCGTATTTTAGAATTGCTATAATTTTGCTTTGGAGCAAACTACATGTACATACCTACGCACGTGTCGTGTCGGCCGAGCAATTCTTGGAGTTCGACTTTATCATTAATTTTTATGAAATAAAAATTTTAAATCCCAGAAAATAAGTCGCGCTATAAAAGATTAAATGATTTATTCAATACAAAACACGTTTGCGTACATAGTTGAGCAATTTATAATGGAGACAGTAGAATATTATGTATCTACTAAATACATTTCCATTTGCACCCATACAAACTGATATTCCGGTTATTAATTATCTTCTCTTCGTTATTTCAGCTTTCCTCGTTTTTTAGTAACGGGCTCTATCCATGCATTCCATATTATAGCTGCAGCTGCTGAGAAAACGATGACAGAGAAATATTTTAATAAGATAGCCAGAAAAGCCTCGGCAAGCTGAGAAGATTTCGAATGGCTTAACGCGTTCTGTGAAATTCAATGCGGGTAAGTTGAAGCTTTTATATTACAGTATAATTAAGTGAAAACAGTTCTAATGGATCAGATTGAAATTATTTACAAAACTTTCGTAGGATGATGTCGTCGTGTGACGATTAGAATTCGGCAATCAATAAGAACTCAGTTCGATGATTATTACAAATCGTTAGCATTATTTATCGGACTTGGTGGTATTTTGTTAGAAGGGATTTCTAATTTTTTTTTTTTTGATAGGAACGCGTGGGGATGTGATTGGGAGCTTTTTTTTTTCTCTTCATCGTGCGTCTCTTGTCAAAAAAAAATGCTTTTCTATCGAAATGTCTTAGAATTATAAATAAAAAATGTTTGGACAGCATGGTTAACCCATTCCAAGCTATTCTACATTTTAAAGTACAGCAATTGGAAAAAGCTGTTAACCCAAAAGGAACAGAGTTTTTTCATGGTTTGTTTTGCTTCTGAATTTTGTTATCTATGCTCTATAGATTTGCGTTTGCGAGGTTTTCGTTTTAAGTTTTTGGTTTTAAGCACTCCAGGTGTTTATTACTTTCTTCGAACTGAAGTTCTTGAACTCGTTTCTCCTAGGGCTGTGCTGTATTTATGCTGTTAACAGGGTTGGGCATAATGCACTAAATAATAAATGCAATAAGCATTTCACTACCATTAACTCTTTAGTGGTAATGAACAAACGAGTTTCACTATCACTAAACGAATAGTGAAAATTAAATAAAGTTTCACTATCACTAAACGTATAGTGAAAATTAAAAAAGTTTTACTATCACTAAACGTTTAGTGAAAATGAAATAAAGATACACTGTCACGATGCCTTCAGTGCTAGTGAAATGAAATTGCACTATCACTAAACGTTTAGTGCTAGTGAAAAAATACTGGTTTTTGAGGAAGTAAAATGCATTACAATTTTGTTTCAACTAATCCTTTTTAGCCTTAGGTAGGTAGGTTGAAGTGGCTGCCACTTAGGCCGTTAATTGGCCCATTGTGATACCACGAGGAGTTTTCTTCTGTTTGTGTGAGTGTATGTCTTTTTATGTAGTGTGCCCCTAACATGCGATTTTTTGAAAAACCAGTGCTAGGCTTGGAACATTACACTCCGTTTCGCCTGTGCCGGGAATCGAACCTCGGCGACTGAAACAATTTTATACCTTGCTGATGATGACAGGAGTATTGAATCATTGCATAGGTTTCCTGTAGTTAAAAAAGTATTTTTGAAATACAACACGCCGCATCTTTCATCTGCGCCAGTAGAAAGGCTCTTTTCTTTCGCTGGAATCGTAAATCGGTCTTCGAGGCAAAATCTCAGCGATTCCAATTTCGAAATGTTGGTTTTAACTAAGGCAAATAAAGATTAATTGAAACAAAATTGTAATGCATTTTACTTCCTCAAAAACCAGTATTTTTTCACTAGCACTAAACGTTTAGTGATAGTGCAATTTCATTTCACTAGCACTGAAGGCATCGTGACAGTGTATCTTTATTTCATTTTCACTAAACGTTTAGTGATAGTGAAACTTTTTTAATTTTCACTATACGTTTAGTGATAGTGAAACTTTATTTAATTTTCACTATTCGTTTAGTGATAGTGAAACTCGTTTGTTCATTACCACTAAAGAGTTAATGGTAGTGCAATTTAGTGGTAGTTCAAAATGCCCAACCCTGGCTGTTAAGTAGTGGTCAGCGATTAAAAAGAAAAACCTATTGATTCGGGGGTTGTTCTTCGAAATCGACAGATGATGGAATCAGATTTGAAATCCAATCCAATCGAAATAAGCTATCGCATCGAATTTTATCAACATATGTATGTATGTTTGTCACGTTTGCCAATTTTGGAATGGCTTAACTACTTCGGCAAAAGGAGTCAACTCCCAAGTATGTTTTAACATAATTTTTCACTAAAATGTTCAGTCCAAACGATCAATTCAATGTGTTTTTAAACAAAGAGATTAAGTGCAATTAGAGGGTATTTACGATGACAAAAATGTTGATTAAATATCTATTTTAACACCAATATAAAGCATTTAAGGTCTTTATGGGATTTCCATTTCATTTTCCCAATAAAGTGGAATTATTCCTGTTTAATTGCAAATGAAACTTTATTTGCAGGTACACATTTGAAAATAAGTAATGAAAATTTGTGTTTATTTACATTTCGTGCCTTCAAGCGCGTTCAATGTCGCTAATTATTTAATACAAAAAGCGCATACGAATAATCCAATTTTGTAATTTTCCAATTTTCGAATTCCTCGGCATTAGTCGAAATTAAAATTCCATTCCAAAAGCATCGAAATTTTATCATCTACATACATTTATATTCAAATTACACTAATGAGTCACTTTGGTTCGTTATTTGCTGCACGCTGTGCAGATTTCAATTCAAGATGGACTCGTTCAACGCATCTCTAGAAGTTTGATCGCTATTTGAGGTTGAAATCCGTCAAAGAGTTTCTCGTCCATCGAACTAACAATCGTGTTACGTTAAAGTAAATTCATAAAGTCCCAAATAAGAACGAACAAATGAAAGGAAATTGTTTAAAGAAATTGTATATTTAGTAAGCATCCAAAGACGTAAGAATTTCAACTACATTGAAACTTAGACATTTCCACAGTTAACAGGGAATCTTCCAGCGCTTAGCACAACCGCAGGGTTGTATGCAATTTTTTTTGTTAACTTTATTCGTTTCGTTCTTACCCGAGCACCTGTGCACGCTTGCGCAAGGTCCAGTTGGCTTGGGAGCTGCACAAGTCATCGCGGGCAGTAGCGGCTCCTTTGTCGGCCAACGCATTAGATCGTTCTCGCGCGTCGCGAACATTTCTTCGTGACCCTTATTGCACGGATCCAATAATATAAGCCAATTGGGATGGGGTTCCAGATAGTCGATCTTATCATTTATGTATTCCTCAGCCAATTGACGGCAAATTTCCGGATCATTGCAAGCTCGCTGGAGCCGCTTCTTATACTCGTCCTCTTCTTGTTGGCGAATAACTTTGAATGTGGCAATTTGTTCGTCCAAATCCTGACGAAATTTACGCCGCTTTGCCAGTATCTCCGAACGCGGTATTTCCACATGCACGAAACAGTTTTCAATCATTTTATTCTCACGACGTTCGATCTCTTCGCGTTTACGACGCTCCAGCTGCTGACAGATCTGCTTTCGCAATTCAGCGAAACATTTCTCGGCGACCGCAGCCTTGCGTCTGGCGATAATCGCCATATTTCCCTTCGTGCATATATCGACATGATGTAAATCGCTGATGCCATCAGAGCCTGCCTTTTCCATGCCATCCTCCAATTGACGCATTCCCTTAACATAGTCAATATAGTCGAGTATTGCTTTCTTGTGCTCTTGCTTGGCCGCAGCAATCCGATGTTTTTCAGCCTCCTCTTTGCGTGCAATATCTTGCATTAGCTTACAATGCTCTTCAGCTAGCTCTTTTGCTTCACGCTGTCGTTCTCTTTGCTTTTCTTCGATCATCACTTGCAATTCCTTGCGGTACTCGAGAGCCTTTTTAACACTCTCGCTTTCCGAACGATTCAGCTCTTCCAATTGAATTTCCCGAATCAAATTATTTATGCGTTCCGTTTCGGCAGCCTTTTCTTTGCGCTCTTCGGCTAATTTCTCATCCTTCTCCTGCAGCTGCACGGAAAGTACATGACGGACCTGGTCCTTTCGCCAATCTCTCAAACAATCTTCGTGCCTTTGGCGCTCGTCTTCACGATTCAGATTGATTTGCTGCACGTTCACCCAATAACGATCCATTTCTCGCTCCTTTGCCGCCTTCCGTTCGTTCTCGAGCATTTGCTCCTCCAAGCAGATGCGCGTCTCTGTGTTCGCCTTCTGACGCAGAGCCTCACGCACTTCGTAGCAACAGTTCATCCTTTGTTGAACGCGTTTCTTCATACGAAATTCGGCCGTCCTCTGTGCATCGGCCTCGGTTGTCGAAGTTGGTTTCTTTATCTCTGATTCGAGACGGGCTTTGGCGCTCGCCGCGAATTCCTGCTCAAACATTTGGTCTTCTCGTTCGATCAATTTCCGTAATTTCGTACGTCTGATATCAACATCCTTGGCGGCAATGATTTCCGACAGCGAAACGAGATTTTTCAATTGCGTTCGCAAATTTCGACGATCGGTTTTCTCAATAAATTCAAAATGTTCGATGGAGCCAGCGACTCCGGGTAATTGTCTCGAAAGCATTTTTATTACGAAAAATTAAATTTCTTCTTTTATGCAAGAATATTTTTAAAAAACAAAAAAACAAAAATATATAATATTATTGAAAGCTCCGTCAGTTTATAGATTTGCCGCTGAGATATGAATTTTTTCCCAAAAAAAAAATTTTTTTTTTTTTTTTGTGGAAACTCGAAAAGAGTCGCCACTAATTTGATCTCAGATATTTTGTGGATTGGAGTGAAAATTGTCTATACTTTTTTGAGAATATTCAAGAAATACAGACGACTGGAAAAAGTGCTTTTTTCACAACAAATTTATTTATAGAGTAGTGCATACATATACATATATATATATATTTATTTATTTATTTTACAGTCAAAATAGTTATCTTAAAATTTTCTATCATTGCCCAAAATATGTAGAAGAAAAGCTAGAGCTACCCAGCAGAAAATTGTGTCGGCGCGGAACAAGTCCTCGCGCCTTTCAGAGCGGACAGCCAAGTGAAATGCTCAGCTGGACAGGGTCATCGAGACGGAGCGAAATGATCATTCGTACCGGCTCCGTCTCGATGAACATGTCATACAGCGCGTCCTGTGGACTTTCCCGCTGCCATGCGAATGAGCTCGTCCGAGGTGAAGCATAATGACATTCGTGTAGAAATATCACCGCGCGCATTCTCCACGAAGGCAGGTGGTACGGCTCCCATTTTCACGAGGACATCCTCGCGGATGTCCGCGAGACGTCTTCTACTGGGTATCTTCATCGAGTGTATGTGTGTGTGTGTGTGCGTGCGTGCGTTTATTTGTATTTATAGTGATCTGTGGCTTAAACATCTTCATCGGGAAGGGTTTCTATTACCTATTATTATCCATACCGTTCAAAAGTCCTGGCCTTTAAACCTATTGACTACAGTCGTTTCGTTCGTAGGTTGAAGTCCTTTTCAGAGTCGTTAAACTGACAAGCAATTTCCATCCGTTTGCTAAGAATTCTCTGTAAATAAAACAGGCTATGAAGCTCAAACCTGCAACATGTAATACCAAATAAAGCAAAATGCCTTTAGTTCCATTGGATTTTGCGCCAAATATTAGCAGAGAAGGCTTAAGAACGAGGATTCTGACATTGCCCGTTTAGAACTGATTTATAAATCAGGATTCTAAGCAATACTTCCGGTCCTTCAAATTTAAATTGTTTCAGATTTCGAACCCCCCGGCCATTGAAATTTTGCTCTACTCTTTACTGTTAAAAAATTTCCTTTTAGAGGCTTTACGGAGTTAAATGATCTCATTATGATCACTTTACATCATGATCATGATTACATAAGTACTTGAAACAAACACCGAGGATATCTAAGTATTTTCAAATTGTCCTTAACTATTTATCGTAGAATGAACTATTGAACGCAATTTTCGATCGGTTTTGGATATAATCAGAGTATTTCGAATAAGTGTTTTACTTCGAATTAAGTATGTATCCATTTACATTGCCTTTCGAAGTCTAATTCGTATTTTAATTGAAAAACTTGTAAGCTTTTCATAAATCTTTGGAAGAACACTAACACAGATAAGCTAGTTTACAACGATACACTTAATTATGGAACAAGTATGTGAATAGTCTTTTACATAAACATTACACGCTAATGTTCAAAAATGGAATTTTTCCAAATCATTTCTTCGTCCTTCTTCTTTTGTCTTTGTACATCAAAGATTTCCTTAAGTGTTTTCTTATAAAGAAAACAAAGCAATTATGCTTCAAAAAAAAAAAAATAAATCAAAACTAAAAAAACTAAAAAAAAACCCTTCGCTCGTGATCGTACATTTTCGTGCTTAGGTGCAGCTTCAGGGTCCATACTCAATCCAGTGCCATCTTAATGAGTTCTAGGCGTCAAGCGTCTACATACTTCATTAAACATCAATTGTCATACATCAATCTCTTCACCTATTGACGGCTTGCAATTATGCTTAGAGTTCGGTCAAACTCAAACTCAATGCTTTTTTTTTTTTTTCGAATTGTGACATCACTTTAAAGGAATTCATCGCCTTGCGGCAGCTTGGCCGCAACCGTTCCTCACCTCTTGTCGCTGACAATGTAACTCTGAGTTGCCTCCTTTGAGCTGCTTCGATTTGCAATCGTAATCCCATTTTCATTTTTCCCGCCGTGATTGCTGGCAATGCTCTTGCTGGCGCATATGCTGCCCCGCTGCATTGATGGCTTTCGGGGAAAACTACCCCCCGTGACACCAACGCCGCCGCCACCGCCACCGCCAACGCCACTTGCTCCGAGTGTGCCACTGTTTACATAGAGAGAGCCGCGATAGTTGGTCGCGGTATTCGAACGTCGTATTGACATAATGCTCGTGTCTATCATGGCAGTTGCGGTGGAATGCTGTCTCAAGCGTGGCTGTTTCTTTACGCACAGACAGCAGAGATACCGATTAAAATGTGCTCGAAAAACACCAGAGATGCAATAGAGCGTAACGGGATTCACGCAGGAGTGAAGGAAGCTAAAAATAGACAGAATAGAAGACAAAAAAAAATAAAAAAACAATCTAAAGTCATTGAACTTTAATTAAAGTGTTTTCAAATTGCTTTCGAATCAATCAACTCTGGAGAATCAGCCTTTATTCCTCCTATGTAGTTATGTATGTATGTACATATGTATATCATCTACAGAATGTATCCCCCCACCCATATTTTCAATTGAATATCCTTTTTCAATGACATAGCTAGCTAGAAGCAACATACAATGTATTTATTTTCTTTCCCCTGCTCACCTTGTGCAGAATCCGATCATCCGTACTGCATGCCAAAAGTCATCGAAATCGTCCATCGCTGTGGGATTTAGGTGGAACCATAACTCGAATAAATGGTACGGAAAGAAGCACGCAAAGAAAACTGCAATAGAAATTTAAAAAAAATTAGATATTGCAATAAAATCGAAGGTTAGGTAGAGAAAAAGTCCAATTTTTTTTTACTCGAGTGTTACCACGATTTTGAAGACTTTAATTTTTTTTTCCGCCATTGAGTGTTGGAGCTAAATTTGGACACAAAGAAGCGACATTTTTTGAACACTCACCCACAACGAATGCAACGACCATGCGAGCTACATGTCGTCTGGCGCGTGCCTGCGAACGGCTCTGAATCCCAAGAGCTTCGCCCGGCATATCTCGAGCACTTATATGCAGACGCTTAGCCATGAGTATATAGAGTGCACCGATAATGGATAGTGGTAGGAGATAATAAATACACGCCTTGCTGATGACAGTGTATCTGGAAGATGGAGCACAGGATAATATCGTTCAGACACCTTCACATCGATTTAACATCAATGGCGTTTCATCGTTGACAAATATACGCATATGTTTTTATAATAAACCCAGAAAACATTCCGAGTCCTAAAAGACTCATATATGAATCGTTATACATAGGAGTGGAAACCCTACTCTTTTAAGAGTCTTAAAGAGCGTGCTTCCCTTCTTGCGAAGATAGTTTTATATGAGTCCGAAGTCATATATCGAAGGAAAACATTTTGGAGTCATATGTGACTCTTTCTGCTCTCATATCTGACTCTTTTTTCCGCTCATATAAGACACATATATGACTCTTTCCGCATTCATATCTGACTCTTTTTTCCGATCATATATGAGCCATACATAATGATACCAACTGTTCTGATTTAGGCAGGACAAGTTCTGATTTGCAGAAGCCAGTTCTGATTTAGTTTTAAGAAAAATCAGAACTCTGATTTTCCGGAATGTGTTCTGATTTGTTCTGATTTTCCATTGATATCTAAATATGGGAGTCCGCATGTCCACCAACATTCATTTAAATGAACATTCACCCATTATTTCTTTTTTAAATTTAAAATCGAATAATCGATAGCATATACATATATATATCGAAGCACATTGCAACACTATAAGGGGCTATTTCCACTACACCGCATTTAGCATTTGCATCTTTAAAGATGCTCAGACCCGGTTTCGGCACTAAAGCGTTAAATCGCATTCTAGCATTTTTTCATGAAAATGTTGAATTTTTGTTCGGATAAAAATATTTGAATTCTTTGAAGTTTAGGCTTTGAGATATTTTTTGTTAAAAATTTGAAGAAAATAAAATCATTGAAAAACTAGACGGTTTTTAGCATTTATATCGCATTTTCTTAAGATGAACTGAAAAATGCTGTGTTTAAGAACAACAACAATTACATGTAATTCAAAGCCGCATTTTTGAGCATTTTTTAAAAATGCTGAAAAATGCTATAATGCGTCATGTAGTGGAAACAAGCCCCTAATTGTTACATACAGTGACAATCCCTAAAGGTTCGCATAAAAAAAATCATTTTTCTTCTGTCGTTTTTCTTCGCTTGAACAAATTTTTTCGCAATATTACATGATCAATCGAAATATGATTTTAAAGCAAGCAAAGAAGTACACGGCAGCCACTGCAGAGTGCTAACAGCACAAGCACTTCAGCAAGCCACCACTGCACTAAGGGCTAGAAAAGTCATTATTTTGGCAAAGATTTTTTTTAGTCTAGAAATCAGGTTAGAAAGAGCTTATCGAATTTTTGCACAAAGGTGCAGAGAACGTAACTCGTTAGATTCGATGTTAAATTAAATGCCTTTTATTGGTAAGATTTCTTAAGGGTACCTCCAGTACTAAGGGTGTGTTCGGGACTAACACATAAAAGCGTCTTTCAAATTATCTCGTTTTCACATTCCTAATTTTCTTTCAATGAAAATCGGTGTGTGGAGTTCGTTTTGTTTCCAAGTGGACTTATAGACAACATTCTGAAGTCTTCATTTCTGTATAGGTTTTATGGACTGCCGAGGACTGCTTCATATTTTTTAGTTCTCACAGAACATAATTGTGAAAATTCAAAATTATTTTATTTAAATTAAAGCTTTTTTCAAGTGCTTAGTCTTGAACTTGTTTCATATACTAAAAAAAAAACCCTACACAAAAAGTGATGAGGCTTTATTGTTACATTACATACCTGAAATGTCTACTATCTTCATATTTAAAAAAATTTAGTTTCGAAGAAATTGATTAAAAAATTTGAACAGACAATCTCACATTAATTTCAATTATTTGGAACGCCAAGCCGCACGTAATGTTTGCTTTGTAAGAACTTTGACAGGCTGTCATATTTTTTTATTAATATAGGTGTTAACCAATAGAATCAATTTTCATAAATGAAGTCGTTTTTATAATGGTCAGAGTATTTAGTCTTACTAATATGCTACTAATTTTTTCCAAACTTACTACATCAAAGGAATTTCGACTTTCTCTGTCAAAAAAGCCGTCCATTGCAAAATTGGCACATAGTCCACTTGAGGAAGCTCTTTATATCGGTGTTAGCATAAATTGATTCGCATGAAGAACAATGAGTAGTCCATGTGCAGTCGGGATATAAAGTTTTAATTGTTATGGAAATGTATTTTTTTTTATGTTCAGCAGAATCCTGAGGTTTAGGTTTTATTGTTGCTGTTTACATGAAAAATGCTCTGCAAAAATAAGCGTTAATTTGGTTTGATTTCCCTCAATGTTTTAATAAGTGGCCCTTATTTTTTGTTAAGGATTTGCCTATGAGGTAGAAAAAAATGCATACTAAAATGTACATTCAGATTTAAAAATTCTGCTAGTCTGATTGCTTTGCTTCTGATTTATGTTCTGATCTTTTCTAGCCCATGTTCTGAATAGTTCTGCCTTTTGAATTCGATTTGTGGCGGAAGTTCTGCTTTTTCTTCCCAAACAGTTGGTATCATTAGCCATACATATATGAGTTCTATCGCACTCATATTTATGAGTTTAAAAAGACTCAAAAATTTTCAGTGATTTTTATAATCGTATGCTGTAAAAAAATTTGTTGATTAATACACACTCATTTCTCGATTTTTACGTATTTATAATTTCAAAAATTTTTTTCAATGTTCATATTTCTCTCGGAACTCTCGCTTTCTAGTCATGTGCTTACCCATAACACCGTGTTAGCTAAAACGAAAGTCAGGGATTTTTTTCGTTTATAAGTTTAAAGTCAAATTAAAATTTCTTTTATTTTTCTTATTTTCGACATATGTATTTCTGATTCATATAGGACTCATAAATATGAGCCTCCTATTTTCGACATATTTCTGACTCATTTCGGACTCCAAAGCACTCCGAAAATGTTTGCTGGGAAAGAATTTAAACAGTCAGGTTTTTTTTTTATATACATATAATATACAGTCAAAACTCTCTATAAGGCATTTCAAGGGACCGAAAAAAAATTCGTTACAGAGAGATTTCGATATAAGGAGAGAAAAGGCAAAATGCAGCGAAAAAGCCTTCAGAAGAATCGCTTTAGAGAGAATTTCGTTATAGAGGAGTTCGTTATAGAAGAGTTCGTTTTAGAGGAGTTTGTTATAGAAGAGATAATTTTAAAGGAGTTCGTTTTAGAGGAGATCGTTATAGAGGAGCTCGTTGTAGAAGAGATCGTTTTAGAAGAGTTCGTTTTAGAGGAGTGCGTTATAGAAGAGATTGTTTTTGAGGAGTTCGTTATAGAGGAGATCGTTTTAGAGGAGTTCGTTATACAGATATTCTTTATATAGCAGTCCGTTATTTTAACTGTAGTTGTGAGTTGCCATCGTTCCTAAAGAGCGATGTCGAGGGAACTTTTGAAGTTGAAGCCTTTTCTCTTTTCTTTTACTTGATAGTTTTGGTTATTTTGACAAGAGCCTAGTTCCATATGGGTATTTCCGCTCCTAGTATTTTTTTCGTACGTTCGCGAACGCATTTTTATTGCTATCCTTATAAAAACTGAAACTCAAAGAAACCCATATTGTGCACCACATGTAAAGCTACAAAAATACTATCAAATTACAAACAAAACTGGAAGGAAAACGTTGGAAAATGTGGTCGCGAACGTACGAAAAAAATACTGGGAGCGGAAATGCCCATACAAGTTGTCAGCCTTATCTGAACAGCAAATTCTTTCGTCTAAAATGATATTTAATTATTATGCTTATAAGGTAGGTATTAAATATACAATGTACGAGAGGTGGGGGTATAGCGACATTTACTGCCGACAAAACCGACACGTCTACGTGACTTAGATGAGAGCATTAAGTACGTGCTCTGCACTGCCAAGGTTTCCAAGTTCATACGAAGTGAATGGCTGTGTCAGGATTAATGAGAAATCTCTCACAAGAAAGCTGTATGTGTTCGGTCTAAAAGGACATTTGATATTTTACTCGAAAACATTTCATTCGAAGACGTTTTCCTTTGAAAGTTTAAGGGCAAATGAACCCATTGATGCGTGAGAAATAAAGCTGCGTTGCCAAATGTTTGGAAAATTTCTTTCAACTTCAAAGAGTTCTTTATGATGCGTTTTAAACACTTTCAGGCTGTTGTACCAACTTCTGCCATAGAACAGCGGTATGCCATTTACCAGCATTTCAAAACACGTCTGATGTTTTGTATCCTGTTTTATTTATTTATTATTTTTTTTTTTGTCGATTTTTTCACTTTGCTGGCGAAAAATTCTTCTTTTAAAATTACTCATTCCTTTTGAAGCTAAACGTTCGGTGAACGTTCGTACTTATTACAAATATTTCTCTTTTAATATCGCTAACAGTGAGGGCGGCTACGAGTTCCGTTGACATTTTCATACCTGCCATTTATGTACTTAGGTTATGCTGTGCCTGTGCATGGCATTCTTCTTAAGAAGGCTTTGGATATTCTTTGCACTGAGAAAAAAATCAACCAGAAAATTGGTTAATTGAAAAGGAAAAACCTACAAAACGGCTTCAATAAGGAATATTTCTCATTTTAACAATTTTTCTTGTTGGAAAAAATAACGATTTTTCCTTTTGAATCAACAATATTTCAGATTGAATTGATGATATGATAATTTTCAAAAAGGCATTTAAGTTTAAATTCTTGAACTAACCACCGAGAAAAATGAAATGACAAGAAAATTTAAAAAAAAAAAGAAAATTTATTAAAATACCTATAAAAAAAGTTCCATTGGAACAAGTTCAAAGCAAATGGCCACAGAGGCCTCTGCTGAACATAACCCTAAAAATAGCCATCGGGTGGACTTCGCCCGACTTTATCACTCCGTTGTCGTCATTTAGGAGTGTAGGTCTAACTCTTCTTCTTCCTAATCCCTCCAATGTTTAGAGCTACGCTGGCTTCAACATAGGCATATATGCATGAGGAAAAGAGAAGCATGCTTAATGGCAAGCGAAATATTTAGCTCTGCTCTGGTGAAATGCATTGCCATTTTAATTTTTAATTTTGGGAAAAAGATTTTCGAGTACATTACATATAATAATTATCTACCAAACTCATAAAATGATATGATAAAGTCTTGAAAACAAAAAAATAAATCAAGGAAATCATAAATAAGGAGAAACAGAAATAGTTTATTTTAAAATTAGTCCTATCAACTGTCCACATAGAGTTCATGATCAATTTCATATACAAAATGCCAAGAACATTCGTGCACATTACCAGCAAAAACATAGTCGCAATTACCATTTATTAATTATGTCGATTTCAATTATGGCAAATTCTTAAAGCTATATATAAATACCCTTTGAGCTCGACGCCGTGCTTTACTTATGACTAATATTTCTTGCGAAAGTGAGCATGCTATAGTACCGACATTGTGTCCACCCTGCTCATTGTATGATTGGTAGCTTTCTGTGTGAATTTCTGCGGAATTTTGCACTAAAAAAAATCAACCAGGGCTATAAATGGGGATTGAAAAGTGAGAAAGCTGACAAAAGGCGTTCTTAAATCTCGATGATTTAGACATATTTAAACAACAGCCTATAAATTATAAAAGAAAATATAGACCTCCCTGCCATAGATATTTTAAATATTGTTGAAAGCGTGGGGTTTTCGCTTTTTTTTTTGTTTTTTTTTTTTGGGCCCCCCCTTCATTAAATGCTGGGTACGCCCTTGTTTCCTATTCCTGCCTAAGGTTTTTGTTGGTAGCTTTTTGGTGAATTTCCCCAATTTGTTGAATTTCATATACCTGCCTAATGGTGTATTTCCCCATCGCGGCAGAGCCTTTTCGACGTCGACAGTTAGACCTACACTCTTACATGGTTGTCGTGTAACTGCTTTCGCAATGCTTCGAAATTTCTAAGATGTACACATATATACACGTTATATGTCCTATTTTATAAAACAAATGAGAATTATACAAAACGTAATGAAAAGTAATTAAACAACATTTCCATTCAAATCGACCAATAATGTTGTTTTTCTGTTGTAATATTTTGTTCTGCTCGAAAATCAAAAGGACTGTGAATAACAATGCGCCCTTAAAAAAAAAATAAAAAAATCCTGGTTACTTTCGCTCAGTGTGGCAATATTAAATGCGATTATTACTGCCAGAAAAATGAAAACGAAATTCAATTTTCTTTCAGCTCTGGCCTTTTTTTTTGGATATAAAATTTTGTTGCTTTTCCCTCCATTAACTTTTACATGAATTTCGCGTTTTTCTTTTAAACCGCAAAAAGCAGGGATATTTATGTAATGACTGTGCGTTTAAAAAGCTAAGCAAGCGATTAAGTTGGATTTGGAAACGAAAATTGTTTTTGTTTCCTTTGTGGTGGAAAGTTTAAATTACTTCGTTAAGTTGCACACGAGAAAAAAATAAAAAAACTATTGATCTGCCAGGTTAAAGATTTTCCTGCCTCTGAATACATCCTTCTTTTTTTTTTTGTTTTCGCTTAGGAATTCAATTAATGTTATTCTTTCGAAAAAAAAAAATCATTGCTAGTAATAAAGACCATTGCTGATTATAAGGCTTAGAATTCATTTTGTTCAGTTCATTTAAAATTGGTCGGGAAATCAGAATTTCCGCCTGACAAGAAAGACTCAATATAAATATTATAATTTGCTTACGACTTGATGTTTCAAAGGCTTAAATACGTAATTATTCTTTGAAGTAGGGATGGGCGATATAATAAAAAGTATCGACTTCGATAATATCGACTTAACACAATATCGATATTTATTTATCGCAAAAACATATCAATTTATCGATATATCGACCATTTTTATACTGACTTCATTTGTTGAAAAAAATACAATTTTTTGAACTTCAAATAACCGTCTCCTTCGCCCAATAGCACTGGCGGCGATCAAAATATATCGTTCTTCGATATTGGATTTAACGTATCGACTTCCGATATATCGAAGTAAAAAAAAATCACTAATAAATGACGTATCGGTTCTTAAAAAATATCGATATTTCCGAGTATTGATATTTTCCGACCATCCCTACTTTCAAGACCGCATTTACATACTTAAAATGATCAGTTTTTGAGCAATGTTGCTTACTTTGCATAAGTTTCAGTGTTTGTTCCATTTTTGCCGAACGGTGTGCACACTAAGATTGTGAAATTCCGACTATCGATGTATATTTCATCAAGATCCGAAACAATTAAGGATGGGATTCCGATAAATATAGCCAGAAGCCAAATCATTGTTGCGGTAAACACTGTCAAGGGTTTCGTCTATTGAATGAAACAAAAAGTTCTTATTAGGCATGACGCACGTCATGCTGAGATTTTCGTGATCGTCGAGTTTGCTTGATTTATTTCAAAACTTACTTGTAGCTTTCGTAGTGGATTTACAATTGCACAGTATCGTTCCCCAGATAGTGCGGTTAGTGTGAAGACAGAAACACCAATTGAAATGTCCTTAAAGAACTCGCTGACGCGACAAAGATCAACTCCGAAAGTCCAACTCTCTTGGGTGTAAACAATCGTCGCCATTGGCACGCAAACGACAATGACAAGTAAATCGGCAAGTGCCAAGGAAAGTATGTAACTAAAAGAAGAAAAAGTGTGTGGGTTTTTTTTTTGTTTTTTGTAATTTTGATGGATCAATTTCTGGGAATCATTTACTTCACGCTATGGTTGTGTAGTTCAAAAAGTCGGAAGTTTTTTGTTATTAGAGTTATAAAAAGTAACTCTTTTAAGATATTAACCTACATAGAAATGAGAATTCATCCAATGAAAATGTAAATGAAAGAATTCTCTTGCATTTTTCTTTTATTTAAAGCGAAACACATTTAACTTTAATTGAGGTAGTTGGAAATTCTTATTGTTTCATGTTTTATGCTCCATTGAAACATGTCAGAAATATGATGAGAATGCCTGTAATTTTCATGAACAATACTTCCATGCTACGCATTGTTTGCATAATGAATGTATGAAATTTATGAAAATATTTTCACTCTGAACCGTAAAAGAAATAGAATTTTTATTATAAAATTATTTTGAGACATAAAATACAGCTACGTCATAACTTATGTAGAAACAAATAAGCTGAGGATGAGAATTTGTTTTTGGAAAAATTCTCTGTAGGTGTTTTTTTAAATTTTTTTATTTAATTTGCTTATTTCATTTAACCCTGGATGGTTATTCTTAGTTGGACTACGTTTTGGTTATGCGTCGTCGAATCGACGAACTCTTTTTTTCGACCATCCTATGTGTGAGTTACTATGAAAGATTAAGGGCCGTTTTCTCATCCTACTTTTAAGCTCTATCTGCCAGTTAAAATTCAATTTCTTTGACTTATTAATCAATTTTGCATGAAATTATCATCGGGATAATTTAACTTACAGATAAAAAAAGATGAGAAAACGGCCCTTAAATAGTCAAAAATAAATTTAGGTAAGGGCTTTATTTTAAGACAAGAATAAAATGCAAAAGACAAAATTTTAATTTTTTTTCTGAAAATAAAAATTAATCAATTCAAATTAATTAATTCAAATTAGTAAAAAACATCGAAAGTTAACCATCCAGAGTTAAACATGTAGACACGAGGAACATAAACATTATGCTGCAGATGGAGTCAATCGTTGCCTGTGTGTAATAATTGTTTTCAATTTCAAGTCAGACTTGGTTTTTATATCAAAGTTAGCCGATAGCCCTGGCAGGTAGTGCTTTAAGGAATTGATGATAAGCAGTGCTCGGATATTGATGCATTTATCAATTTAATGCATACTTTATGGGGCAAAAAAATTGTTGTTACCAACATTTTGCGCTTTTCTAACTTCATAAAAATTCATATCCGGGCATGTGACAGAAATCGAAAACGACAGAAAACGTTCGATTTCGGTTAAATTTTCATACAAATGATTGAAGTTAAAAATCGATTGAATCGAGTTGAACAAAATTTCTATTCCATAAAGTATGCTTTAAATTTATAAATGCAACAAAATCCGAGCCCTGATTATAAGTTCTAATTTATAACGTAAGGTTGTGATTGATTATAATAAAAAAATAAATCTTTCAAAGTTCTCAGAAGCTTTAAGTAACTAACTGAAGGCTTTATCAGGCACACCGAATCGATCAAAACGAATGCGTTCTGAATGAGAAAATCTCATGTTCACAACAAAGCTATCAATCTTTTGCATTCGTGATTGGCATGCCCGCTTCAATCGTTCGTATGTAAACGACGAATGTTGACTTTGGTCAACTGGATGGAGCTGTTACGCTTTTAGAGAGACCACAAACTTTAAGAACGACATGCATGGCTAGAATATAAAAAGGACGATGAAGCTTATCAGTAAATTGTATTCGGATCGCATTCTAAATGTAATACTTCAAAACAACTGCATTGAGGAGCGGGAGGGGGGGTTGTAGTGTAGGGAGCAAACTGACGATGTTATGACTTTTTTTTTGGCAATATTCTGTGTTGCAGTGGTCTAGTGCTCAAAACTTTAAAGCTTTTCCCCCCACAACTCACTGTTTCAAATTCGGTGCCCATAACATTAAACTATTTTATCGATTTTTCTGAAATTTTGAACACCTTTTATGTACATAGGTACATCATTTAACAACGGTAAACGTGGACGAGCGAGCGCATTAAACAAATATATAATTAATGTCCTACATGCCGTATGCGTGATGCCTTTTCTATGATATTTCGGGCATTTGCACCGCAGCATATCAATGCTGAGAGCATCTATGTACACTTGAATTTTTTTCAATATCACAGAGTTCCGCCATCTGATTTGAATATTTTTTTTTTTGTTTAATGAAAGTAAATACTAAGGGGATTATTTAAAAAAAAAATTATAGAGCCGCGCAAAACTGGGAATACACTGAAAAAAATAATTAAAATTTTCTTTTTCGTTTTGCGAAAAAAATTTTCTCAGTGTAAAAATAATATAAAATTTTTTTGGATTCCCTGTTTTATTGGAAAACAGCGAACGTTAATTTCGTCTTCCTAGCCTTATTAGTTTTTGAGATATAAAATTTAAAAAAAATGCTTACTAAAAAGCATTTTCAAGGATATCTCAGGGACTATTCAAAATAGAAAACTAAAAAGTGGTCCCTACATTGTTTTGAGATGACACCTATCGAAAAATCAACAAAATTTCAAAATTCCTTTCATGATGCCGCATGCCTTTGCTCGACCGGCAAGAGCCTTTCTCGCATGCCCACTGAAAGAAAATAATTTGACAGTGCCTCTTTCAACAGCAGATTCAGAATGAGTGCATCCAAACAAAATTATCCTGCCAAGTAAATCAATAAGTCGTTTTGGATCATCCAGGTTTATACCTCATCCATTTAATGCCAAACAAAAATTGTCTTAAATTTCCCTTAAAGTCTTTAAATGATTGCGAGTTTCCACGATTTGCATTAGCAATATTATATCCTTGTCTGTATGGAGGACTTTTTGGATCTCTTTACCTATTTTTGGGATTTCTTTTGAGATGAGCAAAAAGGGAGTGATTTAAAAAGCATTCGATTTTGGGCAGAAAATTTGAATGAATCTGGGCTGCCTGAATTTGCATAAGTTAGAAAATCGTTAAATGTATTTTTGAAACTTTTCCAACAGTCAGGACTAATGTAGTAAAGATCTTTCTAAGCTGTTTCAATTTTTCGAACATCAGCACTAGAACCTCCTCTACACATAAATACAAACATAAATATATCAATATATGCACTTGGAAACTTCCTTCGAAGGATATTTAAAGGGTATCTATAAATGCTCCAAATGGATGTTTAATGACTTCAATTCCAAAATCGATGTTTCTTAAATGATAAGAAAAAATGACAAAAGAATCGAAAACGTTGCAATTGAGAAGACGAAAAGAAAAGAAATTAAAAGAAAAGGAAACGACGAAATAAATGATGTCATAGAATGTTTTTATTTCGGTAGAAGCAAACGCCTTAAAATCACCATCATGGCCATCGGCAAGACAAGAAAACATTTCAATTGAGAAATGGACGTAATGTTCGAAATAAATCAAAGTTTGTAACTTTATGGTCATCAAATAGGAAGAGAGGATTCATATGCGTGCTCATTTTATTTCTATCGGAAAATCAAAACATAAAATCAAGCTCAAGATTATGGCGAAGACTGGAAATATTTTCTTTGTACCAATATTTTGAAAATTTTTATAGCCTTTTTCTGAATCAAAGACCCATATCCAAAACGATTCCGAGGAAAAGACGTTGTCAAGTCAACGCTGATTCATCTTTCAAGTCAATAGAATAATAGAGAAAAAAGCACAGTTTTGGTTTAAATCAAAATTTTAAAAGTTGCTTTTCTTGTACACAACACTTAAATATATATAAAGTCATATATATTATATATAATATAAGAGTGGATCAATTCTCTAACCTCCTATTCCTATATATATATAGGTTTTCCATGCTGTATTCGACTTCTTTTTATCGTCATTGTTGGTGGAAACATCTCAAAAAGCAGAAAAACAATAACTCCTACATCACTCAAAACTGAAATCATGGAAAAAAATTTATACTTTCTAGAATATTTTTTTTAAATGGCCGATTAACGTTGAGTTTCCCAGAAAAATTTTATATATTTCTCATGCCTAAAATTAGGCTAAGTATCAGGAAAAGAAAGGGTCCGCCCCCTGAAAGGAATTTTGAATTTTGATTTTTGGATAGATACTACTTAAAAACACTGTTGAAACCGATTTTTAGGTTTCTATAGTCCAGTGTCCTTGGAATATCCTTGAAAACCCCCGTTTATTTAGCCCATTTAAAAAAATTTATATCTCAAAAACTAATTGAGATAGAAATATGAAACTTCTACTATATCTACTATCTATCTACTGATAGCCTATAAAATAGGGAATGTACACAAATTTTCTTAGCATTTTACACTGAACAAAAATTTTCCACAAAAAAGAAAATTAAAATTAAGTAATTTTTTTCAGTGCATTCCATTTTTCTCGCCATTTTCTAGCTATTTAAAAAAAAAAATGCCTCTGTGTATTTCCTCGCACCAAAACAAAACAAAAAAAAAAAAAACTTAAACAATTTCACAATTTTTTTACTAGGTAGAAAATTTTTTTTCGAATAATTTGTAGCATGCCTTTGGGCGTATTCAAGATAGACTTTATTTTGGAAAAGCGCAAGAAAAAAAATATGTATCTTTGACCAGTGTCGGAAAAGTAGGTACATTTAGACCATTTCAGGTACAATTAAAAAGTGACACTTTTTTGTAAAGCAAAGCTTTATTAAACCAACAAAAGTAGTGAATTAAATGATGCAGGGTCTTCTGTGGCCAACTGAGTAGTTTTTGCCGAAATTTTCTATAAATTTCATAATAAGGGTAAATAGGGATAAAGGTGCTTTTTTGTCATATATATATATATAAGGTAAATTTTATTACATTAAGGTAAAATTTGCGAATCATTTTAGGTACACAGTGAAATTTAAATATTCCACCACTGGTTTTGTCCTATAATTCCCTGGGTATTCCTTCTCAAAGAAAAACAAAAAAAAAAAGTCGCAGCATCTAATTTCATTAGTGGAATTATAATTTTTTTTTTGTATGCAATATATTTCAATTTTCCTTAAAGCCTTCGAGCAGTTTGAGCTGGAATTTTCCTGCGTAATACGTCCAAAAGGGATTTCACATTTCGAACGCATTTCACTCAACATATAAGCGAAATACACAACCCACATGCCTTAACGCTTAGAAAGTCTTTCTTTATTCCATTAAAATTGTTGAACTTACGTATTTGGAATGTTGCGCATAGAACGATGTCGGAAGAATATGATTACCAATGTGCCGTTTCCCAGGACGCCAACAATAAAAATGAGTGTAAACAAAACGGTGATAATGTAGGTTTCCGGTCTTTGCGATGGCGGGACGTAAATTGTCGCCGGATCCATTTCACCGTCTTCATACGCCAGATTTGCATCCTCGATGTTGAATTTTGTTGTCTCTGCTGTCATCATGGTTGCTGTTGCCGTCAACGATGTTATGAACTCCTCATCCATCGTCAAAATTATTGCGCTGCTATTATGGGTTTCGCCGTTATTTTTGTCTTTATTATTATTATTATTATTGTTATTGTTTTTATTAATATTATTGCTATTATTGTTTTGAGCATAGGTGTGACTATAATCATTGTTATAATAATAGTTGTTGTTGCTTCTGTTGTTGTTTCCATTGTTAATATCATCGTGATTATCGATGGTAACGGCAACCTTCGTGCACATGCAGAAAGCTGCCAAAGCAAAGGCAACAACAGTTTGTCGCATTTTGTTAGCAAATAACGTTGAAGGTTGAACGTTGCACGTGGAACGTTAGCGAAGCGCACAAGTAATGATTTGTTAGACTCTTGAGTGGCTTTAAAATTGCCTCTAATCCATATGATTTCAACTTTTTATTCAACTTGAGTGGTTCACATCAATTCTTGATTGTTTTTCAACGATCATATGAAAGAAATTTATCGCATCTGGTGCTAGTTTTTTATTTGATCTATTTATTTTTATTTTTATTTATTTTTTTATTTTGCCTTGTAGCAATTTTACATTCAATCTGTTATATTTTTGGGATTTGTAAATTTCCGTTTTATATTTTTCGTTGATATATTTTTAAAATGTGACGAAATTGATGCTATTTTTCAAGTCGATTGTCCATTCTTGAGTCCGCCTATTTGATTGCATCATTTAACTTAACTTGACTGCGAATGGCATACAATGGAGATGTCGTCCTTTCGTTTCTTTCATCTACGGATGATAAATTAAGAAAAGGGTAGGAAGTAAGAAAATTGAAAATGGTTTCCATCGTAACTGATTTGATTAAACTGATGAGAAAGAATATATAAAAAAATTGAAAACGAATGATGTAGGCTTGTCAGAAAAGTATTCAAGCAAATATGCATGCACAGTAGGGTGGGTCGTTCTTGTATGAAAAAATAAAGTTCTGTCATCGCGTTGCAATAGTTAAATTATGTTTTCTTATGTATAAAAAATAATTTTGTATGAGATTTTTCCGACTTCAATGATAAAACTTCGAATTTCTCAGCTTTAGTCTCATTTTTTAGATACATTATGTTCCCAGATATTTTTGGTCATAAAATGATCTTTAAAAAGAAAGCAACGAAACTACAAATGGTCGCACCAGTAAATTTATAAACTGTGAAAGAAAATATTGAACGAATATTAACTTCAGAGCTTAAGGAAATATGCTCAAGTACGATTGTTAAAAAATGTCGTATCGAACCAAAGTTATAATATTTTTCAACTGTATTAAAGAAGATATATTCCTGTATATTTTTGTTTGAAAAATCAATTCTAGCTTAGTATTTGTTGATACTTATGAATAGGCAAATAATGCTCAATAGATAAAAGAAGTTACTACAATCGTTTCAAGAACTTTCAAAGTCAAAACGACCAGCCTTGGACAATTTCTTATGTAATCATTTAATGCACGAAGGTCTCTTTTTTTTTGTTTGAAAGAAAATATTGCCATGTTATACTTTTTGACTTTGAATCAGAAAAAATAGCTTCGAAAATTTAAAATTGATTTTTCAAGAACTTCAAAAAACGACTTTGATGCTTCTAATTTTAACAGTGTATACTTTTTTAATTTTTTGGAAATAGATTTTTAATTTGTGCAAATGAAAATACAGCTTAAAATAAAAAAACTTCAATTTTTATCAAAATTTCGTAAAAACGACCGATTTAATGAACATTCTAGTTCGTAACATTTTTAGAAGCTCTTTATAATTTGGAAAAACAATAGAGCTTAAAGGAAAAAAACTTACAGTTTTGGTAAAAATCAAAATTGTAAAAGTCGATCGATTTTCGAACCCCCTATTCCACTAGCAGAACAATTTTTATGGCCCATACTTAATAATTATGCCGTAGAAACAATAGATGAAATGTAAATTTTAACCTTGCACTTTTGTAAACAAAGGTTTTCCATGCTGTATTCGACTTATTTTTATCGTCATTGTTGGTGGAAACATCTCAAAAAGCAGAAAAACAATCACTCATGATCATCTTTCAAAACTGAAGCCATCGAAAAAAATTGTTCTTTAATAACTTTTTTAAAATGGCCGATTAATGATGATTCTTCAAGCAAAAATTTATATGTTTCTCATGTCACATTATGCTAAGCATCGAAAAAAGAAAATTTCAATTTAAAAACATTTTTGACTGGGTAGAAATTTCATTTTTTTCTGTAATAATTTTTAACATGCTTTTAGGCATATTTAAGATGGACGCTATTTTTAAAAAGCCCAAAACAAAAAGTCGGTTTTGACCTATGGTTTTGGTTCGCTGGGCATTCCTTTTCCGGTGAATCTTATTTTACTAGTGGAAGTCTCATTTCTTTTGTCGAACAAAACGATCCACCTTAATGTTTATGTATTGTATATAATCAGGGCTCGGATTTTGTTGCATTTATAAATTTAAAGCATACTTTATGGAATAGAAATTTTGTTCAACTCACATAAAGTTAAGATTCAAATCGATTTTTAACTTCAATATGAATTTTTTTGAAGCTAGAAAGTGGGTTTGAAGTTCAGATTTGCTGAACTTATTCGCAAAATGTTGGTAACAAAATATTTTTTGCCCCATAAAGTATGCTTTAAATTGATAAATGCATCACGATCCGAGCCCTGTTTATAATATAATTATACATTATATATATCTGTGGCTGACCGGAAGATCGACTTATCTCCAATTTTTCTGTTTTCTGAGAAAAATCAATTTGAATTGTGAAGATGATACATATGGGCATTTCCAAACGGACGCGACACTTAAATGAGCAATTTTAAATCCCGAATTCGAGTATGCGGTAAATAGTACTTTTGCTTCTCAATATTTTCGTAGAGCTTATGCGGACTTTTATGTTTTTCATAATTTCTATGCAGTCTTGAATAGCAATCAGCTATATACGGACGCGACAAAAAGTTTTCTTTTTCTGGAAATGCCCATATACAATATTTGAGAATTTAACAATTTTCTGTATTTGTTTTAAATATGTTAATTATATATGAAAAACTTTATTACGAGTACACACAGAAAGGACACTTGTGTAGCTGGGGTTTTCGTCCCGAAACGGTGAAATAAAAGAAATTCAAACACCAGCCATCACAAACATCCAAGATCCCCAGCCGGAAATTAATGGGATAAGTACGCTGTTTTAAAGTTTTTTTCCCATAATTATTTTGATTGAAAACCATAAATTTCAATTTTAACAAAACGTAAAGGCACGACTGATACGAATAGGCTTATGAGAAAACTTTTTGAAAATCTTTAAAGCTTTTTTCAACACTTTTTAAAACAACGCATAAACGATGTCTTCTTTATTACTTCAATCACATAAACATTGTAAGAATATATTTACGGAAGTTTGTCTTTAAGGCTCAAAGTCTTTAACGTAGTTTAAATTTTTCGTAGACTTAAACTTGTAAATTGTAGTCTTCAGAAGAGTTTAAATGAGGTTTATTACTTTTATATGAAAATTTGTAAAAATATTCAAATATAGCAAAGGCTTCTGATTGAGTTAAATTGGAATGAAGACTTAAACAATATTTTCGAGAATTTCAACTTTCGAAGTCTTTAAGCTGAGTTGAAGAAACCAAACCTGAAAGTAAAATTAGTTTTTTCAAGAGGAAATTTTTCTGCAATAATTTCTTAGTGGAGGTCTTCCCTTAAACGTGAATTTGCATTGAAATCGTCGAAAACTCGAAAATTCACCAGCGGCGAGATGATGTGCTGACAAATCGTCCCCTCAGAAAACGATTGTCGTATGTCCCATAAGAAATACATGCGACATACGACAGTCGTTTTCTGAGGGGACGAAATGTTGTATGATAAATTTTACACGCGTGCCTTGAAAGATTACAAATGAACTTGAGCGGGTGTTAGTCTCGTACCTTCAAGCGTAAGTTTCAGTGTTGCCTCAAACGCTCAAACAAAAACTGCTGAGTGCCATATGAATAGAGATATCATTGATAAACTCAACTGTTGTTATTGTTTTTTTTTTTTTTTTTTGGATACATGACACACTTGTAAGAACTGGCGAAATTCTAAGAATCACAAAATACACAAGACTGCGGAAAAAAGGTGCCTTCCCGAAAAGTGCCTCATAGATTTTAGAGGATTACGTGTTTTTATATCTTCATCACTTATAAGGGAAGACCTATTGTGATTGGCTTTGTTGCTTGCACAAAGTATTGCCGGCAAACAAAATGTCAAGGACAAAATCCTACCGAAGTATAATCTGAGGCATATCTACGTATATTCTGCTGATTTTATACTTATACTTATGAACTGAGTAAAGTCCTTATTTTGCCCTGAAATCCAAAAGTTTATTAAATTTCTCACCCTTTTTGAGACAATGGAGAAAGCAAGCATTCTAAATGAAAAGCTTTTAAACAAACTGCATAATTTGAACATAATTTGGCACATGATCGGTATTTAAAAGGGCTTACTTCTAGAAAAGTGCATATGAAAAGCTCCATGGAAAAAGCAAGTGAGTTTTTCATTCTAAAAGAAACTTGTTTGAAACACTCCGCAGCTCATTGAAAATTTGATCATTTAAAAAAATATGGTCTCTTAACAAAGATGATTATGGTTCTTGATTTCTGAAAAGAAAAGTAAATATCTGTTGGTCTTAAACTTTTTACTGCACTGAAGAATACCTTACGTCAAAGTGAGCGCATTCTTCTTCCGTCATATTCAGAAGGAACAGGAACTATGTACAATGTGGTAAGGATTGGGAATGCAAGTGAATTTCTGCAAACTGAACGCATACTTCATGCACCCACTTGCGCTATGTCGAGGAGGACAACATAACTACATACGTATATAAAGTTTTATGGAATTATATAATGAGATTGAGGCCCTTGAAAAGTAGCTTTGCATTACATATAATTTTGTTTACATTGTGCTGTCATTGTTCTTAAAACTTTTGTCCTTACAGGCACTTTCTGCTTCAGGATAATCGCCTTAGCGTAAGAAACTTAGACACATGAAGTTGCTAAACTATTATAATCTTGTACTAGATTTTTGCAGCACTCTGTTTTTAACCATTATTTCGTTATTGGCTTTTTGTTTTAAACGACTTAAAAAAATGTTTTTATACCCGACACACTCTGTGTCGAGGGTATATTGCGTTTGTGTGGTCGTGTGTAACACCCAGAACCAGTCGAGATAGACCATACAAAATATATATAGAAATGATCAGCGTCATTAGGAGATTCGATTTAGCCATGTCCGTCTGTCTGTATACAGTTATCTTATCGAAGGAGTTGAGCTATCTTGAAGAAATTTAGTATGCGTGCTAACGGGGACATGAGTAAGAACAAGTTCGAGAATGGACCCGATCGAACCATTTTAAGGGGTACCTCTAGTACTAGGGTCTGTTACGAAAATCACAAAAACTGCTTTAAATTTCGGAGTTTTTCAAGATATTTTGTTGAAATTTGATATTTGAACATGTTTCAAGGCAAGTAATACGATTTCCAAAAATTTTTAAAGTGGGCGTGCCAGAAGGGCGTTTTTCGAAAACTCTCTCCTACAACCGAAATTCAAATGAGACTTGAACGAAATTTGGCACTTATCCTTCCTTTGTAGCCATAAACATCCTCCTCGGTCCATTATTAAGGGTACCTCCAGTACTAGGGTCTGTTACAAAAATCCCAAAACTGCCTCAAAATCGGACTTTTTCCAAATATTTCAATGAAACTTTGAATTTGACCGTATATTTAAGCCTCGGATTAGAGTTGCAATAAAATGGAAAAGTGGGCGTGGAGAAGGGACAGTTTTCATAAAGAAATTTAACAAATATTTCTGTGTACTTATTTTTGGGCCCCTGTATCGCCTTAGGTAGCATAACCTCTAATAATTCTTACTTAGGGTATTTGTTTTATTGTTCGTAGGTTCAAAATTATTATCATTAAGACATGCGTGATCTTCTGTAGTATGTTTTTCTGTCAGGCAGCAACTGACTATAACAATCCTATAGTTTATTCTTTTTTTGTGCTAACCACAATCTATATTCTTGTAAGGATCACTCTGTAATTTAAAAAAAAATCTCCTTTAGGTAGATTCAAGATGATTATTTCTTCTACTTAATCTTTCTCGATTTTCTGTTATCGTTCCTTCATACCGCAGAACGCTTACTCGACAAGAGGTTATCTGTGTTCTGATCTTTCGTATTATAAATTTTATCGTTCAATTAAAAGAAAGACATTATAGCGTACTCTTCTGTTAATAGTTTTCATCAATAATGCATGCAGCAAATCTGACCTCAAGTCATTTGTTCAATCAAGATATTATTGTCGTACTATTTCTTTAGACGGAATCCACATTTGCATCATGTGCATTAAATCCGCTCTCAGACACCAATAAAAAATTAAAAAAAAAAAAAGAAAAAACAATCTAGGTGCGTGATCATTTCTATTTAATATATTCTATTCTTATGTTTTTAGGCATCGTCTAACACAACAAAAGCAATATAGTCGAGCACAGATTTTTTTTTTGTTAGAGTCGGAGTAATAAAAACTGAACTTAAAAGACATGGATTGTTTTAGCAAATTCTAACCTGGTTCGGAAGTTCATTTTTCATTACAGATTTTTCGAATTAAAAAATTAAATAGAAAAATATAAAAATTCAAAGTATAATACAAATCATTATTGTACAGATTTGATTAAAGTTCAACAATCGAAATCTCAAAGATTTAATACTTAAATAAAATCTAAAATCAATAAAAAAATACAGCCAACTCTTTCTAAGTTCAATAGCTTTGCTCATTTCAATTTTGTACGGCAGTTCGGATTCTATCCTGACCACTTAATGTCATTGTGTTGCGAGTCGATTGGATTTACTTGTCGTCATTTGCGTTTAGACGGAAGTGCAATTCACAGTCATTAAAACCAACAGACTCAGTACACGCGCAATTAAAAGTTAATGAGATTTGTAAATAGTGAGCTTTGAACAAATTATTGCTAATCACAAACGAAATGTGCGTGCATTCGAAATTTTTTTTTCGCATTCAATGATAAAAATTTTGGCAGTCTAACAAAAAACATTGAAAACGTATGAAGTCAAGCACAGATTTCGCCTTTTTTTTTTTAGAGAACTCCTCAAGGAGTAATGGAAAACTGTATACTTAAAGGGCATTTGTGAGACTCTCTTCTGATTTTCAGTTGAAACTTCTCAATGGCTAACTGGTATCGAGGAACGGTGAATTGTAGTCAATGTACCCCAAGAAATTTCCCAATTAAAGTCCAAAAATGTTAAAAATAGGTGGAAAAACTATAAGACAATTCACACAAAGGTACTACGTGCCCAAATCATTATTGTGAACAGCTTTTATCGTGTCAAAGTTCAACAATCCGAAATCCGAAAGCTGTTTAAATACCTTAAGCCATCGGAAAATCTTATATTCTTTTTGGTATCGCTTTAAAATTCGCCTTTGTCTTGAATACTTAACTGCATTCAATTTGTTCAATTTGAGGGCAAACTTTCTAATTTAAAACATTTGTGCAGAACATCATTATTACCACTTTTTAAATAACATGCTCATATGACGGGCAATGTGCGAATTCCATTTTCCATAGAAAACAAAAACAACAGAATTTAGTACCCAGCAAAAAGTACTATTCTTAGCTGAGGGTAAATTTAAAAGAGACTTTAGAAAAATTTGTGAATTGCCTAATCTGACAAAACCAAATGTGCCGTCAAAATTTTCTTTTGCATTCAATGACCTCAAAAAATGTGTTACAGTCATAACTAGCCAGTGGCCAAAATACACCTTAGAGAAACGATGAACCGCAAACCATTTCGCCATAGGCGGTAATCCATACGACCTTATATACCATTCTAGTATACTTTTGCTCGAGGGTGGCCGTTTTGTAGAGCGAACGCCTATCTACGACCACCACATAAAGTAAGCTAACTTTGTTAGGCGAATCTCGCCTTACATATCTTCATATACTTTGCTCGAGGGTGGCCGTATTTAATAGGAAGGACGCCTTACAGTCTACGTACCACTTTGCAGGCATAAGAGTAAGGCTACTGTTAGGCAATTCGCTGGGTACAATCTGATATACTTTCGCTGAAAGGTATTAATAGGAAAGGTCGCTTACATGTCTCGTATATTTGCAGGCGGTAGCACTGTTGCCATCTGGGTAGTACAAGAAATCATTTCGCTGAATTTGTTAAATGCAACCAAGTGCGTGATGGACTATAGATTATAGATTTTTACCAATCGGGTAGTACAAGAAATCATTTTGAATTTGTTATGCAACCAATTCGTTGAATTTAAATTTAATTAAAAATTAATTATTTTTTACTTCGTTGAAACGGTTTTCGTTCTTATTCTATTTCTGACAGCGCTTCTGGATTCTTTGTTAAAAATGTAATTAAAAAGTATTTAATTTTGTGGGCACAAACGCGCAGTCCTTGAACGAAAACGCCCAATTCTATTTCTGACTAGCGCATTGATGTTGATTGACTTTGTTAGACAAATGAAATAAGAAGGTAATTAACCCATTTGGGCACAAACGCGCATTCCTTGCACGAAAACGCCCAATTATTGCGCTATGCCATATGATGTATGTTGACTTTGTATAGACAAAGAAATCGAAGTAATGTATATGTAATACCGTCATTCACAGTATTCCGCATGTATGTATGTATGTATGTATGTATGTTATGTATGTATGTATGTATGTATGTATGTATGTATGTATGTATGTATGTATGTATGTATGTATGTATGTATGTATGTATGTATGTATGTATGTATGTATGTATGTATGTATGTATGTATGTATGTATGTATGTATGTATGTATGTATGTATGTATGTATGTATGTATGTATGTACCCTTGGACAGGAACAGGACAGGACAGAGTAATAAGCAATTTCGATTACGTTCGTCATTATCTTTCTTTAATGAGTTTTTCTCCGGAGTTGTTTTGAAGACCGTTGTGTCTCTCATTTCATTTTCTTCCATTTTATTTTCTTCCATTTGATTTTATTTGACTTCTTCTCTTTTGTTTTCGGACTTTGGTTGTAAATCTCTCAGCTTTGTTTTTATTTTTGCTTAATTTTTATTTTTTTTACATTTTTTGAATTTTATAATTAAGTCGTTTTTATTTTCCATCCTACAGGTAAAAATTTGAAGGCTTTTCCCGCGTCTAATCGTTAAAATATCAGATTATATTAATATCGTCTTTCAAAGGGAATATATCTTATAAATCTCCAAAGGACACAACCACATAAAAGCGAACGAAAGCTAAGAAGTAATTAAAACTTTTTTGATTTATGTATACCCAAAAAATCGGTTGAAAAATGTTTTCGTCCGTACAAATCTTATCCTTCTCGTCATGTTGAAAATTTTCCATGATCATTTTTCAGTTATATGCAAATCTTAGTTTATCAGGCTAACATTCTGTTCATGCCTATTGACTATTCCGTAACGTTAGCATCGGACGCCAACTGAATTCTTTCCTATAGCATGAAATAATTTCCTTTTCCTTTTGGAAAAATATTATCCTCTTTTAAAAAAATTTTGATTGTATGAGCTAAGAGACTTGAAGTGTTTTGAATTTCCTTTTAAATTGGTTTTGTTTCACATAAGGGAATGTTTCGGGTACACCCTTTTGATATTTTATTATTCTACTTATATACGTATCCTTCTGTGGGAGTATTCGTTATTAAGGTGCAAAAAATTCGATATCATTTGGTAGTTTTTCATTCGAATATTGGTTACTAAACATTATGTGGTGGCATCACTGCTTTAACTAGTGACGACAAAAATTTTCCGTTAAGTGCCTCAACGGAAACGACGATTTTTCCTGGACGAATAGAATATGGGCGATTCCACGAGACACGGTCCCACCCGTGACAGTCATTCTGAACAAAAATTACGTAATTTCAGTGTCTAACTATTTTTAAAGGCTTTCAAAAACTAAAATTTTTTTAAATCACGTCCTTTTTCTTCATTAAAATGGGCTTAAACCTAAAAAATGAGTGTCACGGGTGAGGACAGCATTCATGGAATTGCCCATATGCTTAGGCAAATGCCCGCAAAGCTTGGCGAGAAAATCTGAAATTATTAGACTAAGCTCCAAAAATTAATCGAAAATTAACTTTTCAAGGCTCTCAATGAGAGATTTCGAAATTCGATTAACTTTTCCCAACTGCAGCCGAAGTGCTGGAGTGACATTTTTACGTAGCTGCAGAGTAAGTACGTGAGTAAGACTAAGATCAAGAATGATTTTGATCAGACTGCTTTGAGGAATACCTCCAGTTACTACAAAATGTTTTATCAAATCATTAACACACGACTGAACGAAACTGAAAATGAAGCTGTTTCATAGTAAGCTTCTGAACTATTAGTTATAGTTCAAAATTTTTCTTGCTAGAAAAAAGCGTGTCAAATTCGTGCGCGTTACATTTTTCGTGGTATGCGTAAATATTTCAAACACTTCAAAGTGAAAAGTTTTCCGGAAGCTGCTTTAGTAACGTTCTTAGTGATGCATCGATGCCATGCCCCCTTCCTCTCAATGGCTTAGTGATGTTTTCGGCCATGCTCAAAAAAGGTTTGATGGAACTTTCAAAAGACATACATAGCATTGGGCACAATCGACGTTTATCATAAAATATATATCCTTTTAAATCTCAAATCAAAGACCACCGCACTAAGACTTCCAAATTGAGGTTGTTTTTAGTGTCCGACCGAAGGTGAATTTTTAGCCGAAGCCGAAGCCGAACAATCGGCAGAGTTGAAGACTTCGGCCGAAGACCGAAGGCCGAAGCCGAATGCAAAATATTTTACAGTAAGGAAACAAAATCAGTCTTTATTCATTTGATAAGCAGAAAAAAAAAACCGCTCAAATTTTCTCTAAATTCTTTCGCTTTAGTCGCCCACAAAGTGAGAATTTACGGCAATAATTCACTAGTGTAAAAGGTCTCAATAAAACAATTGAAAATCTATCGTGACTTTTTTACTTCCATTAAAATGCAAAAATATTCGGCTAAAATATTCGGCTTTTTCCAGCCGAAGCCGAAGCCGAAGATTAAGAATTGGCCGATTATGCCGATTACCGAAGCCGAAGCCGAACCTTCGGTCGGACACTAGTTCTTTTGTAAACATGATGGCTTTGTTTTTCATAGAATCAAAAGTTTTCAAGGAGGATTTCTGATTGATATTTTTTTTTTTTTTTGCGGTTACCGTTTTGGATGTTTTTCATGCAAAAATGCTTCATATCGTTTCGTAAGGTTTTGTTTTTTTTTTTGTTTTTTTGTTTTTGTAGTAGAAATATAATTATTTTTGTCATGAATGACAACATAATAAAATTCAAAAACTCTTCTCCCCAAAGACAGAACACTGCCAAGTGCCATTGCGTCGACACTGTAAAGCGTTGATTGCTATTCAATCTAAAACGAAGGAAAAAAGAATGCGTAAGAAGAACAAAACAATTTTCCATTCAATCAGCTTTGGCTTCTCTCGAATGACTTCAATTATGTGTCAAATATGTATCTCAGATAGAACAAAAACTTCATCCTGTAAAAGTCCCGTCTGTACTTACATATACCATACGTACGCGTACATGCATTGTACTTACATATATCCGCATAGGATATAATATGGTAAAATATTTTATTACGAACGTGCTGAAGAATTCTCATCAAATGAGATCCTCATCGAATCTCTTTTTACATCGAATTCAAGCTCCGCAAACAAATGAAACGCTTCATTATTTTTACAACTGAAAAGTCGCAAAGTGCCTGCTCAAAAGGCTCATCGACGACAAATGAATCATACCGAAGTAAATAAATGAATTGAATGAAATCCAATTTTAGGATTCGTCATTGCGAAGCCATTCACCTGCTCCCGAGAGCCGTGATTTCGAATATACATTTTTTAATTTTATTCTTAAAGCAGTCGGATACTTCATTATTGGAATTTTTATTCAACTGCGCTTTCATGGATCATGTTCTTATGCGGTACATATTCTGCTTTCTGCTGCTGCTGGCTTTTGACAAAGCTCCGAAAATTATGAATCGAAAGCAGTCCCGTGTATCGTTAGCACTACAAGCGCGCTCTGGCACTGGCTAACATTAAATTAAAGCAACTCAAAGCAAAGATAAATTGATGTCGTGACTTACCACGATTTTCACAAGCAAGCCCTTCAATAAGGACAAAGCAAAGAATTCGGAGCAGCAATTCAAGCCAAGCGGAGCGTGCTGCATCATCATATGCTGGCGCAAAAGATAAACAAGTACGAAAATTGCGAAACGAACGGAAGGAGCAATTTTGGAAAACAGAGGATGTTAGTGCAACGTTACGTTATCTCAACCATGACCGTTCGATTCAGTAAATATGCTGAAAAATGAAGCGAATTTTTCGGCTTCTTGACAGGGCGTCTTGGTAGCCCCTTGTGCCAACAGAATGTAACGCCATTTCATTGGTGTTTGGTGTTGGTGTCGACGTGGGTGATGGTACTGTTTACATGTACTCAGCTGCTGATTAATATACTTTAAATATATATATATATTTTTTTTTCTTTTAACATAATTGCTCATTAACGCAGGAATTATGTAAATGAAAAAAGAGAAAGAGCAAACAATTTGCGTTGCTGATTACATTCAAAGGATTATAGAATATTTGAAAATTGAGCAAAGCGTGTAATTCTATAAATAATTTACTAAGAGGGCGATTGTAAACACCCAAGTTTGACATCAATAAGTCAGCATCACACATTGAACAACGCCAAAAAAAAAAACTCGTCCCATCCGGCCACACATCTTTCAATTGATTGTGCTTCGCAATGCCTTCCTTCTTCGGCCCTCGATTCTCCAAATTTTTATGTGATTTTAAATTTGACATTGTCATTTTGGCATTAAATTACAATTCCTGCTTTTTGTGTGAATTCCGTAATACAG